>JABTTQ020001667.1:0-127433 GCA_016081115.2 Rehmannia glutinosa | reverse complement strand
CTTTTTATAAAACGGGTGTGATTGATTTTCCTGTGCAAATGTAGAGACTGGAGATTTGAGGAGAAAATTTGGAGATGGGGGCTTCAGCTGGAAATGGAAAAGTCTGGTTGAGAATAGAGAAGCCATCGGCTTTTGAATTCATGCTTGGCGGGTGTTTTTGCCGTCCGTCAGATGAACGTAAACACGAGCAATGGTTATGTTAAGTGGAAATGTGTCAAATTGGCCATTTTAAACTGGAAAAGATTAAAAAGCTCATTTTTGAATACGTCTTTTTAATTTTCGGGGTGTGAAATGGCGTTAAATGCGCTTTAAGATATTATCTTAGGTCTTATACTTCTCATTCTCACTTTTCTCTTTTACTTTCGGTTTCTATCTTCAAATTTCAAAGACAAATTTTTCCTAAGTAATTTACGCAACCCATTTTCCGATCGAATCTCGAAATAATGTAAGCATTTTGTTCTCTATCTCATTCTTTATTCATTTCACTATCGTATTTAGTTTGAGGTTGGGTGTAGAATAGATCCGAAACCATAGACATGAAAAAAAACTAGTTCGAAATAAGCTTAAATCGCTGTTTGTTGCGAAAGGTAAACATGTTACGATTTGATATTTTTTTAGTTTGTTTTTGTTAGTTTTAGATGGAGGATGATAAAGTGATAATTGTTCATAGTGGTTTTTGGGATGGTAGTTTCTATAGGAATGGTGAAGAAGTACTCGTTTTTCGTCGTTGTGGACAATATCATATAGTGGATTTGTGGATATTGTTCATAACGTTGTAAATGGTGATCGGCGTTTGTGTGAATACAAATTACACTGTTTAATGCCAAGGGGGTGGTTACGAGGTTAAGTCTTTGATTATGTGTGAAACGGGATCGTCGGCGAGTAAGCTAAGATTTCCAAAGATCCACGAATATTGTGACGCACAACCAAATGATCATGGGATGGTGGGGACTTCGTACACGAGAAATGACAATCCACATGGTTTTATGAACTAATGGTACCGCTCAATCGTATTCATATGGTATCGTGATCAACTTATGCCACTTAAATCCATATAATTCTCGATGCGGCATGAATTATATACATGGTCCACCACTTTGTATGCCAGCTTTATATGCAACATGTTGCGCCTCAACTAACATCTGTCACAACACATAGTGCCTTGATAATTGTCCAAGTAAATCTCTATCTTGGACCATTAGTCACCCATATGATCTCTCTCTCGACGGCGAACCGATGCACGCTCAATCCCGGCCTGCGGCTCGCTTCCCGTTAATCGTACGAATACCGGGTGGCGAGGCAGCGGGGTCGGTCGAAAATCGATCCTCGGTGTGATGAGGACGGAGCCGATCGGAGATCCGGGAAGGAGGTGGAGGTGGAGTTGGAGGTGGAGGTGGAGGCGGAGGTGGCCATCGAGGAGAACGTCCGAGCGGGGGATAAAGGCGTGTATGGGTCCTCAGCGCTCGAGAATCTCTACTCGAGCGTGCGGGCGATCACTATCGCCAACCTCACTATCATAATCATCATCATCTATACGTGCGGTGGGGGCTCGGGGCATCCGCCTCTTGAGGCGTCGAGGCGGAGGCGATCTGAAGTAGCATTCACGTCCTGGCTCCCGAGAACAAGCCTCCTACGAACATCGTGGGGCCAAGTGGGGCAACCCGATCGGAAATGATCCATATGGGCATACATCAATCCGTGTGACATGTCCATGTCGATGCCTGCGTGGGAAGTCGTAACTCCACCTCGTGGGTTGTACGATCTTGTATATCGTGCGGAAAAAAATAGGAAAAATTTAACTTAGCATAATTACGAAGAAAATATTATCAATACCACTTATATTCATATGATTTTCGTAATTACCTTGGGAGTTCGTGTCAAATAACGCCACCAAGGCTCGAAAGGTCTCTTGGGGCGTCTAACTCGTGCGCACTAGGATAGCCATCCAACCCGGAGGCCTGGGCAAGGTCCTGAGCAAGAAGAAGGAATAGCCTCGAATGCCCATGGCTGTATCAAACAAAAACAAATAAACAATTAATCATTAGAATATGAAATGCTCGTGTTAATAGATGAAATGCATGTTTAACTTATATATACTGTATAGGGTAGATATAGGCATATATGTGGAACTTGACGGATCTCTCGGGATCGGCACGGGCTCGGATCGGCATCAAGATAATGGAGGAGCGCCCGTACACGTAGGGAGCCCGTGGGGTGTCTAAATCCGGGGCATCCTCGGCCAAGGTCCACAACCATAACGGGACGGTGCCACACGGATCGAAAGCTAACAGTCTTACGTGATGAATAAGATATATGCCATCTTGATTCTCCTCCGGTCGCTCTCTGAAATGACCCGACTTTGAAATCACGGCCTTGCGCTTTTGCCGATGCTCAAGGACTCCCGTCGGAAAATGTCGATATACTCATCCTTAGGAGGGCTATCAAACTCTGCCCCAAATACGAGTTTCCGCTCACCAACGCGGAACCATAAGTCCCCTGTCTCGAGATCCTCACCAAAATATGTCTACCGAGTAATCGAGTAGACCACTGGATGTCAATCGCATTCGAGTCGAAGTCAACGCCCCAAATGGCCCATTCTAAAGTCATCTAAATTGCCCAGAAACTTAGTCAACTCATTTTTATACGGCTATCAGTGGTCTTGGTGTATACATTGATTTTCCCCTCGAGTGCATGCGAACCCCATTTCCATTGCCGTCTGTCGAAAAAACACAAATACACTTGTCGGAACTTCTTGTGTCGCATAACTCGATTCGAGGTTATGTGTAACTTCGGATCCGGTCGTCTTCGCCCCTCTCAACAGTAATTAACAACATCCAAAGTTCCACTCAAACACAAAATCGCCTATTAAACCACTAGAATTTCTACAAAAAGCGCAACAAATCCTAACCTAAAACAACTATAGACCAACTAAATCAACAAAAAAACATGAAATTAAACAAAGGTGGAGTTGGAGGTTACACTGGTTATTCGTCGATTCGATCGCCATCGTCGTCGTTGTCGCCGTTCAAGTCGAAATCATTCGAGTTTTGGGGTGGTCTGCCGTTCGAGGTTTTGGTTTGGATTGGAATAGTTTTGGGGTTATTGGCCGTTCGAGTAAGGGTTTTGGAATGGAGTTGTTTCACTCGAAAATGTGAAGTAAAACTACAAAAGGGCACTTATGTCTTCTCGCACTCGCAAATGGCTAAAAAGATGTGTTTGAAAAACTTGTAATTTAAAAAGATTTTGATTGGCGCCCAAAGGCTTTAAAAAAAAAAACCCACTGTTATATTAAATGTACAAGATATCGATCCAAAAAAAATAAAATAAAAATGTACAAGATGTTGAATTTTCTATTTAATTTACTGTTTCTTTTATTGTCACGACGTCCTCGGAAATTTGTCTGAGTGTAATTTTCTAAACCTAAAAAATCTTATCATCAGCATTGGAAAGCCAAGCAATTTGTTTCTTGCAAGTAATATTTACCCAAATATTTTTAGACAACATGTAGATGTAGTTAAGCAATTATTTGATACATAATCTCTAGTCCCAACTCAAGATTGACTAAGTTATGCAAAAATAAATAAACAAATTAAAATAAGAGTTAGTTATAACTTAGATAAGTGGGTTATATTATTTTTTAATCGAAATAAGTATACCATTTATACGTTAATACGATAAATATTAATAAATGAATCAATCTTGTGTTTTTCGATTGTATGTAAAAGTTTGTCTTTGTCTAGGGATAGAAATAGGCGGAGCTTCAGAAAGCGGAATCTACGGCCTAACCTACTTTTGGACCCAACTCCGACTGCTTTATTTATTAAATAGTCGGACCTAGTCTCTTTGGTAACCACTACTTAGATAAATAGACTAGGTTTGAGCTTTTAAAAAAGTCTTTCAAGCCTACAATAGGTCATTTTTTAGGGCCCTATAAATTTAAATACTTTCTGATATATGTTATATATTTTATTAATATTATTATTTTTGTATAATTATTTAATTACTGTAATAGATAAAATATATATTAAATAAAAGGGATAATTACAAAAACACCCTGAGGTTTAGGCTAATTACAAAAAAAAATCCGGAGATGTTTCAAAAATTACGAGAAAAATCCTTGAGGTTTGGTTCCACCTTACATTTTCTTCCTTCAAAACAACAAACATTTCAAAAACCCCATGATATTTCTAAATATGATACGATTAACCCCTAAATTTAAGGTATAATCAAACATGGGTTTTTTTTTTGTAATTTTAAAACATCTCGGGGTTTTTTGTAATTAGCCAAAACCACGGGTCTTTTGTAATTATCCTAAATAAAATATATATGGTTTTGTAGGCCTTTAATGAACTTTTAATAAGCTCATGTCATACCTATTTATTAAATAGGTTAGACTTGAGCAAAAAAAAGATCTATATATAACATGAGACCAGGTCTTGGGGTGAATCTGCGTAAAATAGGCCCACGCGGTTCGGCAAAAAACTAGCTCGGCCTTTTTATTTCCATCACTGTCTTTGTCGAGTGATTGACCACGCCATATGAGTATTTGTTCTCTCTACTATTATCACCATTGTACTTAAACAAATATTAATTCAAAAATAACAAGGCAGTCATATTCACTTAAGTCAAACCATACAATTATATCACATTTTAAAATCAAAATATAAACGGAATAAATTACTCAAATCATACTACAATTTTCCTAGAAATAAAGATATGAAAACTTCGTCTCTAAATTATGAAAAATCAAAGAACCATTTTTCTGATAAATTGAAAAGAAAAAAGAGAGAAAATTTTCAGGTAGAAGTGCCATAATTAAGTAATTAAATTACAATATTAATTAAGTAGTAATCAAAGAAGCGGTCAAGCAAACGTAAAAATATAAATAAATAAAAAGAACAATAAAAGTCCTTTTTTTTTATCACATAAACAGACAAAAAAAATTAAATTCACATCAGAAAAAATCACAAAACAAATACGTAACACTTTCTCTACTACGAAATTTCTCCAATGGCGGAGGTCACCAATCTCCACCGCCAGCACCAGCCACCGTCGTCCCGGAGACCCGTTTCCACCACCATGGTGCCACACCAAGAACCACCCGTACAGCAAGAAGAAGAATTCTACCATCAACCCAGTCCTTTCGTTTTCGAATTCGATCCATTCCCGCTCCCAATAACTCTTCAAATCCCTCTTTCTTCGATGATTACGCGACGTCGTTTGATTTCGGGTTCGATTTGAACGCAGAGCCCGATAACCCGGGGTGCGAGTACGAGGACCCTAATTGCTTCTTCTTTGGAGGTGAAGAAGACGATGAGCAGTTGAATTTCGTGACAGATCTGTTCGAACCACGTCATTCCCACGTGACGGAAGATCTAATTTGGGATCTGGATTCGGGTCAGGCGGATGAATCGGCTTTCGAATTCGGGTTCGGGCCAGGTCTCGGTTCAAGCATGGGTCTTCGTGTGGTGGGCATGGATTCAGAGTCCGATTCTGCTGAACTCGAGGTAAATTCAGGGTTTATTAATGATGATGATGATAATTACGATAGTTTTGGAGTTAGTAATGACAATTTTCACACTAGTGAGAATGAGAGAGAAGAGTTTGAATGGGAGGTTAGTGAACGAACTCAGTTTGATGAGAGAGATAACTTGAATTTGTTGATCAATGGAATTGAGGAAATAACTGTTTCATCCGAAATTTCCTCTTCAGAAGATGAGAATTCAAATTTAGGTGATGATGAAGGAACAGAGGAAGCTAGGAATATAGAATGGGAAGTTCTGTTGGCAGTGAATAATTTAGAGAGCACTTTTGATTTTGAATATTCTGAAGAAATTGATAACCCTAGGAGTGAAGTTTCGCGTATTAATCTTCCGGAAGATTACATTTTGACAATGGAATACGATGCCCTTTTCGGGCAATTGGTGGAGAATGAGAATGCTTTAAAGGGTAGCCCCCCTGCTGCAAAGTCTGTAGTGGAAAATTTGCCTTCGGTGGTGTTAACAAAGGAGGAAATTGGGGAGAATAATAATGTCGTTTGCGCGGTTTGTAAGGATGAATTTGCTGTTGGGGAGAACGTTTCGAAGCTGCCTTGTTGCCATCTATACCACGGGGACTGCATTTTACCATGGCTCGGTATTAGGAATACATGCCCGGTTTGTAGGTCACGAATTGCCTACAGATGATGCAGATTACGAGAAGAGGAAGAATGAGAGAGTTGGTAGTGGAATTACTACTACGCCTCGTTTGGTTGATGATTTTGAGGTGAGTTACAATTTTGAACTTTTGCCTTGAAAAGTTGTTTCAATTCCTTAGGATATGGTTTTTTTAAGGACGATATTTGTTACTTTTTTTTCTGTACGTAAAAATTTCTTTGCATTTCATAGTGGTGAGGTTGCAGACTTTTATGTGGATAATAAAATTGGAAGTTATATTGATCCATGATTGAATATATAACTGTCTTGTTGTCTGCAAAATTAGGATATATCAACCATTCGTTTAAACATTATTGTTAGCGTTGAGTTGGAAGCTCGGGTCGTCGTGGTGTTTCAGGTTGTCTTGTGATTGAATTTGTTGAATGTATGTTTGATTCCTCAATGTGTTTGTTAGTGATCAGAAGACAGAATAAGTTGGATAGGTTGACAAAATATGGAAGAAAATGGATTTTTTTTTTTTTGAATGGAAGTTTTACTTATTAGACCTATGCACTTTCATGTTGTGGATGTGCAGAGGAAATAAATTGAAGGCTTCTTCTATATTCAGGACAATTATTTTAGCATCTTATGTCCTTTGGGATAAGGGATAATTACAAAAACACCCCTGAGGTTTCGGCTAATTACGAAAAAACCCAAAGATTTTTTAAATTTACAAAAAAAAACCTTGAGGTTTGATTCCGTCTTACATTTTTCCCCTTCATAAGCAAAAAACATATCAAAACCCCCCTGATATTTATAAAAATACTACAGTTACCCCTTTAAATTTAACTCATAATCATACCTGATGGAATTTTTTGTAATTTTGAAACATCTCTGTTTTTTTTTGTAATTAGCCCAAACCTCAGGGGTGTTGATGTAATTATCCCTTGGGATAATTTAATCAAATATGAGATTGTGCCTTTGGACCAACTACTAAGATTCTGAGCATATTATACTTCTTGTTTTTTTGACATATGTTCTTGTAGCATTATTAACAAAGTATCCAATTTCTCAATTGTTTTTTTTTAGTGTTGTCTAGTAGTAATTGTATTCTTGTGGCAGATAGTACTTCTTTGTTTGTTTCTGGACAGTTTTTGGCATTTTGTAAGATGTAAAAAGGTTTTTGCTTTGGTAAATCCACATTCAGTTGCTGGATAATATCAAACATGTGAGAAGTTCCCTCTAGAATAGCTTTAGTGTTTACTCCAAAATGTGCCAGCCTGAAGTGGAGTGTTTACAAACACTAAAAAAGTGATTTTTTAGTGATTGTCAGCTTCTGGGTGGAAATACAAGGTGGAGTGAGTATTTTTCCACCTAGAAGCTAAAACTCACTTTTATTTATTTAGTGTTTGCAAACACTCCTACATGTAAAAATTTCTTTCAAGAAAAAATTACAAAGCCCACCATTATACTAATGGCAATTTTAGCTAAGCAAGTCAATATAAGACTGCTGCTTTGAGGGTAATAACAGCTGAAATGCCAGTTTTACAATTATTCACGTAATTTCTGTCTTAACTTTCTGAACAATGTAAATAAGAAAAATGATTTATGTTTGTATTACCTCTCGACGCATTTTTCTTGTAGGTTCATAATTCACAAATTGAGTTCAAATATTAGTTGATATCTCGTTTCGAGAAGTTTTTGGGGGTGATTGAGAATGAGGGATTTGATGTGATATATTAAGAAATGTGTGTATTTGTAGAGAAATGTATCGGGAAAATGTTTGATTAGTGATTCAGAGAAGTGATTGGGGGAATTGGGTGATTGGGAGATGCTAACAAACATTTAAATTCCGAGAAATAGTCCAAGCTCAAAATTAATAACTGAAATACTTCATGTGAGAAGTTATCTGAGTAGTTTTAACAACCTTTTTATGGTTCATATTGTGATTCAGTATTTTACATTCTTCCATGTTATAATACTATCAGTGTTCTCTCAAAAAAAAAAAAAAAAATACTATCAGTGGGTCATGGGCCTCAATTAGAAATGTTTGATTTAGTCCTTAACCCCTATATAATTTAGGCAAAAATTTGCGTGAGACGGTCTCACGGATTTAGATCCGTGAGACGGAGTCCTTACACAAAGTTTTAAGGTTTTTTTTTTTAGATTTTATTTTTCTTAGGGTTTATATTTGTTTTTTTAGGGTTTATTTTGTTTCTTGGGTTTATTTTTAATTAATTTGGGTTTTTAGGATTTTTAGTTTTTTTAGGGTTTATTTTTTTTTTCTGGTTTGTTTTTGTTTTTCGGTTTTTTCTTCATGGTTCATGTTTTAGGGTTTATTTTTGTTTTTCATGGTTCATTATTATTTTTAAATTTATTTTCATGGTTCATGTTCTCAAGACGGAGTTCTTAGAAGGTCCGTCTCACGGTTTTAGATCCAGTGAGACCGTCTCACAAGAGACTTGCTCTATAATTTATTGGATCTCCAATTATAAAAGACATTGGTCGATTGGATCATGCTCATGTGGTCCGATTGTTCTATTTGAACAACTTCAAAGATGTTTAATGGGAAAAGAGAGTATGAAATCTTGATGTTCTAATACCGGGTACTATGGGAGTGTTTGCATTCACTGAAAAAAAAAAAAAGCACTTTCTAAATTTTGGCTGAAAAAAATCGCTTTGTAGTGTTTGCAAATGTCAATTTCTACTTTTGAGTCTGTTTCATTTAATTAGAATCTAAAAGCACGGAGAGGTGCGCTTTAAATTTCTGCTCTGCTTTTAGTTTGACGTTTACAAATATAGGAGCGCTTTTCCAATTTTTTCATCCAACATTGTCAACTTCTAATTTTGTTTTCAAGCATTATCAACTTCTCATTTTCAACCACATTTGCTTTAACTACAATAATCAATTTTTTTCTAAAACCACAAGTATTTGCAAAAACTCCCTATATATATTATGCTTTTATGAAGTGTTTTCATAATCCGTGTTTTTTCTTGGCATTGAGATGAGGCCATCGAAACAACTTTTGTTGGAGATGGAGATGTTTCTTGGTATTGTTTTAATTGAAAAATGATTTTTAAAGGGTGGGATTATAATTTTATAAGCTTCAAAATTAGTATGTTAGGAGCTCATAAGCTGTATATTATTGAAAAATAATTTAAAGGGTGAGATTATGAGATGTTTTAAGGTGTTTGGTACTTTTTAGAAAGAAAAACGAATCTTATAAACTTCAAAACTAATATGCTATGAGCTTATAAATTGTTTTTAGAAAAAGGTAGGCAATTTCAATTTATTTTCACAAAGATTTTACATTAACAACCTCCTTTGATCTCAGTAATTTTAATTCTAAAATCGTTGGTTTATAAGTTCTATCATCTTATTTTATTCAAATATTTCAACAATTTATTCTAAAAATAAAATGTAACATATTATAAGCTAATGTCTTATAAGATGTAGAAGCTTATAATATCTTTTAAATAAGCTCGACCAAACATCTTGTAAGCTCTTGCTGTTTTTTCTTTTAACTGTAAAAAACCTGGTCTATAATTGCAGAGATTTGAACCCGAGTCTTTGAAGAGTAGTACTCGTGGCCTCTGGTGTCTGTGAAAGTAGTGTCTCAGATACATTAGCGCATGTTTTGTTTCTCCTTTTAACGAATTTTTCGGTTTTATGTTAACTGATATTTTTCCCAGTTTTACTAAATATCTCATCTTTATTTTTTTATTTAAAAATTACTATACAATAATTGCATATAATTCAAACATATGGGTTTCACATAGTTCTTATCTCTACATACGTATCTGATTATATTTTAAATATTTTAACATTGCCCATTACGAGCAAACATTAATATATACTTATCTAAATCGTAAAATTAATATCAATATATCGTCGGCATTGTATCAACACGATTTCACTTTCTAGCGTATATTCTCTTTCAGAAATAAAAAAATATCTACAGACTACACACATCTAATTTATTTAATTTTTCATTTCCAAATATGTCTATTTTCAATATTAAGACATTCATTCAAATATAGTCTTAGTTTCACATAATATTCAATACAAAATGAAAACTCATTGGATGTTGATCCTCAAATAAAGTTAAATGAAAATATAAACGGCGGAGAAATTAAAACAAAATTTAGCCCACCCCTTTCTCTCTCTAACTCTTTTCTCTCCCCCTTCTCTCTAACTCCCCCAAAAAAAAAAAACCTAAGTTTCCCCCTCCCTCTCCCTTTGCGAGCTCTCCTTCCCTCTCCCCTCCTCCTCCCTCCTTCCTCCCCTCCCCTCCCCCCCTCCATGGTTTCTATTGGAGGGATACCAAATGCGGTCCACTTGGCGTATGAAGGTGGCGAAATTTTTTGTCCCGGACAAAAGCGGGTCGGAGCTTCACGGAGGTGTCTCGGGCGAGAGAAGACGATGGGTCATGCGGCGATGAGATTTGGGAGAGGGAGAGGCACTTTTTTGCTTTTTTCTATAATTTGTTAGTATATCTGTTATTTTCTTATTTTGTTTGTGTTTTCTTTTCTCGGTTGATTTGCGAAACTCGTGAGCGTATCGGTTTTTTGCGTTGCGGTATGTAGTGGTTGCTCGTGCCCGATTTTAGTTTTTGGTGTGTTACGATCTCCTTTAAGTCTTTTTGAAGTCTCCCCGGAGTGGGTAGTTTTTTGGGGTGGGTAGTTTTTTTGTCCATGTGAATCAATTGGTTTTACCAATTCCCCGCAACTCTTAGTTAGTCTTGTCGGCTCTTGCCAGTTGGCTACGATTGTAGTTGTAATTCTAGTTTTTGAGTTGTTTTAATATAATTCTATCGTTCGACAAAAAAAAAAAATATAAACAGGCGGATTGCAAGTGTTTTTGCAAGCAACTATATATATTTTTAGTACAAGTTCTCGATAGGAATAGGACGTGTATATGATTTGATTACAAGTCAATAGTTTAAGTTACAATTATTCAACGAAATGAACTACAACGGGTTGCGGGCATATTTAATTTTGTTATTAAATAAAAGTGTCATACCTTTTACATATTCATTATCTTTTTTAGAAGGCTCCACTATACCTCGATATCTGTTTTTTCTCTCTCTAAGAAAACTCTCTTAGCCTTTAACCCTAAACACCCGCCACTCTTCTCTCTCCCTCTTAACCTAAAGCCTTCCCCCACCAACCTCTTTGTTGGCAATGGGGATGGATACGACGTCTAGTCCGTTGGTCAAGCACTCCTTGGTTTTCATCCCGTGATGTTTTATCTGCATCCTCGGTCCGCTTTGGAGGATCTCGTGGAGCGACAATGGGTCGGTCGGCCATGGCTCGGTGGCGGATGCGGTGGTGGGCGGCGGCACGACGGTCGAGAGGGAGATGTTTTCTTTTTTTCCTTTTCTTGTTTTTGGTTTTGGTGTTCGTTTTCTTGTCGGTTGTAAGGGGTGGTGGTCCGGCATGGGTGGATGGTGGTGTGGATTTGAGGGAGGGAGAGGTGATTTCATGCCTTTTGGTTTTTCCTTCTGCTCAGGGTGTTTTTTACTTTTGTCCCCAAAGAGGCTATTTGTCCCAATAAGTGACTTTCATATTTTGTACCATTTGTGGATTTCTTCCGTAAGACTCGGGATGTGCCTTTATCCGATTATATGCGGCGGAACGATATCAAGTTCTTTTGTGCACGCATTTTGTCAGTGATGCGGCTTCTGAATCTATAGATTATTTAGATCTTGTTAGGTTTAAAGGCTTGTTTTTAGATCCGGATAGATCTATGATCCGTGAGGACATGCAATTGTTTTTTACTTTGGATATTGAATCGGTTGTAAGTTAATACATTAAATGAATGATATTCATTTTGACTCAAAAAAAAATTATATTCTTTTAGAAGGCGAATTTTTTTGTGTACACACGTGTGTGGACATGCGTGTGAAGATATTTGTATTAAAAAAACGAAAAAAAAAACTCCTGTATAGCTATGACAAAATACAAAAAAAAAGGTTGTCCTATCCCAATATGGTTCATGTGTAAGTGCCCAATCACACAGACCACTTTAATCCCTCTAGAAACCCTTGTCTATATGGCCTTAGAAGTTAGATCTTTTCAACCACACTTTTTAAGTACCATTACGATATTTTTAGAAGTGGGGACTCAAGATTATTACCTCAATCATTGTGGTATTGAATATGTGAATCTATATTGACTGAATAAAAGTTGAATCTAATAAAGAAAGACCACAAAAATATATCCAAATAAAAAAAAAATAAAGATTATAATATAGTAAAGTCTAGATGGCTCCAATATTGGCCTTCACACCCTCCAATACAAATTTGATGATGGAGTATTTTTTTTTAAAAGGCAAATTTTATTTGTATTTTCATTCAATGCTTAAGATATTGATGAAATATAGACCTACTGGCCAGAAAAATGGATTTCAACTTGTATTTTTGTTACTGTACAATGGAATTTAAATTCTCAAATCTGTTGAGCTATTTTTTGAGTTATTGTGATTAATTTCAAATTCATTAAATCTTCACCTACAAATCCCGACATTTCTATCTAAATGCATCCTAATAATTCTACAATGAAAATCAATGGAACATATTTTTTTTTTCTTTTTTGAGGAAAATGGAAGATATTGTTATATGAATAGAAAGTAGTTCAAGTAAAGAAACTTGGATAGGATTTATGATCCAAATTTAAATTTTCAACATGGCCTCCTTTATTTTAATTAGTTGGTGAATAATATATATATGTATATATAGGAAAAATAAGATTTTGAGTCCTGTAAATTGGATCTTTTTGAGAATTAATCCTCTAAATTGTCACATTCATATTTTAGTACTTTAACTTTCGAATTTCTAGATATTCAGTCATTTAACTTTCTATATATTCAGTTCTTTAACTTAACAATTTTACTTTTGATCCTATAACTTTACATATTTTAGAAATTTAATCTTATAACTTAGCAATAGTTAAATTCAACTAATTTATCAAAAGGTTAATACTCACACTTCACATTTTTTTAAAGGACCAAAGGTAAAATAATTAAATTTCAAAATTTGAAAATTAATTAAATTATAAAAAAAATAAAAATTAAATTAATTTTATTAATAAAAGATTTAAATAAATTGAAATTTATAAAAAAAATTAACGAATTTTAGGAAAATTAAAACAATTACATCAAATTAGTAAATTAAGAATAATTTGTCATATTTATGCAATTAAACTTTGGCGAGGAGATTTATTTCTAAAGAATTATTTCAAAAGATACATTTATTTCAGAAGGTTTAAAAATTAAAGCTTGAAATATTTTCAAAAATTAGTTAAATTAAAAATGATTAATTAATTTTTTAAAGTTAACTATTAATTTAAATTAATCAATTTTAGAAATAAAATTTTATTAAAAATAAATTTTTTAATAAATTAAGTAAATTTAACTATTGTTAAGTTATAGAACTAAATTCCCTAAAAAAGATTATAGGACTAAATTTCTCAAATATATTAAGTTATAGGACCAAAAGTAAAATTGCTAAGTTAAAAGACTAAATATCTAGAAATTTGAAAGTTAAAGGACTAAAACATGAAGGTGACAACTTAGAGGACTAATTCTAAAATGTCCAACTTCCCTATATCTATATAACAGAGTCTATTTTAAAAGATGTAAATTATTCTGTTCATGTAAAATGATTTTATTCTGATCATGTCAAGAAAATATTTGCAGATGAATCTAAAACTGTGATCATTACAATGTCCGGCATGAAACAAAGAATGTGCAAATAAACAGATCTACATGGCACCACCAATATTAACCATGTCGACGGAAAAGGGTGCATATCACCTTTGCTTCCAATTTTAGCATCCTAGACCTTGCAAATTGCAATTTTCATCATTCTTATCCTGCTGGAGCTAGAAAATGAAGATTGAGAAAATGATTTTTTTCCATTAAATATAATATATAAAAATAGATTTTTAATTTGTTTTTAGAGTGATAAACTTTTAAATACAAGAGGATATTTGTGGACTGGCCAAGGCCGAGCCGAGTTGGTATGCTCTTCTATGGGCTAATTAGATGATACCCAATTGGATATAGAATACCACCCAACTCTCTTGTAAATTTGATATATGTCCTATTTTATTTTATTTTTTGGAAAAAAAAAATACATGCATATGTCATAATAAAACACGTGTTAAAATCACAAGGTATACTTGGGTGGTGCTCGATTTGATAGCAACTCAATCCCCTGGATTATTCTGCTCGGTAGATGACCTGGTTGATCGATTGTTGCGATGGCACTTATTTGGATTTTTAAATATGTCGACTAATCAACTATCGGCGAAAATCCATAATATAGCAAAACCCTATATTGTTTTATGTTTCTAAACAACACTTCCAAGGTTGTCCTTTCGACGCCCAGAGAATTAGGGCTGACATTACAAAGATAAATAACACAACATAATATGAAACACGACACGATATCAAGGAATTTTAAAATTAATTAAATTAAAATTGTTATTACATTTAAGATTAAATAAGATAAATAAAACGAGTACAATAACATGATTTGTCACTCCTAGTGAGAATACAAAATCCTATGGCCACGAGGAGTGAAAGTTCTCCAAGGAATTTGGATGTTTCCAATCCCATAGTTAATGGGCGAAAAATGATTTCATATTTTCATTACAACTTCTCTCATAATTATAATCTCGACCTATAATCATCTTTATTAATTTAACAATGGACTCTAGAAATATGTTCCCAATCACAAATGCACAAATATCTCTCAATCTTAGGAAAATATATATTATACAATGAAGAATGTATTTTATGCTTAAATTTTTTTGACCAGGTGTTTTAAATTAAATGATTATAATACTGAAATATTTTGAAGAATAGAAGATTAATGTAAAATATAATAAGTGATATTATATTCTTATCCCTATAAAAATAAAGTATATTGCTTATGGTTTCCATATACATATATGTTGCTCATATAATGTCGTTCAAAGTGAAAAAATCAGATACTTAAAGCATATTAAAACTATTTTATATAATATTTCTCAATTATCTCGGATGAAAACGATTTCTTGATTACTCATTTACTCTCTATATTCTATATTGTACGAACTTTAAGTACATAATTTTTTTCAAGATACATACCAATCTTTTCATTGCAATGTGTCTCGTCACAACCAACTAACCACCCTCAAGCCTCAACACCACCACCGACTATTTCTGACAGTTTAATTTTATTACATCAATCAACTTTTTTTTTTAAAAAAAGTAAAAAAGAAAGAAATACACACACTACCATCCAAACTACAGGCATTTTCAGATCATAACATATTTTTGTAACATTTTACCCTCTAAAGTGTCAAATTTTATCGATTTTAGTTACCTTGCAGCGATCCCATTAATTACTCATTCCTTTGTTCCATGGAGGTTGCAATTCCCTTGGAAAAGGTTGTTATTCCAACAATTGTGGTGTACTCCCCTCAGTTTCTCCTATGGTGCTATGGTCCCAAGTGGTTGCGGTCCTCCTATTGTAGTCCCTTTTTCCATTAAATACAATTTATTCTACTTATTTTTCTGGGTTATCACATATTGGTGCTCTTAAGTCTCCTAGTTAACAAGAATGATATCCCACAAATTACTAGTAATCCCCAATCTTGTTCTACTATGGTTTCTGGCAAACCAAATTTTATCCCTAAACCTGTTAAAAAGGGGATTATTACTCGGTTACTATTGATGAACATATTTATCAGCAAAAGGTTATGGAATCTTCATTTTCGTCAACTGGGATGATGGTTTTGTGTAAATGAACTAAGCCTTGGACATTGATGCCACTTCAAAAGCTTACGAAATTAAGGAATATTACAAATCTTTGGCAATTAATTCTCTGGGTAAATGATACTTTTATCTAAAATTATCTAATGTTGTGGATTATTCTAGAGCCCAAGTTCGAGTTACTTGGCCTGTTAATTTGGGTTTTATTAAATTGTCCCCATTGGTACTTGACTTTAATTCGTATAAAGTTACTACGTCTACTACTAGTGTTTGAGTTCGGATTTTCAAACTTAGTATTGAATATTGGTATTCTGATTTCATTATGGGAATTGCGAAAGCAATAAGGACCCGATTCAAGTTGATTAACGTTTGTTGAATCGATCTGCGGGTCATTTTGTTTGGGTATTAGTTAATATTGAATGTCTAAACATCTTCGGGATTATGTAATGGTTGAAAGGATAGGTCATTGCTCATTTATTTTTCTTAGTTATGAGAAATTGCGAATATTGTGTTAATTGTTGCATTACGGACATCTTCGACATCTTGTCGCCGATTTGTGAGGTTTAATCCAACTAAAAACCCTATTTTTCGGCATTTCTCTAGAGGGCGATCTCGAGTTAGAAAGGTGTTTCAACCAGTTAACATTCCACTTGATAAAGATGTTGGACCTCTAGCTACTCGGATTGACGACTGTCCCCACAAATCAACACGAGTCTTTTCTAGCACGTTTTGTCCTCACTCACGCGCACCGGGAAAAACTTCCAAGGGGGTCACCCATTCCATGTCTACTCCAAGCCAAACACGCTTAACCTCGAGTTTCTATGTAATGGGCACCAAAAAAAGATGCATCTGTTGATATAGGTAGCCCAAATCAAGTCCTTTAAACTCTCCTTTAACTGTGCAATCTAGCGCTAACGAGTTTGAATCGCGGGCCACACCTCGCGCCTCTTTTAAAGCCCATTGCGGGCGGGATCTTTGGAACAAATCCCAACAAAAGACAATGATGTTGGTGCTCCTAAGGATCTGCGACCTCCCTAAGCTTTGTTGGTGCCGTTGTTGAGGTTGTGGTTCATTCTCTTAGGCATGTTGATGCTTCCTCTCATGTTGTCACTTTAGGGAATTATTTTGTTGCTTTAGAGGATGCAAATGATTTGGTGGACGATAATGAAGATCCAAACAAGGCCATGACTTGTAATTTTATGGAAGACTCTTCAATTGCGACACAAGGGCATGCCAATCCATCTTTGGCTTCGCTCACCATTAGCAAATTTGACTACATTGGATACACATTCAAAATTTGATCACACCGCATTGAATATTGCATCTGGTCGTCGATGGGTTTCAAAGTAATGGCTACATCAACACGAAAGCATTGGTTTGATATGGCAGATGAAGAAGAACAAGACAAACCGGAAGCTTTAAAAACCAAGCTAGACGACTCCTCAACTACTCCGTTTGTCATTCACTCATGTTCTCCCTCAGAAGCTATGAAGACTATGGAAATTGTGGCTCGAGAATACTAAGCCGACATTCCACAAAATACTACAAACCATCAAGACGATACTCAACCACATGCAAAAACAACAAATGCCAATATTACTTGAAAATCCTCGAGACATAAACGTCATTCATTTAAATCGCGTTTTAAGTTATTTTTGTTGTTTTTCTTTTCTTGAAATTTTGCATTTTTTTCCAATGCTACCTGATGATCAAGATTTTTTCCTTTCTTTTTTATATATTTTCATTTATTTAAAAAAAACTAATAGACTACTGTCTGATTCCAAAAAAATAACCCATATTATAACCCATATTATAACCCATTTAAATGTGCACCTACCTATTTTCCTACAATAACAATAATAATCTACAACAGTGTCAAGTTCCATTTGTTGTTAACTTAGACAAAGGGCATCGTAATATCTCGACACATGTTGAAGGCAAATAGTGCCAGCACAATTATAATTATATCAAAACTTCCAAACAGCAGGAGCAACAACATATATTAGAAATCAAAATGTTTTGTTAACACCAATTATAGTGAAGAAAAGCAGTGGCCCATTTTCTATTAATAACTAAACACCTTTTTTATCCACATTACAAGTGGGTCAAGAACTTATACCAAGTACGTAAGCACATTATAATTTATACCAATGACTCCAAAATGCTACTAATAATTCGAATCAAATGCAGCACCCAATCCTCATTATTGCACCAAAATGGCATATTAATGTTTTTATTAATAGATACTATTGATAAAATGGGGGGTAAAAGTAGGTGATTAATTTATTCTAAATTTAGTGAGAAAAAGTGGGAGAAAAAGTTGATGATTCAAGAAGGCGTTAGCTATGATAAGCTTATCCTGTCATAAGACGCATAAACAATCTCTTGACCTCATTATGAAGAAGAGAAAAAGGATTTAATCTTAATATTTGTACAGTGTTAGGATCAATTTAATTTTTAATGTGCAAGCTCCTTTCAATGAATTTCAAGTTGTTTCTTGTCTATACTTGGAATGAAATATAGGAATCGAGTGGATTTTCCTGTTGCAAGTAATTTAAGTAATATAAAAAGAAAAAAAATTACAACTTGCAGGAAATTAAGGGTGTATCAAAAAACCTTGGCTAGATTCTTTTATAGGAAATAGATTTTTGTAGGATAGAATTTTGGCACCTGTAAAGCGGATGGGATTTTTTATTCCAAAATCGCGTTTCATCTTCTATTCCAACCATATGGATGATTGACACGTGTATTACACTTTTAATTCCCACCAGCACCTCCCCCCCATGTACTTAAAAGAAAAAAGGAAAATCGAAGCTAATGCTTTCCTAACTTATATTTAAGAAATAACAACCTAAAATTGAACACTAACAGACGCCAATATAGTATTTAGCTGTCCTTTAGGCTTTAGCTAATGTTGGTAATATAATAAGTTTCTCAGCAAAATAAATCAGAGTTTTGCTAAGTTTGATTATAGTTTATTGTAAAAGATTATGTTTTAACAAAATCTGTATTGCCTTCACATGTTTTTTTTTTTAAAAATGCTACCTTATCATGTAACTTTGTAGAAGCATTTAAATAATATATCTGCATGATTATATCCCCAACCGAAGGAGCCAACCTAATTGCATGAACATAGTTCAAATTAAAATCAAACAGACTAAATAAATTTGAAGTTGTTCCTAGCTTGAAACTTCTAGTTAGCCAAAATTAATCACGATAATAAAATTAGACCACCCCATGATTTGCGAAAAAGTAAATTGACCATATAAGTGATAGAAAGTACCTTATGAACTCTGAAAACTAATTTCATCCTGCAAATGAAGAGCATAAATTTTTATAAATTTAATATCTTCTGGAATTATAAAAAAATCTTCTCTAAGACTTTATATAGATTGATGGATTTGAAGTTAAGAATTTCAAATACATATCAACAAATTCATTGAACTTGTTTGAATAAGTTCATTAAACAATGAATTTCAAATTCTTAAGTTCACATTTCAAACTATTTTTCGAGTATTTGTGGTGGATTTCAATTCCATCCTATACGGAGTCATTTTAGAATTGAAATATCTTCCTCACATCCTATCCTCAAATTCAAGCAACCCTAATAAGATTTCTTAAATACTTTTAACTTTTTTTCCCACAAAAAAAAAAAGCCATTCACCTAGTTGATAACACAAAAGACTGAGGTAAAAGAAGCCAAAATAACCCCATAGCCACCCCTACGAGTTCAGACAAAAACCTGATTGGGCTCAACATATGATTGTTGTATGGAAATCATTTGCCTTCAATGCCCTGAAAGAAAAACTTTTGTATGGGTTACTTGAGTGGGGTGCATAAATGGCTCGCATATGGTAACAAATGCCAGTACCACAACATTGAGACCCCCCATCATGGATTATACCACCTGAAAAAAGGTCTTGTTGTCAGCCCTATCAATACAACCACAAAAATAATACATTTTTCATCTCTAACACACAAAAATCTTCACACAAAAAAATCCTAAAATTTGTATCCAAAGGTTAAATACTCCTAAAGGCATTTACATTTGAATACTTTTTTTTTTTGGGAAATTTAGTAAATTGCCCCTCCATGATGGAGGTATTTTTTAAAAATGCCCCCAAAGTATTAAAACTTGATTTATGCCCCTGCATCTCTACTGCCTACTTAATTGCCCACCAAATTCTGTTCGAAGAAAAATACTGAATTCATAATTTTTTTGCATATTTCAAGAACAATTACAATTAATACTCATTCTATATATTATATCCAACACGTCAATTTATACCCGTTCTAAAAATCTTAAAAGTTCGGCCAATTTACAATTTTCAAATGAAATTTAAGAATTCAATTAAATACAATGAACACCATCAAAAAAACTAATATGAATATGATTTTTAGAATTGGTAAAATTTTACACTGTTAGATATAGTATCGAGGATGAGTATATAGTTGTAATTGTTCTTGAAATGTACGAAAAAATTGCAAATACGGTCTTTTTCTTCGAACAAAATTTGGTGGACAGTGAGGTGGGCAATTAGGTGGATAGTGTGGTAGGCAGTAGAAGTGCAAGGGCATAAATCAAATTTTAATACTTTGGGTGTATTTTACATGGAGGGGCAATTTCTCAAACTTCCCTTTCTTTTTTTTACATGTCTAATACGTAATCTCTATTTCAATTTATGAAACGCACGGTCAAGAGACGTGTGGTCGACACAAGTGGTTAAAATTGACATGGAGCCAATTGGGGGGAACCTGGTGAACCCAACAACCACTCGAGCTTGTTAGCAAAGGGCCCATTAAGAAAGACCTAACGTGCGCCTGCACTTTCCTTCCTGGTCTGCCAACCTTACAGTAAATCACATTTCAGAAAGAAAAAAATGTTTATGCTAAAAAGGGGCAGAGCAGATGTTAAATCCAGCACCCCTCCGTGCAATACCCTGACCGTTAGTTTAGGACACTGTCCCTTATATATTCGATTCCCTAGTCATTTTGATTTCTGAAAAGGGGTCCGACACATAATATATTTCTGATTTTTCACAAAGAAAGATGGTTATTTAGAGGTTAAAATGGGAAAAATGATGGGATACAACTTACAAGCATGATTTATTGAAAGATAGATAAGATATGCTGACAGGGGATTGTGCCTTAAGTGGGTAATATGTATTTAATCATTTCTTTCACATCAGAAAGGCGCTGTTTACAGCCAACCCCATCTTTTTTTCTTTTACTACCACTTTTTTTTTTGTGTTATAGGAAGATAGGAAGAAGAAAAAAGCAAATCTTACGTCTCCAAATCTTTAATTTTTTAATTCGCCAATTGTGTGTAACTAAGTCACCAGAAAACGTCTCCATTGAGAACCTAATGTGTAAAATACTAACTAATTACTTTTAGTGGAGTCCTTAACTAAAATACTCAACTCCTTTTGCCAGAGTTGTCAATTTCGGTCCGCTCCGATGGGTTGGCCCGACCGACCCGGCAAAAGCACCGAACTGGGCCCTAATTTTAGAGGCCCGAAGCGAGCCAGGCTTTTGGTACAGTCCGCTAGGCCCAAAACCGGCCCGAACCAACCCGATTTTTCGTTTGGCCCGATGGGTCGCCTCGTTTAACACCTCTACCTTTTGTGCCATATCATAAAATTTTATAGTTTCGGGTCTAAGTATTCAAGATACGTCAACCAGAAGGAATTTGTTAGGCAATCATCCATTTTTCGACAACTGCTTACTTCCAGAGTCGACATGATTCATCGATCAGTCACCATAACTATGCTAAATCGAGTTGTGTAAACAATGTATTCTACTAGATTGGTCTTTGTTTATGCAGTTTAATTCCACCAAAACTCTCCAAGGTTCAACCTCAATCATGGTGAGAAACACTAATATGCTTATGGTCCTTTTTGAACTAAAAACAAGGAAAAAAAAGCTAAGAAATGACAGGCGTCCTATTAAAGTCTAAAAGATTAGTCTATCAAAAAAACAAGATTTCGTCACTTGGTCAAAAACTTTAACAAAGGGTGATAAAAATTGTGGGGATGGTTCCTTTAAAAGTTTGGAGGCATTCTGAAAGCAACAATACCTTAAAATAAGTCTCTAAACTTATCTTGATTCATAGAAAAACACATACATATATGTGTATATGTGTATGTATGTTAAGCAGGAAGAAATACAAGGATTAGCAGTAAATTATCAAATGAAACCAAAGTAGTTGTGATGGAAATTGAATGGAGGAAAAATGGTACTTCCAAAAAGTATTTAAAACAAGTACAGTAGACAAAAAGTTGGCCTGATGTATGTATTCATTTATTCAACCACATTAATCATCTTCAGTACTCTCCCAATCCACCAATATGGTAAAGACTTTCCATCAGGAAAGAAAAATGGAGTAGAGGAATAGCATAAAAAAAAACCAGGGGAAAGCACCAATTGAGACAAGAAAAGAAAGAGGAGTCAATTTTTGTCTAATGAGTTTATTGACTATTTGAGGGCACTCACTCAACCTGACCCAATATGTAGGAGAGAGCATTTACCTCCATAATACGTCTTCTTCTTGATGCATTACAAACTTTTTTTTCTTTTTCTTAGTGCATTTCAAAGTACATCCATACACTCATTACCTTCTCAACCCCACCACCATCCGTATATGATTTTTCACATTGCGTAAAAATGGGTAAGTTGTGTAGTGAAAATGGGAATGGGAACCTGATCTTTGTAAAAGTGATCAAGATAAGGGACGTTTTGAGAGCAGCACTAAATTGATTAACATAAAGAAGGAAAATAGCTCCATGAACACTGACCTGTTGGGGCATACGGCATTCGGTAATGATTCTGCTGTAATGGTTTCTCAAGACAACACGGGAACTATCAGTGGTCGAACGTCACACATTATCTTGTGTATTGTTATATCCATCAGCTTGACAACTTTCAGTGCATATGCAATGTACCAACCTGCAAACATCTGCCCAATTTAGTAACCATATTATTTGGTTAGGTAGAGAATTACTAGAAATACAATTTCCCTATTTGTCAATGATAAAGGGAAAACTTTGCATGAAAGCATTTTCAAATTTAATGAATATACATGGTTCCAGTTTAGTAAATGGAAAACACTCTGTCAATCAATTAACCAGGAAATAAAATGCCAATATAATCAGGTTAACATCTAATCAGACTATGTACTTATCCAGCTTTTTATACCTTATGAAATGCTCTTATCAGTCCTCCAGAAAATGGCATAGGAATTGAGTTAACGTGTCATTAAGTTATAATATTATGTCTAAATATCTCTTTATGCCAAAACAAGGCACTAATGCTAACAACAATGTCTGAGGCAGGGGCTCTGATCTAATATAGAAATTTGATGAAACTAAAGAGGAGATATATCTAGTTTATTTGAAAAATGGTTCCACAAAAGTGGTTTTTTGAGTCACCAATTTCATTTATGCAAGTTTCCACTTTTAGTAAAGGGATTGCCATCCCCAACCTCCTACCTGGTTTTCTCCTATTCATTTTACGTCACTCAACTTTTCTGGCTAAAAACCAATGTATAGTAGAAAACATTTTACATTGGCTGACAATTAGCACCATTATTTAGATTGACTTCTCATCCCATTTTCCTCCTGGCCCTTTTTTTTTTTTTCTTCCACAACATTTCCCAAAATCAATTATTATACCCCCACCCCCATGTAAGCACTCTTTTTTTCTTTTGTCCTTTTCGTTTTGATAAGATTATCAATACTCAACCAATATAGTAATACAATTAATATGGATTTCTAGATTATGGTCCATTGCAATCATGCAACATGCAACCATTCTATACATGTAATTAGTCCTTAAATACATAGATTTATACATCATGTTTGGCAAAAGCACATTTGAGATACTATATAAAGCACATACACAGATTTGGTATCATAGTCCACTGGTCTCATCTTTGAGGTACTCTATTGTTCTCTAATTTCATAAAATGGGGGCCACACCACCTTTTTCCCATTCTATAAATTCACCTCTCCCCACTAGTTTCCCTTCGCCTTCAACCACCACCTGATATCTCCCTAAAACTCATTCCACAATAATATCACAACAATGCAACCAAGTGAAATTACCGAGCTCCATTATCTATACCCTTCAAACCCAACTCAATTCTCAGCCCATTTTGGCTTGACTAGTAATAACATTAACACCACACCACCATATCAATTTAGCAGATTTCCTAACCCATTATATCAACTCAATATCACGCCCCAAGTTCAAGAACTAAATCCTCAAAGTTTCAGCAGTAATTCAACTTCCGATGAAGCAGATGAGCAACAATTAAGCATAATAAATGAGAGGAAGCAAAGAAGAATGATTTCGAACCGAGAGTCCGCAAGACGATCACGCATGCGCAAACAAAAGCACTTGGATGAGCTTTGGTCACAGGTTGTGTGGCTCAGGAATGAGAATCACCAACTCATGGACAAACTGAACCATGCATCGGAGCGTCACGATCGAGTACTCCAGGAAAATGCTCAGCTCAAGGAAGAAGCTTCTGAGCTTCGTCAAATGCTTACTAACATGCAGATCAGTAGTCCTTTTCCTAGCCTGAGAGAGCTCGAAGATGATCCCTGCAATGATTTGGCCTAAACTGTCTGAGACGGATGTTGGCATTTTTGTCTTCACTTAATCGCTCCAATCCATTGTTGTTATCTCGATCGATAAGAAACAGACTCAATCATTATATGTATGATAAGAGTACTGGTGCAATAAAATTTAATTAAATAAATCCATTGATGGCATCAAGAAGCTCAATTATCTGGGGAAAAACTCCTCCATGTCCAGGCACTAACACACACTTCATACACAAGAATAAACCTGTGAAACTAGGAACTTGCTTATCGGGATATATTTGGCATCTTAATTCTGACAGTGCAATTATAGCATATATTGCCTATATTTTGAATCATGAACTACAGAGTACATGAAAAAGCAATTAAAAACTGAAAGAATGGAAAAAGTATCAGAATCATGTGAATAAGAATTGCATTTGTCTAGGATAAACAAACAGAAGAACAAAAGGCAAAACATCAGACACATGACTTACTGACCAAACTTTTTTTCTGAGAGCACTCCAACTAGTTTTTGCTAAAAACATGTCCTCTGGCATTAGGGGACCACTTCAGTTGCTCTGAATCCTCTTGAGTCGACAATTAGGGAACACGGTGTTTGGTTTATCTTATCATCTTCAATCTTTACCTCACTTAACAAAAAATTCCCCTTCAAATGGAGTCCATAATCTTTGTTGATTCACTCCTCTGCAGTTTGTTGCCTTATTTAATCATTTTGAAACTAGATTTTTACATAGTAACACCTGTAATTGCATTATTTATCTCGTCTTACCATACTTCCATTAAATTGTGATATCTGTTAGATCCGAGTTTCTTAGGGAGACAAAATAATCAAATCACTGGAAGATGACCTTTTGTCCAAGATATTCTAAGGAAATTATGAAAGAAAAACAAGCATACAAAACGGTTCCAGTATGCATAAGCATGCAGCTATTCCCTTTTCTAATTTTCCTCAATATAGATTAACAAGAGGTGTATCAATTTGTGTTTACCAAAACATAGACAATCCATTATAACTTGATATGGCGATTGATTCAAAATCACAGGCACAACTCACTAACAATTATTTGACATGTTCTCAAAATCAAATTGTTTCTCACAGACATTGCTCACTCTGATGCATATTTTCACGATTCCATAGAAAAACGAATAAATAATCTACCACTGGATTTTTCAATTAACAAGCAACAATGCTATCGTTTAAACAATGAAACAATGGAAAAAAAAGTACCAGATTATTTGCTCTATGAAACAACGCGCATATCTACTCAACGGCATGTAAAGGAAGTAGAAATTCGCCAGGTTGGGGATTTAATCTGGAAATCATCACTCTGTAAGTTCTCCTGTAAATAATTCTGCGTATAATTCAATACAAAAGCTGATCGACAATCACTGTTCAAATATTCAAATTCCAGATACCCTTTTCAGCCTTTGAAACTCCCGGGTTGATTTCGTTTTCGCGGTAGCACAAAACGCCGTCGCGGCTTATGCAGTTTTGTTTATTTAGTAATTTTATATTCTTTGCCTAAATAACACTTTAACCCCCAAATCTCTCAGTATTTTGTTTGCTCCCCTGCTATATAAGTAAACGTTTTACTTTACCAAATGATATATGACACAAATAGTCATGCCTGTTCTTATAATTCACATATTCATATAATTACCGTTTCTAGTAAAATATTCATATAACTCTCTCTCTAACCTCCTTCTCTCCTTCTCTCCTGGTTCTCTCTAAACCCCAAAAAAATTCTAGCATATCTCCCCCTCCCTCTACACTTTTACTACCGCCCCCTCCCTCTCCCCCTTCCCCTTCCCCCTTCCCCCTCCCCCTCCATGTCTTCTATTGGAGGGATACCAAATAAGCGATCCCTTGGCGCATATGAAGGTGGTCGGAATTTTTGGTCGGGACGAAAGTGGGTCGGAGCTTCACGCAGTGTCTCGGAACGGAAAAAGACGATGGGATGCGGCGATGGGAATGGGAGAGGGAAAGGTAATTTTTGTTTTTTCTCTAGTTTGTTTTCTTTCTTTTTTTTTTTTTTTTTTTTGGTTGATTTTCTTTTGGCGGATCGAGTTTTTACGTTCTGCTCGGTATGTAGTGTTTGCTTCGTGCCGATTTTAGTTTTTTTTTGGTGTGTTATAGTCTCTTTTAAGGAGTGCTGAAGTCTCCCGGTGTGGAGTGGTTAGTTTGGGGTGAGTAGTTTTTTAGTTCACGTGAATCTGAATTGGTTTTACCAATTCCCCCGTTTTTTTTAGTTAGTCTTGTCGGCTCTTGGCTTGTTGGCTACGATTGTAGTTGTAATTTTAGTTTTTAGTTGTTATAATAAAATTCTATCGTTCGACAAAAAAAAAAAGTAAAATATTCATATAATTAGGAAAAGGAAAGAAACGAAAATTAAAGGAAGATAGCACGATACTAGTTAAGCTACCATAAACTAATACTCGATAAATTAATATTTTTTCTAAAATAATATTTTTTTAAGGTTCCAATATAACTTACATAATTAATAATTTCAATAAATTAATAAGATAGTAATTTTTAGGAAGAACCTTATAGAAATACATAGTCCTACAGTCCTATCAATATAAAAAAATTAATATTTTTCTCAATGCACAAACATAACTAATGCAACAAAACAAATTAAGACGAAACCGAAATTTCTCGATTTTAAGGGATAAATGCTTTAAAGGTATAAATTTGTGTTTTCGGAGAGTTTTACCTCAGTTCGATTCCATATGAGTACGTCTGTTTCCTCCCATACCATCTCCATTATACTAAAAAAATTGATTTAAAAGATTAAATTTGTCATTATATTATCAATTATACAATGAATACTTTTGTCCACAACTAACTTCTTATAAGGTAACACACAAAATTGAATCAAATAATGTTTCCCCATATCCAAGTAACAAGTAATCACAAATGGTTTTTTTTTTCAAAAAAATAATAACTAGTTGGCATTAAGTACCGAGTCAAATATTTATCTCAAACTGTTGTTTCATCTCCTATTTTACATATGGAAGATTGTCGGTTACCATTTACCTTATAACAATACACAATTTATATTTGAATTTAATATTGTAATTTGTTTATACACGTAACATTCATTCGAACAGTAAATTATGAAATGAAACACTATCTTTGAATAGAAAATTTCATCTTGGATAATCTGTGTTTTACCTACTCATGTTCATGATACTTGTATGCAAAGATTTAAGTTTGGTTTGATTTTTGTACATAAAAGAAATGTTACTTACCTTCAAGCAAGAACAAGAACAATATAAGGATCAAAGGAGAAATATGAAGAACATTGTGGAAAAATTAAAATAAATAAAACTCAAGAGTTCCACGTCATATCAGGAGGTAGATCCATTTTCTACCGACCCGATGCGGGTCGGTTCCCCGTACCTTCATCTTCCTAAACTCTCTCCTCATAGCTTCACAGTTTACACACACTCTCAGTGTCAGATCTCATTTCTTTCTTTTCCCCTTCTTCCTTCTCACACGCACTCACGCAGATACTGCTCAAATCATTATTACAATAATTACACTTAAAAACTTCCATGTATTTGTAGATTATAGGCCTTTTTTCGCACACAATCTATAGTCTCACGAATTGTATTTATTCATTCGATACATATACACATACTGACACACACAAAGAGCCGGACGATTGATTAACTTTTGCATGCACATACGCAATTAACTACTTGTATATTTTACTGGGCGATCGTGATGGCGGTGGTGGTCCGCGGCGGCCGGGGCGGATCGGGTGGTGGATCCGTACTCCGAAGCTTCTTCAGCTACCGGATCTTTGTTTCCGCCATGTTCACGCTTCTCTTCCTCGCCACTTTTTCGGTCCTATTCTCCAGTCACCCGTCTCATGACGACGCTGTAAGCACTCGCATTTTACCCTAGCTGTTTTTTTTTTTTTTTTGGTTCCATAGTTTTTTTTCAAGTAAAAGGCCGAAGGCCAAAATAAAATAACAAAGAAAAAGAGAATCCTGATCACAAGACCGATTGCTAGCCTGAGATGGGGCCTCGTTAAAACCTTATAAGGTAAAACTCACCTTTGTGGAAAAAACCCTTAGAAAAGAGTACCCCGATAAAAGGAAATTTGAACAAAACCAAGGCAAACAACCACAAACTGGTTGCATGACTGAAGGAAAAACAAACTAATATCTGATATGGTAAAGTACGATTAGTAGCAATAACATCACGAAGGAAATTAGGAGCTACATCCCGCCAAATGTTACCTACAACATAAGCCTGCTTAGCAAGGGCATCAACAGCGCGATTAGCCTCACAAAAAACGTGGGAAGCCCAAAAATGAATAAGACGCAGGCGATAATATAAAAGTAAAAGTCGCCCTCTAAGGACCCAAGGAACATCCACTGAGAAGGAAGAGAAGATCGAAATGACATATGAAGAATCTGCTTCAAGCCAAATGAATTGCCATCCTTTACTCAGAACAATTTCACAAGCCGTGATAGCCCCCCGTAACTCAGTTAGAAAAGCGAATTCCAGTACCAAGGTGCAAAGTGAAACAACCAGTAACGAAACCATGACAATTTACGGGAAACACCTCCACACGCAGAATCCCCCGAGACCCCATAGCGCTCCCATCTGTGTTAATTTTAATCCAACCTGGCGGAGGAAGATTCCGACGGACTAATATGGGGGGATTTAGCCCGTCGATGACAACCCGGAATATCCAACATCCTCAAAATGAAAAGATCAAGACAATCATTATACTTGAAACCCATAGGAGCATGACGTGCTTCCCTAATAAAAGAAAGCACCTGAGCACGAATAGCAACATCCGAGAACTTGGAATCCTAAAAAACAGCCTTGTAACAACAAGACCATATCACCCAAAGAAAAGTAATCAACGTTAGCTTCCATAGAAAGAGAACTTGAGAGCTTCCTTTAACATCCAGACTCTGAAGAATGACTCCCTATATGCCAGAGGAAAAATTCAACTGCACACTGAATAGGCCTGTGAAATATTCCCAACTAGAACGAACAATGGGACAGTCCAAAAAACAGTGGTCAATATCCTTAGAATGCTGAAAACAAAGCTGACAAATCGCAGGTCCAGATATCCCGCGTTTTTGCAAATGACCCCACAAAGGAAGTTTGTTATGAATCAAGCGCCAAACTAACATAGATCGTCGTGTTGGTATACCAGGATGCCAGAGCCACTCACCCCAATGAACCACTCGAAATCTCATGTGAAGATGCCAATAAGCAATACGTGAAGAAAGAGCCATGAACCGATCTAGACCAGACATGAGAATCATCCCCACCCACAACAGGCATACCCAAAATGTCCATAACAATATCCTCACAATTTAGAATGAACAAGGAAGTGAAGTTCCAAACGCCATCAACTAAATAATCAGAAACCATCTGAGATAATCTCTTACGAAAACTGAGAGGAGCACCCATCTTTTCTACAATACTATAACCAAGCCAATTATCCCACCAAAAACATATAGAGGTGCCGTCCCCAATAATCCAGCGTGAGTCTCTCTTGAGAGTGGAGATGTATGGATAGAAACCCGACCAAATTGAAGAAGTAACCGGAGAGGCCTTTTGGTGAAATCCATCGCCGGCTCCACAACGGAGCTCCTATGCGGGCTATAGAAAGGCGATGCTGTGGAATTAAGTGCATCCATGGGTAAGGGTTTCGGCGTCGATCAAATCTCCCCGCAGGAGAAGTATCAAACGATCTTTATTTTCGCCACGGGATTCGAATCGGGGTTTAATTTTGGAGTATCGTCTTCTCGATGGGCCTTACGACTTAGTTCCTTTTCCCGGAGATCTTGCTGAATTTTCTCCCCAGCAAGTCCCAACCACGTCTTCGTCTTCGGTTGTCGTTTCCGCCTACACCTTCATTAAAATCTATGGTAGTTCTTCTTTACAAACTCCACACTTAGTTAATCTCTCCACGGTTAAATCTCGTGCAACATACGGTGATATAATATCACCGTATGTTGCACGAGATTTAACCGTGAGAGATTAACTAAGTGTGGAGTTTGTAAGAACTACCAGTAACTACTTTGGCGAAGGTGTGGGCGGCGACGAAAACGGACAAATCAAGACGGACGTGGTTGGGACTTGCAATGGGAGAAAATTCGCAAGATCTTTGGGAAAATGAACTCACTTCGTTAAGTCGCCCATCGAGAAGAACTCGAAATTAAACCCGATTCCGATCGTGGCGAAAATAAAGACTGCCGTCTGATCTTCTCCGTGGGAGATTTGATCGACTTGAAACCCTTGCCCGTGGCCGCACTTAATTCCACATCATCGCTTTTCTGCCCGCTTCAGAGCTCCATTTTGCTGAGCGGCGATGGATTTCACCAAAAATCCCAAAACGCCTTTGACGGCGATGGGGGCGATGAGATGGCGAAAACGTAGTCGGATGTGGGGTATTCATTTTTAGAGCAAAATTTCAAAATTTAGTGCAAATAATTCTTTGGAGATGAAGTGCGAAGATATGTACAAAAATGGTGCAAAATCGCACTAAAATGGTCTTAAGGGTTTATGTGCCAACTTTTCAACTCAACGGTTTGATTCTATATAGGATTCCTCGTCCTTTTAGGTTTGAATTTTGCATCTTCTAATTTGTGATGAACCTTGATTATCAGACCTATGAGTTTTTTACCATAAAAAAATTTCCCTTTCCCTTTTTACGGATATGGATTTTACCGATCAGTAATAATAATGCCATTAATTTGAATGTGGTATATACAATAATATGATCCAAATTTCTTTATGAACTCCCATTTTAAATTCAAATCAACGAATCGATTTCAATTTGGATTCATTGATTTAGATAGGGATAAAAAGGGGTTGGTACATTTTCGTATAAAAGAATTTGACTTGAGACTTAAAATGAAGAAGGTTCTGTTGATTCATTTCGAGATCTAATTGAGATAGGGTGGATCTCGAAAGATATGAAAGATCTCCCTCCAAGCCGTACATACGACTTTCATCGAATACGGCTTTCCTGCAGACTTATATGTATCTATGAGATCGAGTATGGAATTCGTTTACTCACTTTAAATTGAGTATCCGCTTCCTCCTTCCTGCTAGGATTGGAAATCTGTATTTTACATATCCATACGATTGAGTCCTTGGGTTTCCGAAATTGTGTAAAAGAAGTGCTTGAATCATTGCTATTTGACTCGGACTGTTCTAAAAAAAGTCGAGGTATTTCCATCTATTTTGTATCATTTTGGCGGCATGGCCGAATGGTAAGAGGGGGGCGCAAATCCTTTTTCCCGTTCAAATCCGGGTGTCGCTAATCAACATCAACAAAAAACTCGAAATCTCTTACATTACTGCTGATATAACTCGCATAATTCTTCCCTGGTAGAAGCATAGGAAACAGACCGTTGATACTTTGTTTGATTAAGCATTAGGACTTAAATTAATTAAACTCAAATATTGATTCCTATCAATTCATATATCATAGGAATCAATTAAGACTCGTTTAATTTATCGATTCATTTGATTAATTGATTTACTCAAATTAGTCTTTGCCTAATCTTATTAGGTCCATTTACTTGATCCCATTAATTAATTAAATTAGCTCAATTCCTGAATTGTTGGAAAATTAATAAGTTTATTGATTAATTTATATTAATCCAACAAATCGATCACCAATAAACTAATTGTTTGCTCACAACAGTCGTACTATTGCTTAGCAATAAGTAAACTTAGATATAGGTGTAGTAGCGATTTTTTAGATTACGAATATAATCAAGTAAGATCGTGTCATGTTTTTATCAACTAATCTCCTATTTGGCCTAGGGTAAAGATTTTAGTCGAAATTCAAGTATGCATTCTTAGTTGACCATTTATTGCACTTCTATACATAATTAAACATACTCAAAAACTCCCCTTATGATTATCCATTGCATCAAGCAATAAATTGAAATACAGCTATGCATAAGATTACCATGGTACCTCAAATTGCAAACATAAAAATTTCACATGCGGTAATATCCCATTTCCAGTTATGAATTTGATAAGGTAGTTTAGTGTACTTGTTTAATAACAAGCATTTACATAAATGACTAGTATTTTTACATGCAAGTGTTGTTGAACCATTTATGTGTAGAATAATTTTAAGAAGTCATCCATCATACATATGATGATGCGCCATATCTATATTTGGTGCAAGAACTTCATCTATTAGATTGAAATTTTATTAGAGTATGAAAACGACCAATTTAATGGCGTTATTCTAACATTTTGTTCCTTGAATGAAACAGTGTAATTTGCATTTGATTAGAAAGATTAGTAAAATTGTTATATTTAGGTTGTTTGACTGAATTGTTTGAAGGTGAATTTATAAAAAACAAATCTTCATAATTGTGGAATTATATGTTCATGTCGTGTATGGATGTGGTTAGCACTTTGGTAGTATAATCATTGGAGAGTATATCAAAATTAAATGAGTTAACTTATCCACATGAATTTCGAATAGGTGATGGAGACCATGGGAAATGCATATGTACAACGAACTTTTCTAGCGTGGCATTCGGATCCACTGAAGACTAGGTTAGATTTGATACATAACCAGGCAAATAATCATATTACCTTGGTGAATGCATATGCTGCGTATGCGAGAAAGCTTAAGCTTGAGATATCTAAGCAGCTTAAAATGTTTGATGATTTGGCTAAAAATTTCTCCGACCTTCAATTGAAACCAACCTATCGCATTGCATTGTTTGAATCCGAGGGGTTAGTTGATGAGGATGTGCTGAGACAATTTGAGAAGGAGGTTAAGGATAGAGTCAAGATTGCTAGGTTAATGATTGTGGAGTCTAAGGAGTCCTATGATAATCAGTTAAAGATTCAGAAACTTAAAGATACAATATTTGCTGTCAATGAGCTGCTTTTGAAGGCCAAGAAGAATGGAGCTTTTACCAGCTCAATTGCAGCAAAATCGACTCCCAAGAGTTTGCACTGTCTTGCAATGCGGCTTATGGAGGAGAGAATTGCACACCCTGAAAAGTATCAGGATGATGAGCCCAAACCTGAGTTCGAGGACCCAAGTTTATACCATTATGCGATCTTTTCAGATAACGTCATTGCAATTTCTGTGGTGGTGAACTCGGTTGTTAAGAATGCCGAGGAGCCATGGAAACATGTTTTCCATATTGTTACTGATAGGATGAATTTTGCTGCTACTAAAGTTTGGTTTAAGATGAGGCCAATACAAGGGGGAGCCCATATCGAGATCAATGCTGTGGATAATTTCAAGTTTTTGACTTCCTCATACGCACCAGTGCTCATGCAACTTGAATCGGCAAATTTAAAAAGTTTTACTTTGAGACCAGGGCAGAAAATGCCGCTAAAGATATGAGCAGCATGAAATATAGAAACCCCAAGTACTTATCATTGATCAATCACCTGCGGTTCTACTTGCCGGAAATGTACCCGAAGCTGCACAAGATACTTTTTCTGGATGACGATGTTGTAGTTCAGAAGGACTTGACTGCCTTGTGGAAAATTGATATGGATGGAAAGGTGAATGCTGCTTCTGACACCTGCTTTGGGTCATTCCGTCGATATTCTGAGTACTTAAACTTTTCTCATCCTCTTATCAAAGAGAAGTTTAACCCAAGGTCTTGTGCCTGGGCATTTGGCATGAATATGTTTGACCTTGATGCGTGGCGGCGGGAAAAATGCACCGAGGAATACCATTATTGGCAGAATTTGGTAAGCTTCAAGCCTTATGATCCCGTCTGGGTTGAAAGCTTTGCTTTTTCTTCATTTCAGTTTGAACGTTAGATAGGTCGAAGTCCTATGGTTCTTTACAGTCTTTTGTGTTGAAAAATGGGTTAATTACAAAAATACCCTTTGCTTTTTCTTCGAGCAGTTTGAACTTTAGATAAGTCAAGTCCTATGGTTATTTATAGTCTTTTGTATTGAAAAACGGGCTAATTACAAAAATGCCCTTGAGGTTTGTCCAATTACAGAAAAAAAACTCGGTTATCTTTCAAATTACAGACAACCCCTTTGATATTTGTTTCTATTTTACCAATTGCACCTATTGAGGAGGCTTTGTTAAGCAGATACAAGCCTCAAGGGGGAATTATTTGTAACTTTGATAAGATAATTGGATTTTTTGTAACTAAGTTAAATCTCGGGGGCACTCAAAAAAAAAGTTAAATCTCAGGGGTAGTTTTTGTAATGTAACCCTTGGAAGTTTACGTACTGAAATTTTTTGTTAATTATGATCAGAATGAGGACCGTACCTTATGGAAATTGGGGACGCTACCCGCTGGGCTCGTTACGTTTCACTCAACAACCAAGTCATTGGACAAGTCATGGCATGTGCTTGGGCTTGGGATCAATCCAAGTATCAGCATGGAGGAAATTAATAAGGCTGCTGTCATCCATTTCAGTGGAGACATGAAACCTTGGCTTGATATTGCTATTAACGGTTATAAACATCTATGGACAAAGTATGTTGATAATGAAATGGAATTTTTGCAGATGTGCAACTTTGGCATGTGAAGGAGAATGGTCGATGGCTTAGCGATCGCATCATAACAAATGTATGCTGCATAGCAATCTATTCAAGTAAAGCTTTAGTGAGCCTTTCTATTCTTTCATTGCTAGTTTAGCTTTCAGAAAGAAGGTTTTAGTTGTTACTCCCTCTGAAAATTTTGTTTAAGTTGTTATTGTTCTTTTGTTATCGGGTGAAAGTGAAACCTAGACTCATCATTCATATACACGGAAACACATTCTTTGTATAAGATAGGCATATGAGCTTGAATTGACTCATTTTTTGAATCGGATAGTGGTCGATTGGTTAGGACTCTTAAATCCAGACTAGAGGTCTGAGGTTTGATTCCCATCACACCTAGGGGTGGAAATTTTTGACACGACACGAACACGATAAGGACACGATTACTGTTAGTAACACAATAATGACATGATACGAACACGATAATGACACGTTTACGGTTAGTGACACGATGGTAACACGATAACATGATATTTTGTATGTTTGTATCGTCTATTGTCGTGTAATATCGTGTAATTTGCTATCGTGTATTGACATGTAAACCATTTTCTTTTAACTTTTACTTATCGTGTCACTATCGTGTCGTGTCGACACGAAAATTTTATTGTTCGTGTTGTGTCAGTACAGATCCTTATCGTGTCGTGTTCGTATTTGCCCTTATCGTGTCGTGTTGTTATCGTGTCAACACGAAACACGACACGGTAACACGATTTGCCAAATTCACACCCCTCCCATGTTTTGTACTAAAACCAAAACGTCTCATTTTTAGGTTTGTTTCTTAGTTTTGAATTAAGGGACATTTATGACATGGATCAACTCTCCTCACAGGTAGACTTGGTCTTATTTTTATTTGTTTTCACAAATGTAATTTCTGCAATTTCGGTCAAGAAAGCAAAATGTTGCAGGCAGCATGCCTTTGATTATCCCTTTTGACATCTTAAAAATTGATACTGTTTGAATTTGGGCTGGCTTTTGAAGAAGGCATGGATGGTCAAGGTCAAGCATTCATGGGCTGCAAAGTGGAGACAATGGAAATGTTTTGTTGGATATTTTGTCATACATTTTGTTCTCTTCACATTGCACGTTTATTATTTTATTTGTTCTGTCATCTTCACGAGTGCCTTCCAATATTTGGTACTAATAAAATTTGGATAAGTTATGTTGATATTTTAGATGAACTTTTTGTCTCACCAAAAAACATTGAATATAAATATATACAAATTCTGGTAGCCTTTCAAAAAAAAAAAATTCTGGTAGAGGAAATGAGAAGAAAACGGGAGGAGAATAGCAATTGCCAATTTGCCATTATAATTGAATAACTTCTAGCCTTTAGCGGGGTCAGATTGTTAATTTACAAGTAGACACTAGACACATACATAGATCATATTATCCTTCAAAATAATTTTTATCAAATCAAGCCAAGGATCACAAAAGTTCTAAACCCACATAATAATTCGATTTAAAAGTATTAAACTTTAGATAAAAATGCTTCAATCGTTATATTTTTTTCACTTATGTAGAATTAAACGGATAAGTTTTAATAATTAGGCCCAACAAACTTTTGAACAGTATAACGTGCCACCACAATTTTTAAGAATGTCTTAATTGCAAGTCAAGTACTATAATTTTTAGAGGTTGACAATCTTAGTCATGTAATTTCTTAGTGTGAGTTTTTGTTCTTGACGATTTTATCTTTTATAAAAGCAAATGAAATATTAAAACACCCAAATCGTGACTAAAATCAAATAAAATCAGAACCTACATGTTTAAAATTGCACAAATAAATATATAAAATTAAGAATACTACCTTAAATACTTGCATAACTAAAATTGCAAGCCCACAATAGTTGCGGGACCAATTTTGCAATTAAGCTTTTAAGGAATTATTTCTACAATTTCCCGAAATTAGCCCGGCCAACCAGAAAATAATTGAAAGGGAAAAAATGAACACCTAAAAATTATAAAAAGTGCAATAGCTTAAATAAAAATGAAAAATAATAAAAAGCTCCCTTCACCAACCCCAGCCAACAACCAGCCAACTACAAGAACAAATATCAGTGGGAAGAAAGCAGTTGGCCAATTTTGACCCGCTTAGTAAAAGACGTTCAAGATTTTTGTACTGCGTATATTTATAAATCTTTTTTTGATCCTTTTACTTGGTTTTTTCTTCGAGTAATTGCTCTTACTAATTACGGTGTGAATTGTGCATATTTACAGATCTCTGCTCTGCTGGGTTTGTTTTCCCTCGTGCAAAGTCTGATTCGCCGGAGCAGAAAATCAAGGTTTGGGCTTATTTGTTTTCTGATCTGGATTTGATTCTGTTTTTTTTTTTTGCTGTCGTTTTTGTCTATTTCTGTTAAATTCCCTCAATTTTGATCGTTTATGTGGTGTAATTTGGATGTGGGTTCAATGGGAAAGGCACAATCGTGATGATTTTGTTTGAGTCGTTTATAGAATCCTTGTCAAGTGATTGGATTAAATGGAGTGATTGAAGTTCTCGACCTTTCTTTAGCTGTGTTTGATGGATGGGATCGTGTTTGCACTGTTATGCTTGTTTATTTTGATTAAATTTGGGTTAAAAAATGGCTTATCAAGGAGTATGAGCGAGTCAAACAGCAGTCTCGAAAAGAACTATCACTTGTATTAGATCTAATTAAGTTGAACTCAAATTATGGTGGCTTTCATGTCTTTCCAATTGTTATAGTTGTTTAGCTATGTATGAGATCTCATTCCACATGTATGTCATAAGAAAAGACTGGGGAATCCTCAAACTAGTAGATCCCAAGTCGGAATCCCGACTCTCGCTTGTTTTTTCTCTCATCATTTCATATATGAAATGTTTAATCATGCAAAAAAGTATGATCGTCTATTGTTTTATGTTTGATCTGAGTTTTTCAGTGGTTAGATATTGAGGAAAAGTCAAGACAGTTTTCTCTCTTTTTATTGTCATTATTATAGAATTTATGTTCATCGATCTGGCTTTGATTCAATTCCTGCTTCTTTAATGCAAACTCAAGTTGTGCGTTCGAATTATATATATATATATATTTTGAATGCTGCATATGAATCATCTTACAAAATGTTTAATTTTGACAAATTGAAGTACTTTTTATGATTTTATTAATATATCTTGAATTTATTAGTGCAGTGTTGAAATTTCATCGGAACTAATGTTTTATCTTTGGCAGGAGAAAGGATGGCTGAGCAATCCCCAAAACTGACCAGAATAGGCCTTGCTGGCCTTGCTGTTATGGGACAGAATCTGGCCCTGAATATTGCTGAGAAAGGCTTTCCAATTTCTGTTTACAATCGGACTACGTCTAAAGTCGACGAGACTATCGAAAGAGCCAAAGCGGAAGGAAACCTTCCCGTGTTTGGTTTCCATGATCCCGAATCATTTGTTCAGTCAATCCAAAAACCTCGTGTGATCATCATGCTTGTCAAGGCTGGGGCCCCTGTCGACCAGACCATCAAAACGCTCTCTGCTTACATGGAAAAGGGTGATTGTATAATTGACGGTGGAAACGAGTGGTATGAGAACACCGAGAGAAGGGAGAAAGCTATGGCCGAATTAGGTCTTTTGTACCTCGGCATGGGAGTTTCCGGTGGTGAAGAGGGTGCTCGGAATGGGCCTTCTATGATGCCTGGAGGGTCCATCGAAGCCTACAAATATATAGAAGACATCGTTCTTAAAGTGGCGGCCCAAGTTCCTGATAGTGGGCCATGTGTGACCTACATCGGAAAAGGAGGTTCCGGAAATTTCGTTAAGATGATTCATAACGGAATTGAGTATGGTGACATGCAGCTAATTGCCGAAGCTTACGACGTGCTGAAATCGGTCGGAAAATTGTCGAATGAGGAACTCAAAAAAGTTTTCTCAGAATGGAACAAGGGGGAGCTTCAGAGCTTTTTGATTGAAATCACTGCTGATATTTTCCGAATTAAGGATGATAAGGGAGACGGATATTTAGTTGACAAGGTTTTGGACAAAACGGGTATGAAGGGTACCGGTAAATGGACTGTTCAGCAAGCTGCCGAATTATCAGTTGCAGCCCCGACTATCGAAGCTTCTTTAGATTCAAGATTCTTGAGTGGATTGAAGGAGGAACGAACCGAAGCTGCTAAAGTCTTCAAATCTGGTGGTTTTGGTGATATTCTAACTGACCAGGTGGTTGATAAGGAAAAATTGATCGACGATGTGAGGAAAGCTCTATACGCCTCTAAAATATGTAGTTATGCTCAAGGAATGAATTTGATCCGTGCAAAGAGTGTCGAGAAGGGTTGGGATTTGAAGTTGGGTGAACTTGCTAGGATTTGGAAGGGAGGTTGTATTATTCGTGCGATTTTCTTGGATCGTATTAAGAAAGCGTACGATAGGAACCCAGATCTTGCTAACCTCTTGGTGGACCCCGAGTTTGCAACGGAGATCATTGAGAGGCAATCTGCTTGGAGAAGAGTCGTTAGCCTTGCGATCAATGCGGGCATCAGCACCCCTGGTATGTCTGCTAGCCTTGCTTATTTTGACACTTATAGAAGGGGGAGATTGCCGGCTAATTTGGTCCAAGCTCAAAGAGACTACTTTGGTGCTCATACGTATGAGCGTGTTGATATGCCTGGATCTTTCCATACTGAGTGGTTTAAGCTTGCTAAAAAGATTGATAATTAAGAGTTGTCTTGTTATTTACATAAATAAAGTTCGGGCGTCGATATTGAAGTGTCGTTAGGCATTTGATTCCTGAATTTAGAATATTCTTACTATTTGGAAACAAGAACGATGAGAAGTTTGTTTTGACTTGTTTCTTTTATTCGGTTAATTTTAAGATGAACCCTTGTGCTTTTTACTGTACTTTTTAGTAATCTTAAAAATTTAAATTTTATTTTACTGAATTGTTTAAGCTATTTTTACCAAGTTATGTGAAGTTGAGCAGCAAATTGTAGCGAAGTTTAATACGGTGGAGTTCAGTGGTACGGTATTTCTGGTCACTTTTACCTTTATATTTATCTGATTACTGATTGATGAGAGTGCTTATGAGAATTTGGCATAATAGCTGTTCATTTGTCTGTTCGTTTCTGTTCTTTGATTTCCTTGTCTGCTGCTTGTTTATCTAGCAAATCCCGATCACAAATACGAGTATAGATGAGGCCATCGGCTTGATTTTCCAGCCTTAACCTCTTGCTTGCTGAATAAAATGAACTAAATATCACTACACGTTCTCTTCCTTGATTTTGGAATAGCATGGCTTACTAAATTATTTAATGTTATTCTAAAAACTAAGAAAATGCCTCGATGAATGGAGAAAAAGTATATTGATACCTATATATAAAAACAAAGGAGATATACAAAATTGTGCAAATTACAGGGGAATTAAATTAATAAGTCATACAATGAAACTATGGGAAAGAGTTATAGAAGCAAGAATAAGAAATGAAACTAGTATATTAGATAATCAATTTGGCTCCATGCCGTAGAAGATCCACAATTGAAGTTATACACTTAATTAGACGATTATGTGAACAATATAATGAGAGAAAACAAGATTTACATAAGGTTTTTATTGATCTTGAAAAGGCATACGATAAGTCAACCGTGATATAATGTGGCGCGTATTGGAAAAAAGAGGAATAAAAATAGCCTACATAGATGCCATAAAAAAGATATGTATGATGATATAACAATATGTATCGGGACACCAACAGAATATCTAGTGAATTCCCAAACACTATAGGTTTGCATCGGGATCTGCTCTAAACCCATACCTTTTTATCCTAATAATTGATGAAATCACTAAACACTTACAAAAATCCATCCCCGAATGTATGTTATTTGCGGACGATATAGTTTTAATTGATGAAACAAGGGAAGGAGTAATGCAAAATTGGAAGTTTGGAGAGAAGACTTTAGAATCAAAAGGTTTTACTATAAGTAGGCTAAAAAGCAAATACATGGAATGCCACTTTAGTAAAAACAACAAGAACAATGAGACGAAGGTTAAAATTGATGGACATGAAGTGAGTATAACAAAGAGTTTTAAATACTTAGGATCTATAATTGAAGAGAACGGAGAAATCAATAAAGATGTCACACATAGGATCAAGCGGGTTGGAATAAATGGAGAGTGCATCTTCTATCCTTTGTGACCGTAAAATACCATTAAAATTGAAAGGAAAATTTTATAAAACGACCATAAGGCCCGCAATGCTTTATGGAGCGCGGAATGTTGGGCGACTAAATATGAACACGAACAAAAAATGAGGGTAGCGAGAGATGAGAATGCTAAGATGGATGTGCGGACACACTAGATTAGATAGAATAAGAAATGAACACATTAGAAACAAAGTGGGAGTAGCACCAATAGACGAAAAAATTAGAGAAACACGATTAAGATGGTTTGGACATGTTTATAGGAGACCTTTAGATGCACCTGTGGACGTTTAGAAGGTAGAGAATCACTCACACAAATCAAAAGAGGAAGAGGTAGACCAAAAAGACTTGAAAAGAAGCTATTAAACATGGCATGTTATACCTAGAAATAAACGAAAATATGGCTTATGACCGTAAACGATGGCGCGATATGATCCGTATAGCCGACCCCACGTAGTGGGATTAAAACTTAGTTTGTTGTTGTAAAGGTTACGCGCGCCCCAGGCATAACTCAACCGTAAAGAATTTGAGTGACATTGTCTGCTTGCTGGTACCCGTAGCGTGGAGGTTCGAATCCTCCCAGGCAACATGGTGGATGAGGATTTCTTGTCTGGTGACTCAGTCTATGGCAGCTTAGAACCCTGACTTGTTGAGACACATCACACTATTTACCTCATCCACAATGCTCCAGGACAATTGCAGTGGGGACCCTTAGGGATGAGGTTTATCCTTTTTTTTTTTGGCTAAAGGTTCTGGCACATACTTATAAGCATATTTACTTTTCGCAAAAACTTATGTGAGACGCTGTAAGTCCGTGAGACGATGATATTTTTAGTGTACAAAGTAATACTTGTGTATCACTTGTTATACTAAAAGTATCACGATATTACGGTCTCATAGCGTCTCACACGAACTGTTGTTTACTTTTTACTTTCATGGTGTCACCAAGGACTTATAGACATAGTGCTTCATTTATGAGTCCCACTTGTTAGACTGGATATACTAACAGAATCCTGGATGATCCCATTTCACAGATGTACTTCTCTGGAAATATTAATCACTGATTTCAGTTCTTGTCATAAATCACTACGTTTGATTGCAAAATGATGCTTATGTGGTAGGAAAATGCATGGTTTGTAATTTTTGCAGGAAAATGTACCAGAGTTCTGACATGTATTAGTTATCACCTACCTGATCTTACTTTCCTGCTGCTGAACTCTCTGTCTCGTATTTTGTCATATTGCAACTCTAACAAAATTTCGGGTTTTTTAATAGAATATTGTAGGTGGGGGAAATTATTACACAAATATAGTAAAAATGGGAGGCTTTAATTTTTTAGAGATAGTCGTTGATAGCATCAACGACTAAAGCTTAGTCGTTACTGCTATAAACGACCAAACCAATTTTTTTTATTTAAAAAAGCTCATCCCAGTCGTTACTAGCAATAACGATTGGGGAATAATTTTTTTCTTTTTTTTTTGAAAAAATCCATCCCAATCGTTACTAGCAAAAAAATTTTGTTCCAAATTGAAGATAAAACACTCTCATGAGTCTTGATTAGGGCTTATTCCAATAAACCTGAGATGTTTCTTGATTTCATGCTAATTTCTGTTTGATCACTCTTGGAGATATATGGAGCTCAACTCCACCCCATTATTGAATGTTGAAATGTACTATCATGATCACACATGTAAAAAAGCCTGTACTGCGTGTATGTGTGTGAAGTACAAGTGGAATATGCGAATGGATATATCCCAGAAAGAAATATTAGGCGCAGATGGTGTGTGCCACTATTTACAGTGTCCAAACACATTCACTTTTCACTTTCTCTGTGTGTTTCGAATGATTCTTTTCCTAATTGTATCCTCCATTGCTTTTTGCTGCTTCTTCCCGCTGCGTCCACTCACTTTATTTTATCCACTCCCTTTAATTATTTTTAATTGTACTACTTAACAAAAATTAAATCATTTAGATTCCTCGGTTTTTAGGCATTAAAAATCGTGGTTATGAAAATAAGAGCTATGGCTTTCGGCCAAAGAAAGCATCTTCGTCATGGTTTTAACTTTTAGTGTGGCCCCCTTCGTCATAGTGTATTTGTTGATATATATATATACATATATGTATTTTTGATTCGAGTATTCTACACCCAATGGCGGAGGGAAGGGGGCCACTCCGGCCCCGCCCCTATTTTTTACAAAAAAAAAATTTATACACTAGAAAATATTTTTTAAATTTTTTTAATTATAATTTATATGATTTTTGTGTATCATCCTGCGTTTTTCGTGATCGGCCACCCTATTTTAATTCCCAGCTCGCCCTTGTCTACACCAAGAGGGTGACACAAACCCACATATCCTTCGGATTATGGGACATACGTCCTTCCTAAATCCCAAGGATGATTCTAAGAAAAATAGGATGAACCCCATTCTTGCCCTAAGCTTTGTGGAAGAGGTGAATCGTGGGATGTCTTTCAATAAGTCAATGTCACCGAATCGCCATGGTCGAGTCACCACACAAGAAATTCTCCTTACATCCTGTTATCGGGGATTCGAACCTCAACGTTACGGGTGACAAGAAATGACAACACGCCACTTATATCCTTTACCAACAGCTATCCCCTGGGTTATCGACCTCTACGTGCGCGGTCTTGCCAACAAGCGACAACACGTCATTCATGTCTTTTACCAATTGAGCTATCCATGGGTTATCAAGGGGATTGAACCTCCACGCTTGCGGTGACCAAAGCAAGCCAGACAACACGCACTCATGTTTGGTCCTAATCTTTGGGGAAGAGGACAAATCACAATCCCCCACTCCGCGTTAATCAATATTTGACTCGGGACTATAGTGCAATTCAACCTCAAGGCCGCTATGCAACCCTTGGAGGTTGTATTTGTTGATAGTTACCGACAAAAAAAAAAATGATTTAGTGCCAATTATCAATTTACATGTTAAGTGTAAAAAGGGTTGAATAGAACTGAAGCTTTTTTCGTTGTTCCTGGAAATACGCCTTTTTGGTAGTCGCTTGAGTCACAGTCACAGGCATATCTCCAGAAATCCTGAAATTGGACCCAAAATTAATGTAGTATGCACAAATCAGTGTGTTATTTAATTTATTGTAATCCCACCACCATTCTTGTGGAAGCTTTGAAATTGGGATTAAGGCCAGAATTTCAGATTAGAAGAATTTTTTTCAATATATATAAGCAAAATTAAAAGAATAAGTTTATAAATGTTTGAATATCAAAATAATAGTAAGGGATAATTACAAAAACACCCTGAGGTTTGGGTTAATTACAAAAAAAAAAAACGAGACATGTTTCAAAATTACAAAAATCCCTCCAGGGTTTCGTTTTGTCTTAAATTTAAGGGGAAATCGTAATGTTTTTGTAGATGTGGGGGTTTTTTGAAATATTTTTGAAAATCACCGAAATATATAAGACGGAATCAAACCTCGAGATTTCTTTCGTAATTTTCAAAGAATTCTGGGTTTTTGTAATTAGCCCAAACCTGATCAGGGGTGTTTTTCTAATTATCCCTAATAGTAATAATAACAGAAAAGTACTTGTTTGTTCCATATATGCCTTCATGAAAATAATTAAGATTTTGGAACCATGTAGCTTAATTTTGTCATGCTTTCATATGTGCAAAACCCTAAATCCATATATATAAATATATTTCTACTAAATTTAATTCATTGATCATAGGCAGCAAGAGTTGACCCGAGAACTAATATACGACCCGGAATATCCTTTCAAGATTCTCTCTGAGTGTCTGTCTACCAATTGTCTCCCATTATTCACAGTGTTTGGAAATTGAAAGCTAGCTAATACACTAATGTCCCTAGTGCATATATAGGCCGAGCCTCGGCGAGGTTAGATATGATTTAATTGAAAGAAAAACGTAGGCCGACAATGGTAGTTGGGATCTCCTATTCCACTCCATATTCCATATATTGGATAGAAGACACATGTGCGAGTAAAACAGGAAAATGGAATAGGTGATCTCATCCTTACTTTGGGAGCCTAACGCCTAGGCGAACATGCACAGAGCCATAGCTCCTCATATGGGGACACGTGCCGCCTAACATTTTATATTTTCTTTTATTTTTTATAAAAAAACTAATTCAGTTAAAAAAATAATTTGCCCCTAGTAAGTATTTTTGTAATTGTATTTATTTTGTAGCCCCATTACAAAAAAATTAAGATTTATATCATGTATCTATCAGTTTAGACGGAGATTTTTAGAACAATTAAATACAAAAAGCAAAAGAGAAAAATGACAAATTCCTTTATATAATCATTAAATATTTGCGTGCTCGAGTCGCCGCATCTCACTCATGTCCACATACATAACCAAGAAGGAAAAAAAAAAAAGAAAAAAAGGAAGTTTCGTGATCAATTTTCCAATATTCACACTATTTTTTTTTCCAAGTTTAAGTAATAAGAAAGAAGGACGCATGTACACAAAAAAACAACCTTCTTTTTTATAATACGATTAAAGCAACATTCTTTTTAATTAATACAAAAGCAAAAAATAAAAATGAAAAATTCTTTTATACAACCATTAAATCAATTGCGTGCTCGAGTCACCGCGTCCCACTGTCTACATACATAACCAAGAAAAAAAGGAAAAGGGAAAGTTGGTGATCAATTTTCCAATATTCACACTATTAGTCCAAGGAAAGTAATAAGAAAGAAGAATGCATGTACACTAACACACATTTTATAGGATTATAATTTTCAGACACGTCGCATAAGATCTCCTGTTCCACTTTCCGTATTTCACTTTTTATTTTACATATTAGATGAAAAATACGTGTCATAATCGCGACATCATCTTGTGCACATTTCATTAATCGAATGCAATAAAATACGAATGAAACAGAGAAGTTGAACAGAAAATCTCAATCCGACAGGGCTACATGATACGTTTTCAGTAATTGGATTTCGTATTTCCTTGATAAAATTGAAAAAAAAAATTATAGTACTATGATTTCTTGGTGGATTGAATGTCGATAATCACCATTACTTAAACTCAATTCTTTATTTTATTATTTATATTTTTTAATTTCTTTTCATCGTCTTCTTTCAATTACAACTGTAAACAATGAAAAAGTGTAAAGAGTTATGGTACGTCAAACTCAAGCTAACATTTATAAACAAGTATACGGAATAAGACATTTTTAGTAAGATGGAATAAAACAATCATGGTTTTTAATATTTCTATTAAAAAAATGGTTAAAGAAAAAATTAAGGATAAGACTCAATTTTCACCTCCAGGCTCCAGTATGTCATTAATACCCTCAACTTCTCAAATACACTTTAATACTCTATACTAAATCCTAATATAATATCTTAGCAGTTTATTATAATAATATTATATATGATCACTTTAAATTCTAAAATATTGTACGTACATGATCAAAAGCCTATGGTACATAACTTTTATTCCTGGGGAAAGGCAGAATTGTGACGTGAACTTCAGTTTGATTGAAGGAAAAGCTTAGAAATGAAGCCAAAAAAATACTAATTAAATGGAAGATTATATATATTACTATCTCTTTCAACTTTGCTCTGTTAATGCTATCTGGGAATCATATTCCTCGGAAAATTTGATCCTCAAATTGACACAAACCCCAGATAAAAGAAACAGAAGTATTTCTTTATTATCGGCATATTTAAACAGATATAAAATTAAGGGATAATTATCAAGACTACCCTGCAGTTTAGCCTAATTACGAAAAAAACCCAACTATTTTTCAACATTACTAATATACCTTGAAATTTGTTTCTATTTTACAATTGTGTCTCTAGGAATGAGGTGTTTGTAATACGTCAAGGGATATTGTAATTTTGAAAGATAATTGGAATTCTTTGTGATTATGCTGAACTTCGGGGTAATTTTTGTAATTATCCCTAAAATTACCTAAATTAATCTTGTTTAGCAACCACCTTTGTTCTTCTGGAATACTTAAGATCTTGTTTGTTTCTGTTGTAATGCTATTGCTGTTGGCTAATTAATTGATATTATAAGAAATTTAATTGTCAAACACTAATTTCAAAACAAATACACAGAAACTGGGCTTAGCCCATCTGGCCACCGCAAAAGATTTATGTCACTTGTGGGTGGAGGTCGTCTGTTCAAACTCACGTACCAAATGCCCCCGGCATATATGATTTGACGAAAAATTGTGGGAACTCATATTGAATAACATACATGTCCTGAAAAGCTGAGTTATTAAAAAAAATACGGACAGAAATTTCTTGAGAAAATACATATCTCATTATGCTCATTAAATCAAATTTACATTCCCGGAGAATTTCAGCAGAACAAAAACACAAAAACTCCACCAATTATTACACCAAGAAATATAAAAACCTAATCCCCAAATTTCCATCTATATTTATGTTACAAAATTTTTCCTTTTTTTTCCCAAAATTTGGATCAGCTCGGAAAAGAAGAAGGGATCGGAATCGCGAGACGGGTCGGGTTATCGTCCCCGGCCATAATCACCACGATTTTCGGCGTGTCGTCGGCGACGGCGGCGGCCGTGGAGGTTGCCGCCGCCTTTTCGCCGCCGTGATCAGCCGTGCGAGAAGGGCGGCGCTTCCGGTAGGAACAAGCTAGTACGATTAGGGCGGCTGTAATTAGTAATAACATGAGGCCCAATCCTGCAAATAAATAAGGCAATGGAGAATTCCAATGCCAGGATGTTGTTGTTGTTGGGGTAGAAGAAGGGTTTGAAGGTGTGGGCCTCATTTTTTCTCACACTCACTGTGTGTGCTACTGTGTGTTTTTTTTCTCACTCACTGTGTGTGTGTTTGTATGTGTAATGTTGAGGGGTGTTGAAATTTATAGAGGTGGGAAATTTCACTATGCTAAAAAAAGTTGTTATTAAAAGTACTAAAGTGCCATTGGAGGAGGATGTCAACATTATTTCTTACAAATGCATAATATTTCGCACTTTTATTGTATTTTTCACTTTTTATTTATCTTTTATTTAATAACTCATGTTTTTTGGTATTCGGGTAAATTCGGATGCGGCGATCAGAGCTCAACAACACCTTTACTATCTAATATATACTTTTATTGTACTTTTACTTTTTATTTCTTTTATTCAATATTTCAATAACCCAAATTTTTTGTTGTTAGGTAAATTCGAATGCGGCGACTAGAGCTCAACAACACCTTTATAGAGCTCAGTATGTTTTAATAGATCTTTTATCTAATATATACTTTTATTATATTTTTACTTTTTATTTTTTATTCGATTCTTCCGATATTTTTGTGTAAGGTAAATTCGGATGAGGCGACTAGAACTCAACAATGCCTTTACATGACTTGGTATGTTTTAGTAGATCTTTTGTCTAATATATACTTTTATTATACTTTTACTTTTTACTTTTTTTTTAAATAACTTAGATTATCGGTGTCATCAAATATAGGTGCGGCGACTAGAGCAAACAACACCTTTACATGGCTAAGTATGTTTTAGTAGGCCTTTTTATGTAATATATACTTTTATTATATATTTACTTTTTATTTTTTTATTAAATTTTACCCATTTCTTTGTGTTAGGTAAATTCGAATGCGGCGAATAGAGCTCAACAATACCTTTACAGGGCTCAATATATTTTTAAATAGACTTTTTATCTACTATTTTACATTCTAAAACATTTAAGTGTATTTTTTTTTACTTCTGTTAATTTGTGCACTCTCATTGATATACATAATACATATAGCATGTACTTAACATAAATGCAGAACAAAATTAAACGTTAAACTAACTAGAAAATTCAAAATGATTTTTTGCCGGATTTAGAGGTGATTTACTTGAATTGTGCCTAAATTAATATGTACAATGTTGACTATTATACCCTACTAATTAGGGGTGGCAATCCTTGATACGACACGATAACCCGACACAAATCCGATCCGAAGTTACTGAGAGAAACCCGAACACGGCTGACACGAATCTGACACGATGTTACCAGTTTGCCTAAAGCGTGATTATTTTATAATTTAATTAAGTTTTTATGTATCTTAAGCATAACCCAAAATCAACATGAAATCAAACACGAATCCGACCCATTGACCCGAATTGACACCCCAACCTACTATCCCCCATCGTACTAAAAAATAATAATTATACTAGAATTAGACTTCTATGAATAACTCACGCGAAACTAATCGAAATTCTAAAATAAAAGACGGTTTAAATTTCTCATTCCGCGATCAAATGAGTAGTTTTCTTTGGGAACATATTTCATGTTCCATATTAGTGTTACATTCCATGTTTCATTCATCTGGATGAATAACACATGTTAGTGAGATAAACATGAGCAATTGATTGTTTAAAATATTTACACGTGTTATTGATCTAGATGAATGAATCGAACATGAAGTAAAATACCAATATGGAACAGAAATCAAATTCTGTTTTCTATATTCGGCAATAAATATAAGACGATACTACTCAGGAAAATTTGCATGCTATGATTCAAGATTTGGCTCTTTAATTCTTTTAATTGCCAATTAATTAAGCTTAATCTCCAAAACATATGGCTATAATTCTGTTGAAACAAAAAACATGTGGCTGTTATTTCTGTTGAAATATTTTTCTTGCATAATTTACACGGCATGCTCTTTTGCTAACTGCGCAGGTTGTTAGATATATGGACCTTTTCATTAAACTAATAAAGGTTATGCTAACACGACATTTTTCTCATATATGCATATGTACTAAATTGTGGCATTTTAGTGAATCTAGAAACAAACATTGCCAAAAAGAAGATAAAGTTCATGTGCAAAACTTTTTTTTTTTAAGGATCATGTGCAAAATTTTATAAAAATAAGGTACAATTATGAAATCCCACCTCATATGTACCTATCTAAAATTACTCTTCTACCTCGCCTTTTGAGGGAATGATCGAGGGGCAAGGATCCACGGTTTTACTTGGGGTCGGGGCACGACCCGAACCGAGGTCATGGATCGGGTCGCCTACCCGACCCGGCCTAATAGAATGGGTTCGAGCTAGCCTATACACTATATAAGAGCGAGGTCGCGACTGAGCCGAGGTGGTCGCCCGGGTCGCCCAAGCGACCCGACCCGAATCTGGTAGATGGGTCTAGCCAGGTGGACCAATCGAGGCCGACACGTGGAGCGAGGTCGTATGGATCCGTACACCTCGTGCGGCACCGTCTGAACCCGTCTGGCGGGGAGATTCAGCCTATAAATACGCCATTGTTCCATTGCTATAGGGATGACATTTATTGCTATTCACCTCGCTTTATATTTACTAGCGACCCAAGACTGTCTTGACTTAAGCATCGGAGGTCTTAGCGGGAACCCTCCCGCTAACCTAACGTTTATTCGTCTTACAGACCCGAACCGAAAAGTACCTGGCTCTGACGACCCGACCCGACCCGACCCAAGTATATCCGATTTGCTCACACCCAAATCACCACCTTATGTTTGGGCTAATTTACGAAAAAGATCAAAATTTACGAAAAATATCAAAGATTTTTGAAAACTACACAAATCTACTTGAGGTTTGATTTTTTCTTAAATTTAAGGTGATAATTGAATATTTCTATAAGGATCTTGAGAGTTACTTGAGTTTTTTTTGCTCTAAAAGTGGGAAAATATTAGGCATAATCAAATTTAAAGGGATTTTTGTAATTTTCAAAAACCTCAATTTTTTTTTTTTTTGTAATTAGCCCAAATCTCATGGATTTTTTTCCTCGTAATTATCCTAGAAATATTATTTTTTTCGAACGATAGTTTTTTTATTAATCAACAACTCAATACTGAACATTACAACTAAAACGTAGCCAACGGGTTAGAAATCCAATAGGCCATTACAATAGTCAATCGGGAATTGATCAAACCAATTCAAATTCGGATTATCATCAAAAGCAAGACAAGCTAGTCTATTACATTTATCAACACAACTAAAATCTTGATCTTCAAAATCGACTGACTCAAAGAGGAAGCTTAGAAGGAAGATGTCTTCGGCTATCTTGGTACATTCTCTTCCAAAGCCTTTATTGGAAGCAAGTTTCCCCACGATATCCTTGTCATCTAGCAAAATATTCAGTCTTTGAGCCTTCAATTTATCAGCAATACAGAGGGATTGACGTATTCCAACCAAGGTAGCTTCAACTGAATCCACAATAAGATCCCTAGAATAAGCCTAGGCTTGAATAATCATACCCTTGTTGTCAAAAAACCAGCCACCAATTGCAGTGCCCTTGTCCAATTTGTTCACAGCACTGCACTGATCACCAACCCAAGATGTCCTACTGTGTTCAACTTGTTAGCAGCACAACAATTACCAAGAGGAGAGCTCCTCAACAGATCTGTTCCCCCAGCTCTATTACCAGCAATAGAGCAAAATTCTTGCCATTCATGTACAACATCATCAACAATATCTCTCTCATTCCATCGATCCTTTTGAAAAATCCAAATGTTCCGGTTTTCCAAAGCCACCATAGAATGTAAACTGATAATTGCATCCTATCTTCAGCAAAATCCGTACCTCTAATGTCCCAGCCTTGGTGCCACCAGCCCTAAAGAGTGAAGGCAGGAGATAGAGTAGAAAACCATTGGATTGGAGAAAGCTTCCAAACCACTTGTGTTCTCTCACATTGGAAAAAGAGATGCTCAACTGTCTCAGCCTTCTCCCCACAAATTTGGCACATTGGATCAGTTTTCACTCCTCTTTTAAGAAGATTAACTGCAGTTGGAATGCAGTTATGTAGAGCCCTCCAGATGAAGTGCTTTACTTTGTTTTTGAGTTCCAACTTCCAGCAATGCATCCAAAAACCTGAAGACATGGACCTGGTACTGGTTTCAGGCCAATCCTTTTCCCACTGAGAAAGCTGCAGCAGCTGCTTATAAGCTGATTTAACAGTAAAGTTTCCTTTTTTATCCCAGTGCCACATCCATTTATCCTTGCATTCCACATTGCAATTGATTGGAACCTGCAAAATGTTATGAACATCTTTTTCACAGAAAAATTGAGAAATAAGATCAGTGTTCCACTCTCTGCCATTTTCACACATAATCTCCCTAGCCCAAACAAGCTCACACTCAGGTGGCTTTCTGCTAATAGGTTTGAAGGAGGGGTTATTAGGAAGCCAAGGAGAATCCCATATCCTAATTGCCTTGCCATCATTCAGCTGGTATCTAAGCCCAAGTGAGAGAGATTTTTTTGATTTGAGCCAACTCTTTCATAACCACGAATCCCCATTTTTGGTTCACAAGCCAAAAGTCATCCATGAGGAAAGTACTTAGCCTTGAGAACCTTACTAATGAGTAAGTTTGGTTGTGTAATCAACCTCCAGAGTTGTTTAGTAATGAGGGCATCATTAAACATAGTTATATCAAGAAAGCCAAGCCCACCCCTTTTCTTAGGCAATGTCATTTTATCCCAAGCCACCCAAGACATCTTTTTATCCCCACTACCAGAGGTCCCCACCAGAATTTGGAGGATATTTTGCAAATTTCTTTACAAATATGAATGGGGAGTTTAAAACAAGACATAACGTAGTTGGGCATCGCATTAATAACAGCCTTCAGTAGCACTTCTTTACCAACAGTAGATAGGAAAATATTACTCCAACAATTGACTCTTTTTTGAACACTATCAACAACAAACTGAAAGATTTCCTTTTTAGATTTTCCAATAATCATTGGGAGACCTAAATACCTAGACTTAGTTTGCTCAGTAATTCCCTCCAACATCTGACAGATTTCTTGTTTAAGATTAGGGGTTGCATTCTTACTGAACAATATTGATGATTTTTCTAAATTAACCTGCTGACCAGAAGCTTGACAATACCTATCCAAAATGGTTTCTAATACTAAGGGCTTGGAAAGGGAGGCTTCACAAAAATAATTGAATCATCCGCAAAGAAAAGGTGAGTCAACATAGGACCATGTTTGCTGATTTTAATCCCATGGAACAGACCACACACTTGGAATTGTTTAATAAGATTGGACAACACCTCTAAAAGCAAAATAAAGAGGTAAGGGGAGAGGGGTCACCTTGTCTAATACCTCTAGAATTGTCTAATACGTTTATTCGTCTTATAGGACCCGAACCGAAAATCATTTCCAGCTCTGACGAACCGACCCGACCAAGTATATCCGATTTGCTCACACCCAAATCACCACCTTTATGTTTGGGCTAATTTACGAAAAAGATCAAAATTTACGAAAAATATCAAAGATTTTTGAAAACTACACAAATTTACTTGAGGTTTGATTTTTCTTAAATTTAAGGTGATAATTGTAATATTTCTATAAGGATCTTGAGAGTTTCTTGAATGTTTTTTGCTCTAGAAATGGGAAAATATTAGGCAGAATCAAACTTAAAGGGAATTTTTGTAATTTTCAAAAATCTTTTTTTTTTTTTTTGTAATTAGCCCAAATCTCATGGCTTTTTTCCCCCTAGTGATTATCCCTGAAATAATCAAACATCATCAAATTACCGGAACAAGTGAGATTCTATTTTGTACAAAAAGAATGTAATTTAGTTATTATTAAAAAAAATTATTATTTAGTTATTATTTTATACACCCCCATGATGTCTAATGAGTAATCACGAGATACATGAGATTTAAATAAAATGTGATTTTATTTATTAGGAAAGTGAGAAATTGCCTTTCTCACTTACCCCTTGTGCCATATTCTCATCCATGATTGCAGTTTGCAACAAAAAATGTTATCTTGTCGCCTAAATATTTTTGCACTAAAAACAAGGGCAACAATATTTCTTCATATATCTAAACACACCCGCAATGTTAAGTGGTTACACCCCTCTTTTGTTCCCCTAATGTTGCATTATTTTTCTCATGCACAATAATAATTTATCAGAAATAGGGGTGTAAACGAGTCGAACATGGTATTGTTCAAGCTTATTTGAATTTTAATCGAGCTTCAAATATTATGTTTGAAGTTGGTTGATTATTAGTCAAATCAAGCTCAAACGAGCTTTGATCGAGCAGAACACGAATCCAACTCGAGTAGTTTGATATTTTTACACAATTTTTTTACTAATCGAGTCGAGCTGAGGCGAGTTTTACAACTTATTGAATTGAATTTTTTTTTCAAACTTGCTTCGTTTTGTTAACATACCGAGCTCAAATGAGCTTTTAAAAATTAATCTCAAATTGAGTATTGAGTAACTTGGTTCACTCCGCTCTAATCGGAAAGGACATATACAAGGTATAATTTCAAAATTCAACAAACTAATTTGTAAACATGTGCTATGTAAAGGAGACTCAAGTCAATTACTGTCAACTTCCTTGAAACCTCCCACAAAATAAAAAATAAAAAAATATTTTTTATAAAAAGAGGTTGTGGAGAATTAAAAATACCAATAATACATGTCTTCCACTAAAACAAGTTGATTAATTGAAAGGAAAACTAGCAGCCACATTCAGACTAACTTGCCACAAAAAAATGCCAACAAATAACACTTTTTACTTACTCATTTGTCTGTGTGAACCAACCTTTTCAACAATCTCAATCATTCTATTTTACATGCCCGAGACGCCACAAATTTAATCCACCTAATCCACTAACCAAGATATCAAATTTAATTATTTTTTTGTATTTTCCTTTTTTATTTTTTTTTATTTTCTCATATATGCAAATACAGTTGGCTACTACCAAAACATGACTAGGGCCAGCTTAAATTATCATTGCTTAAGCTGTCGTTCTTATCAATCATCTATATACACCACCAAATTAAATATTATATTAATTTCAGCTTTCTTTTTGCCCTTGTGCTTTTTAATTAGGAATCATGATATATTATGGTTTCTGACGTAAACAATGGCTCCATTTTTCTCACCCTTTTAAAGGGGTGATTGATTATATATATATATATATATATATAATAAGGGCAAAAGATGGTTTGGGCCGACTGACAAGCGCCCATGACATTGGGCCGACCTGGCTAGAGACTCATAGTATTGGGCTGATCTGTTGAGTATTAAGCATTGAGCCGATCTAAGGGGGCTTACGATGGGATGACCTGCCAGAGCTTATTGTATTCGCCGCCGGCTGTTAAGGCCCGAATCTACCGGGTTTGGTAAGGTCCGATTCATTGGGTTGACCTGTATACAGCCTAATGTGAGGGCCCACCTGCGTAAGGGATGTCGTATTGGGCCGAGCTGTCAAGCGTCGTACACATTGGACGATCTATTGATGATATGTTGTATTCTAAAAGGACCTCGGGGGTATAGTTCACTTCGGTCCAAAAGATGTATGAGGTCTCGATGCCTTGAGATTTAAAGGGGCTTCGTCATCGATACATTGTCCGACGTGATTTGAAACAGGTCAGAGCTATGGCCTTGCGGGCGTAAAATTAGGGTTTTTAAGAGATCCGATCATAATCTAATGATGACTCTGACACCAAATCGTAATTAATTCGGATTTTACGGAAACTCTAATTCTAGCTAAGGTATAAAAGGCCTGCCCCGGTTCATTCTAACCTAATCTCATTTTCTCTTCTTTGTTACATTGATCTTTCTCTCTCTATTTTTTTACTTCTTTTCCATGACACCGATTTAAGCATCGGGAGGGTGCGCCGAGCCCCCTCCCTTTTTGTGCGGGTTTTTACGGAGGACTTCGTCTTGGAAGGTGATCGGCGAGAGGAGGTCGTTTTTGGGGAGCAACCAATATATATATTACTTATTATTAATTAGATAAGATCAATATACTTTAAGTTTAAAAATAAAAAAAAGGTATCACTAATTATATTTAGATGGTGATCACGAGCTTGTAGCTTAAGTAGGGATGATAAAATGGCACGCCCGCCTGTTTGGACTACCCCGCCCGCTACCGTGGTGGGACGGGGGTGGGTCCGAGTATCACCTTCGCCCATAATATTTTTTTTTTTTAAATATTTAATGTATATTTTACATGTATAATATATAAAATAATATAGTTTTATGTATTTAATATTATATTTAACATATAAAAAGACAAATTGTATAAACAATATTATTTATAATACAAAATATAATATTTAAAATTATTAATAATAAAAATATAAGATAAAAATATAAAAAAATCAACACGGTCGCCCGCCCGCCCCCCCCCCATTGCCATCCCTGAGCTCAAGTGGTATTGTATATATGTACTCGATCCCCTCCGTCCCAATAAGATAGGTCATATTTCTTTTTTCGTCCGTCCCATATTATAGATTTGTTTCCTTATTGAGAATATTAATTACATAACAATATACTAAATTATCTTTATTTAATTCACTTTGCTTGAAACCAACAATAATCTATTTTTATTTAATGAAAGGGCAAAGTAGGAAGAATATTGAAAAATAAATAATCTCAATTATATTTATTGTGTTTTCTTAATTTGTGTGAAATACTCTATTTGCCTATTTTATTGGGATGGAGGGAATAACAATTTACCCACAATTATTGTTAGAATGAAAAAATCATCATTAATTATGGCAAATTAGAATAATTATTTTCATGTAATACATGTCATTAGCGACAAATTTATTATTATCAATAGTGTTATTTATCGAGGACATTAAAATAATATAGAAGTACAATTACTGTCGAAGAATCGAGAAGCTACAATTAAATATATAGAATTTAATTCCAATACAGCTTTGGCATAAAGTTTTTAAAACCCAAAAGTTATTGTTTGGGTAATATACCTTATTAGCATTAATCTTGGTTCAATGTCCTCTATAGAGCCTTTTTGAGAGTGAATTTACCTTTTCAGTAGAGGTGACATTGGGTTGGGCCGGTTAGTCCGGCCCGAGCTCATCGAGCTTTTGCTAAATTTCGGTCTGTTTGGGTTGGCCCGATTTTTGTCGGTCCACGGAATTACCTGGCCCAACCCAGTCCATATATACACTCCATGTAGAAAAAAATCGTGCTAGCCTGGTCTGTTGGGCCATCTGATCGGGCCAAATAGGCCCATCTTTTTCGGATCTAAAAAATTGCAGCCCAATCCCGTGCAAATCTCGGGCCGGGTTGAATTTTGCCACCTCTACTTTGACATTTTTTTTAATAGGAGGAATAAGAAGAAAGAAGCAGACTAAATAAAGTGAAATCCACAAATTGGTTGTGTTTGTGCCCATAGATTACCCAGATAGAAATTCGTACCAAAATGATTATGCTGACTCATTTAGAAGACAAATATGACGTAGTAACTAAATCATATCGCACAACTTAGTGTGATTCATTGAATATATATTATTAGTCTAATAAATGTGGCGTGTCAAAACTAAATTTATTCGTAAAAAATATAACCAAGTATCTTATGCCATATTCACATGTTCCTTTGGACATAGCTCAACGATGCAAAAGGATTTGGTGACGTGATTTCTGCTTACTCAAAGATTCACAGGAGGAGTTTAAAAATGTCCTGTAATAAATTGAAGAATGATTTCTTGTATGATGACTTAGTTTAAGGTAGCTCCGGACTTTGATTCGTTGAGACATATACAACGATTCATCTCCCACGAAGCTCTAGTGGTGAGTTAGTAGGGATAGAGTTGTCAATTTTAGTCCGCCCGATAAAAGCACCGAGCTGGGCTCTAGTATTCTAGGGCGAGTCCTACCCTAATTGGCCCCAAAAATCGACCGCCAGGTTTTGGTGTATTTTTATGCTATGGGCCGAACTTAGGCTCTAAAATTGGAGGCCCGACATACTATTTGACTGGCCGCGCCAACCCGATTTCTTCCTTTGGCTCGATGGGCCGTCACCGACATAGCTCACCCAAACTCGTTTGACAACTCTAAATAGGGGTACCTCATGGACATGGTTCATCCTTGATTGGATTATAATCGATCTTTACTTAATTATACTGACCCCAAAATTTTGACACGATTGTATTTGCACAACCCGCAAAAAAAATGTCAATGTGTACGGACTCAACACTAGAAATAACCCATTATTCTGACGATGCACATTAAGTATATGTTTGAGATATATATTTGGCTTCTTACTCTTATTCAAGATCTAATTTAAGTTTGAAATTTTTAATTGCAAATAACCTAGTACTTCTGTTAGAAAGCTTGACGATCTATTGATTTTATTAGGGATATTTGAGCTCTTCAAATTCACATTTGAGATTGAGTGTGGTATTGAGATTCTGATCATGTTGTTATCTAATGTTTGTTTGTGTGTACAGATAAGCTACACCTTGTTATTAGTCAAGTTGTTGTCCCATGTATGTTTGTGTCATTACATCATCAAGAAAGAAAATTTGTGATACCCATTATTAGGGATAATGGCGAAGAAAAAGGAGGCCATACTGGCCCCCACACAGCCCTGTCTCCGGCCCGAAAAGGGGTTGCATACCGAGGCCTATCTCTCGCCCGACAATGCTAAAAAGAATAAAAAAAGAAAAAGAAACATAGTGTTGGAAATTGGTTTGAGAAGTAATGGTTGATACCTAACTTTGACCAATTTTTTTAGTAATAATTATTTAATTTTGGAGGAATTAAATATTAAAATAAAATTCTACGTTTGAGTAGATGAGTGTGATATTTAACTTCTCAAAACCATTTAGTGGTGAGTGAGAAATAAAATCCATAAGATATAATCGGCTTTGAAATGGGATAATGGATGATGGGAAGGTGAAAAGACACCATCCCACATAGAATAAAATATTAATTTTATTCAATATATAAGTAAGTGGGTGTATAAGAGTGTGCAAGATGAAATAACTATACACATGTGAGGTGTGGGCAAGGCCACACGCCAGCAGCATACACACCCGCCGCCCTTCGGCCGCCGGGGTCGGCGGGGTCGGGGGCCGCGTCCCGACCGGGATCGGGCCTAGTTTTGCATCGCGCAACTTAAAAGCCGAAATCATGCGCTTTTATAATGGAACAACACCACTCAACCCACTACTGGAAGTTCTGAAGATAGTGGTCATTGAAGGAGTGCCCACTACCCTGGAGGTTCTGACCCATTATCATTATCGGGAATTACGCCTGCAGAAAGAGACCCCAAGACTGGTTGGAAGTCCTATAAATAGGAGCATTGTTGTTCGGATTACACACTTTCATACTCATTTTCTTTCTTGTACTTGCATAGTGTACTCGATTTTGCACATTTCGATTCGAAGGTGCCTTGTAATTTGCAAAAGATCTTTTATTACAAGACAAAGTCATTGTTGATCTTTGGGGATAACACGCGCTGTTCCACAAGACTTATACGGGGCGTGTTTATCTTGCTGATAGAGTTTTTACTCGCCTCCTATTCTCGCAATTTTCGATTTATTTGTAATAGTTTGTTACGCCTTTTAATCCAGTTCTGACGAAATAAAACACCAAAAATTTCAACACATAGTAGAATTTATATGATTTTACTTGAGTTTTTCTTCTCTCGTCCATTCTACTTTCACGCGTCTTTGGTTCACCATACTTTCGTGTCTTTGCTACGTCGTTGATTAAGGATAATTCTTGTTTGTTGTTCAAATCAAACAAGGGACATACTTTTCAAAATTATTTTTTTATAGCTAAAATAAATATTTTTTTTTTTTTTTTTTTCTCCTCAAAAATTTGATAAAAAACTTCAAATAGTTGTGTTTTACAATTGCCCCCCATCAAAAAAAAAAATTCTCATAGTTTAAATAAATGAACTCGGACTGTTTCTCGTCTCCCATAGCCGGAATCCTGCGTCCACCACTGATCTTACCCACCGGCGGACCGAGGGGGAATAGCCCCCCAAAATTTTCCAAAAGTTCATTCCCCCCGCCCCCTAAAATTTTCAAAAAAAAATTGTTGTTAAAATATATGAATTTGCCCAATCAAAATTTTGATAAAAACTTTAAATAATATTTTGGCTCCCTGAAATTAAAATCCTGCGTCCTCTGTTGATGTTGCGTGATATTTCAAAGAGAAAAACAATGAAGACATTTGGCTGGGTGTGAAATGAAATATTTGATTTCTTAGAAGACAACCTAATTCCCCACAACTTTGAAAAAAAAAATATATTATTGGAACCAGGCGTAATAGACGTCACTAGATTTGTCCAATTGTCGTTGATTTTGACCCCAAAAGAAGATTTTCCCCGTCAAGCTACCGGTCTTTGTTAATTCTTTCGCAAGACTCTTTATCATTTACTTCGATTTTCTTCATATGTAACAACCTTAATAATAATATTTTGTTTTCAGTCTTTGTTAATTATTTCTCAGCAAGACTCGTGCCATTTACTTCAATCTTACCTTAATCAAATTACTCAATTTATTAAAGAGTCTCTTGTGAGACGGTATGGCCACAGACGGACTTTTAGTATAAAAAGTGATATTTTGTTCAATAAACTAATATTGTAGATTCACCAAAATATCATTTTTTACTCTAAAAGTGTCGGCTACTTTTTACATTAAAAGATTGACGTCTCACTTGCACCATCTCACATAAGTTTTTTGCGATTTAATTTTCATACAATAGTAATGTTGTTTTCATTAAAAAAAAAAAAAGAGACATATTGATGTTAAAATATTAAAAGATCGAATTGTTTTGTAGACTAGTTGATTGGGTAATAATAATAATAATAATAATAATAATAATAATAATAATAATAATAATAATAATAATAATAATAATACGTCTCTTTTCCCTTTCATATTTTCATGATGTGGATGGGTAATGGGTTCATCACCACAAGGCCATAAAGCCTGTTTTATTTTGGGTCATTGGCAATGGGCCGACCTCATGACATTCATGAAATTTTGACTTTTCCAGTATGAAATCATAAATGTCACTATGCTCTATGCTGTCTTATTGCCATATCCAAGAACCCTCTTGAAATGTAATATATAATTCTGAATTAAAGTTTAGAAGGAAGATTTATAATTTTGGTCCATTAATTATAGAAATGGCAATTGATTTTTATAAAATAGTTTATTAAAAAACCATTCAAATAATAATAAAAGACTCACAACCGAGTCATTTTTTGCCAAAAACTGTAAAATCAGTAGACGTGCTATTCCTATTCACGTGACATTTCTGGACAAATTATTTCAATTTTCGGTGGAAAAAAACTCAATTCGCAAGTTATTTTTAATTATAAGATTTTTTTTTCGCAAAATGTAATTTATACGTGATGCTGCAAAAATCCGTGCAGTTCACTCCGAGTAACGAAAATCCATGTTGAGATATCTGATTTCGGTTCAAAATCCAATCCACGTGTAGGGGGAATGCAATGCGCAAACAGGATTAGAAGGGTCCTAGGGTATCCCTGGAAGCCCCTTCGATGCTTAAGTCAACATAGTGTATGAGAATAATCCGGAACACGGTAAGAATCAACATTAAAATATATTTAATTAAAAATAATAAAGAATAGACTATTTATATATCGACTGTAAGCCATATGGGCCAAATATAGTGAATTAATCACATATGGTGCGATATTATGTTTTGAGTCTCGCAAACTTTTATAATAAGTTGGGCCTGTGGCCTCTTTTTTGTAGACTTGGCCCAATTGATGATTTACTTGGGCTACTAATTAATTAAATAAATGAAATACGAAAATGCCGATTTTACCCCAACAATACATCAACTTTTCATTATAAATCTATTTTCGCAAAATGTAATTTATACGTGATCAATTTTGTCACCCTCTATAATTAAAAATTAGGGACCAAAATTAGAGATGACAATGGGTAGGATTCGATATGATTTTATATCCTCCATCCCCTTTTATTATATTCATACTCTTCTCCATATCCATCGGATATTCAATTTTCATATACATCCCCATACCAATCGGAGGATTGGGTATCCATACTCTACACATACTCTACTACCACTTACAATTGTATTTTTCAAATTTGAGTTATTTCAACGAAGCTATAAATATTACTAAATTCTTAAGAGAACAATAAAGATAAAAGAATAAAGATAAATATAAACAAACTAAATATTATAAAAAAAAACAAAAATATTAGAAAAACAAAAACACATGGGTTAGTGGGTTAGTAGATTTTGGTTTGGATTTTGGAAAAAAAGGCCTTTTTTAAAATATAAATAAATAGATTTGGGTAAATAAATAAATATATATATAAGAAATTATAAATACATATATATATATATGTATATATATTATATAATATTATTATTTAATCGGATAATGGTATGTGTGGGTAGGATGTCTGATCCACCTCTATACTCATATCCAAAAATCCTCATACCTACTTACTTATTTATTTAATTGGGTACAAAATATACCCTCCATACCTTACTCCGTCGGGATCGGGTATGGAATCCTTCATCGAGTTTGGAGGAAATTGTCATCTCTAACCAGAATTATAATTTACCCAAGTCTAAGGTAATTAATTGCATATATCCCTACTAAAACACGTATAAATTTATAAAATAAAAACTAGGAACTCAAAATTTGTACTCAATATATAAATAAAAACTATTTATTATGTTCATCTGTTACAAATTCCAGCTGGCTAGCTAGCTAAACCCCTAAAAAAAAGAAGAAAAAAGAAGAAGAAGAAAAAAAAAAGAAGAAAATATGTCCAAAGACATTAATTAAACTACCACATCCAACAAATTATACAACAGATTAACCAACTAATTAATTAAATTAACTAAGTAATATAGCAAAAATCGCATGTATACATAACAGAGATTAAACTTCTTCACTGCGTCGAACTGCAGCTGCGGCGGCGATCGGTTTCGCGATGTGCGTGGGATTAGTCTCACCGGCCATAATCACGACTACTCTAGGTTCCATTTCCACCCGTAAATCGTGCACAGGCTTCTCCGATTTCTCATCATTTGTCGACGATTCAGCCAATTTACCGAACGAACAAGCTATTATCAGTACCAATGCCACAGGTACGACTCCCAACATCAGAGCCACACCACCGATTATGAACGGAAACGGCGAATCGCACCACCGCAATCCGACGCCAGCTGGCGCGGCGGCGGGTGCGGTAGGACGCTGGACTTCCGGCCACATCTACAAATTCTCTGATTTTTTTTTGCCTCCCTAATAAAATATCTAGGGGTTTTTTTTTTTTCTGAGAGATTTAATTTTGGTGTGAAATGGGGGTGGTTGAGTGTGTATGTATATATATATAGAGATTTGAAAGAGTGCATATTGTGTGTTACAGAAGAGGAAGGGCAGAAAATGAAAGTAAGGATTCTTTTTTTGTTTTGTTTTTCACTTTTTTGCTTTAATTGATGGTTCCAAGCTAATTCTAGCTAGCTGCAACCTTTGGTTTCCTTCCAAGTCTCTTCATTAAATAGGTTTACGGATTTACCCTTTTTGTTACATTGGCTGGCAATTTTGATGGAAAGTCCCCACCTTGTTTGATACCCAATCATTACCTCCAGATTTTTCACTTTCTTTACATATAAAGTATAATAATTATGTCCAATTTCCAAATAGAATATTATTTAATTTTAATATATTATTCATTGGTGCTGGAGTGTGTAGCTTCTCATTGGTCAGAACATTTTATTGAAACAAATATATATATTTTTTATATCTGACCCATTGGTCAGTCATAATGTAAATTGAGGGATGTGCATTAAGAACAGGTCGTGATGGATAGAGCCAATAGAATATGCCTTCCAAAACAAGCTCTTACAATATTTCATTGAGAACTTGCTCTATGCTGGAATAGAATATATTGTTTTGAGATAAAATATTTAATAATAATAATAATAATAAAGTGGATGTATATTATTAGGTACATGATGATTTCCTAGAGAGAGAGGTGATAATAGGTCAAATTGGTCACATATATTTTAAGAAAATGAAAAATATTCATGTTTTTCAAAACATATTGACTAAAAACTGACAGTCTTACATTTTGTGTATTTTTTGGTGAATAGGTACTTGGTCATTTTTCAAAAAATTAATAAGGTACATAAGTGGTACCGAATAATATAATTGATACTAAGTTAAGTGTTTCGTTATTGAGAAAATGGACCAATTCCCAAAAACAAAAAAAAAAAAAAGAACAAAGCGAACATCAAAACTCAAAAATAATTGCAAAAATTAAAGGAAAAATGTCATAGGGCTTCATACCAAAAAATTAAAGGAAAAAATAGGCCTTAATCCTCGTACAGGCGGTACAGCTAGCTTCTGGGGGCACTGTCGTACTCTAAATGGTTGGAGAACGCCTAATTTTCGTAAGCATTTACGTGGATGTAACTCAACAATGGGCCCGTATTAAAAAAACAACAACTAAGCAATGGGCCCGTATTAAAAAAACAAAAAACTCAACAATGGGCCCGTAGTGCATGTTTGATGTAAAAGGGCATTCTGATAAATTGATGGCTGACGATGCAACCTAGGTGGAGTATGACTGTATCAGCGTGGAAGTTGAACAAACCCAAGGAAAATGATAGTAAATTGTTTTAAAATACATATTGGGCCCACCAAATGTATTCATTGTTTTAAAATACATATTGGGCCCACCAAATGTATTCTTTTGGCCCAAGTATCCTCCACTTCCTCAGTTCTCTATTTATATAACAATATCAAACTTTGAGATAACGCTTGTCCGCCAAACTTATTGTAGATAATTTATTTTTTATTGACTAAATATGTTGTTAGTATAAAGATTGAATTTTTAAAAATTACTAAATATATTGAAATTTATTTTTTTCCAGTTAAAATTAACTCATACAACATATAAAGATAGATAGATTATTTACATATTAAAAATATATAGTTCATGTTGGGTTGATCCAAAAAATATAAATAGTGAAACAAATTGGATTAGGATCGAAAATGTGACAATAATAACTAAACAGATCGGATTAGGATTGGAACACGAATAATATGAGTTTTATGTATTGACACAACTCGTGAACTTGAACACGACAAAATTTAAATGATGAATTTATAAGTTCCAAAATAAGGTACTAGGATTTCTAATTATTAAATTTTTAATAAACTTCGTTTGTTAGGTTATATTGATTTGTAAAATTTTTTATGATTGATTTGTATTTTTATGTAAGCACTTTAAAAATTTGATTTTAAATAAAATTCAATATCTTATAACCTCAAACAACATCATATAAGATATAAGAATTTATAGAACATCATGAACAAAGACTTTATAGAACTCTATGAACAAACTTAGCACTATGTTACATTTTGAACACCTAATTAAAAGGAATATATTTGGTTTTTTATTTTTATTATTTATAATAAAACAAAAAACTTGATGCTTGTGCCTCACTGACATAATCCATGAGACGAGTCCTATATGGATGTAGGACTTCAACCCAAACTCAATTTCATAAAAAAATCATGATTTTTTGTTTTGAGGATTCGTCTAATTAATTTAAATCTACAAGGTTGTCTCATATAAAACCACCTCTTACAAATATACATCCTTATCTGTTACATCGACTATAATGTTTAATTTGAAATTGAGTTGTAATCACATGGAATGTTTCACACCATAATTGTTATTCTAATACAACCCTATAATATAATCTACATGAAGAAAAGAAGAAGAGGATGGACACTTACAGGATAATTATAACAAAATGGGACATAGAAAATAATATCTTAACTTTCACTTTATGTTTTCTTTTAATTGCCAAATTGGTCCCTTTTTTCACCCTTTTTCTTTGTCACACCACAGCCGTCAGAAAATACGTATTGAAACAGAGAGTATGGTATACGCCTAACCAACATAATTGAATATTGTTGTGAGTCATGTAGGATAACACTATTCTAAAAATCACAATCAAGCCCAAATTGGTCACCGAAAAGCTGACTCTCTTGTCCTCAAGTTTTTCTATTTAGATCTCGTCTAATCCCATCCAAGTTCCACCTTAACCCCATCTAGACTCCGCCTAGGCATTATGTTAAGCCTAAACTTACAACTCAATTAGCGACTCACGTATTTTAGAACACTGTTTTTAAAGCCCATTGGGTCCCAATAATAATATATAGCCACTTTTTCCATAAATAATTGTCTTTATAAGCCACCATTTAATTTAGGTATATAAAAAGGTCCATTACGGATATTGCTTTGTATTTTAAACTAATTATCATCCAAGGAAACCTCCTAATAATGCAACAAAAAGAGCACAAACCAAAACTAGGTGTCCTTTGACTTAAAAATATTGTTTTAATGTTGTGACTATACAAAATAATAACATCTTTACTCCAAAAAAAAAAACATCTTTTTCTTGTCGTATATATAACCAAGTGGCGGATCTAGGATTTTTGAAATGGGTGTACGATATATTTTAAAAAAATGTGCATATAAACATTGTTTAATATTTAAATTCATAGAACAAAACACTGTTTAAAATTTTGTAAAAGTTGATCATGTAACCGTGCATGAAGAATTAATACACATATACAAAAGAAATAATTAGAGTATTTGAGAAAAAGATAGACAACAAAACACAGTTTTGGTCACATTATGGATATTACTAGATTTATTTTTGATATTTTTAGTTTTGTAGGTTTTGACTTTTGCCGTGGTTTATTTATTCAAGTTGTTAAGTCAATATTATAATTTTTGAAATTTTATTGTGGGAATTTGTATTGTTTAATTTGAATTTTCTAATTCTTTTTGTTAAAATAGGGATACAAATTTATTATTAATTTTTTTACTAAAAATATCTTGTATTTTTAGTTTGGGGTCTGATTGTACCCCCAAATTTAAACATAGATCCGCATGTTGTATATAACCATTTTCTAAGCACATTCTTATACTTCCGTTATTTTGTTTGGCTAAATTGCAAAATATGCCATATAAATTAATGAGTAATGGTAAAACAGGATAATAACTTTTTCAACTTGCAATTTAAGACAATAATTTTTAAAAATGGCAGATCGTCACTTTGGAGGCTAAAATGGCCACCAATTTAAAATTTCTCCCGAATCGATTATCAATTTGGGGATTTTTTTTTTTGGGTCCTATTGCTAATTGAATATATGACCTAGCAAATTCGCGATGACTTTGATGAAGAAAAAAATTAGAGATTAAATTTTCTAGGTTTTCTCCAACTTATTTGAGACTCGATTTTCTTTGAGGGTGGGTAGTTTTATTTATGCTTCCTTCATCCGAGTCATCGTAAATCATGCTATGTCATATGTTTAGTTAATAATTAGGACAAAAAAATAAAATCCCCAAGTTGAGAATCGATTCGGGAATTGTTTAAATCATTTGGTCAATTTAGTCCTCAATCTGCTATTTTTAAAAAAATATTATTCTAAATTGCAAGTTGAATAAGTTCTGATCTTATTTTATCACCACCCAATAGTTACATTGCAATTTGGCCATTTTGGTTTTATCAAAAGTACATATATTCTATCAAAATAATTTTTTAAATATTTAAGTCTAAGCCACTCTCATTTGAAAATTTGATATTGCCCTGCAGGCCCATTCCCTAATTAAATAAGGGTTGGTCTCATGTTAGACGATCTGACGGATCAAATCAGTTAGATGGAGCCCCAACAATAGATCCGATTCAACCCATCCCCCGAAAAAAAAAAAAACCGCACAAAAGTTACATTATATGTGTTTGACATGCCCTAACCCATAACCCTGTCGAGGCCCAACGACCATCAATCATCCACAAGATAAATTCGGTTGGTCAGAATCGATATATGCATCCTACTTGTCGCACGCAAAAGGAGCGAGAAGGGGAACCAAAATGAATTCAATTTTGCAAATTTTCTTCTGTTTTTTTTTAGTATTTTTTTAATTTTTTATTCTCCATTGCTTATGCTTTGAAATCTGTAAATATATGGGCAAAAGGTGTTAACTAATTCAAAACTTTAAAAGTCATAACATGTTTTAGTTGTTTTGTTTTTTGGGATTTTTGATTCTTGGCCAGCCATCCTTTTATTTTGTTTTCAATTTGGTGTAAACTTTCAACTATTATTTTCCAAAAGTGCATTCAACCATGCCATTCAAGTGTTCGTTGATTTGTCGAATAAATTCTAACAGTTTTCCAAAACTATTAGCTAAATAATACAAGTATTAGCATCAAAAAATACATTTATGGATAAATATTAATACATTTTATAAGAAAAACTAATACTTTACAAGAGCACTACTAAAATACTCTCTAGAAATTACTAATATTTTTTCGAGAAACTACTAATACTTTTCCGAGGGACAAATTTAATACATTTCAAGAGAAAAATTTAATTATATTCAGGGAAACTACTAAAATACTCTCCAAGGAACTACTAATACTTTTTTGAGGGATCGCTAATACATTTCGGGATTATATTAAGGAGAAATACTAAAATACTCTTCAAGGAACTACTAATACATTTCGGAAGAATCGCTAATACTTTTTAGAAGGACGGCTAATACTTTTCGTAAGAATTTGTTAATACATTTCGGAGAAAAATTTAATTATATTCAGGAAACTATTAAAATATTCTTTGGGAACTATTAATACTTTTTTCGAGAACTACTAATACTTTTTGAGGGGGATAATACATTTCGGGAGTATATTAAGGAGAAATGATAAAATACTATTCAATGAACTACTAATACATTTCGGGAGTATAAATGCTAATACTTTTTAGAAGGACGACTAATACTTTTCTTTAATATCATATCTACCGGTGGTCCGAAAACTACTAAAACACCAATGCTAATCTTATGGAAATGCCACCGGTCCGCGGCCGATCCGTTTAACAGCGTCGAGACCGTTAGACGGTCTGACATGAGTTTGTGATTAAATATATTGTTTCACTTATAGGATTTATAACAAAAGGGACAGAAAAAAATATCTTTAACTTTCACTTTATATTTTCTTTTAATTGCCAAATTGGTCCATTTTTGGGTCCCTTTTTCTTTATCACAATTCACACCACAACCGTTAGAAAATACGTATTGAAACAGAGAGTATGATATACGCCTAAACAAAATCCAATCTTTAAATTGAATATTGTTGTGAGTCATGTAGGGTATTCCGTGTCAAGAATGTGTTTACTTTTTAAAGCATTGGGTCTCAAAAGTAATAATATTTAATATATATAGTCACTTTTTCCATAAAAAAATGTCTTTATAAGGCCCACCATTTTAATTTATAGGTCCATTACGGATATTGCTTTTCATTTTAAACTAAATCATCTTAGGAAACATCCTAATAATGCACAAAAGAGCATAAACCAAAACTAGGTGTCCTTTGACTTAACTATTGTTTTAATGTTGTGACTATACTAAATAAAAACATCTTTTTTTTTGTTTTTTGGGTTAGTATATAACCTTTTTTCAAACACATTCTGATTCTTATACTTTTCGTTATTTTGTTTTATCCAATGTTCATTCTATCAAAATAATTTTTAAATATTTAATGTCTAAGCCACTCTCATTTGAAAATTTGATATTGCACGGCCCACACCCACTCCCTTATTAAATATGTTGTTTAACCTCCAATTGCTTCACTAAAGCATATCTAAGGATATTGTGGATATTATTTAGGGATAATTACAAAATATCATGAAGTTTGGGCTGATTACGAAAAAAATCTAGAAAATTTTCAAAATCACAAAATTCCCATTAAATTTGATTATGTATTAAATATAAGGGGTTATTTGCAATATTACAAGAAATATCGGGAGATTTGAAATATTTTTGCAAGAAATGAAACACAAGATCAAATCTAAATGGTTTTATTTGTAATTTTCAAAAATCTCTCGCAAGGTTTGGGGTGGATTTGTAATTATCCATTTTTATACGAGGTTACATGCTTACACTTGACTAGTCATAAAAACAACCTAACCTCTCTCGAATCGTAAAAGTAAATCGCGAAAATGCACTCGCTTTCTTCGCGCCCCTAATATCATCACCACCGCGCAAAAGGTTGTTCCAAATGATAGTTTCATGATGAACCCATCTATTCGGATGCATGTTCCCACCGAGATTCAAAATACCACACCGCCGCTTCAAGCTCTCAATATTACTTATTCTATTCTATCCTCGATGGCTCAAAGGGTTACCTCACCTGTTACCGCTGGGCCACCGGAACATTGGCAATTATCCCTATTATTTATTCAAGAACTAATTGTGCACTTCTTAAACTTTGGGTCCCTATGGTCCAATACATGTTAGCCATCTGAAAACAATATCCACTTGGTAATTAGAATTACGAGCAAAGTTTTTTTTTTTTTTTTCTGATATTTATAGGCACACAGACTCGTCCAATCGTCTCAATCTAATCAAGGTATTGTTCGTTTTTTTCTGAGCCATGAGTAATGTACGTGAACATTCCGACCTGCTAAAGATGGCATATGGATGTTGTCGTTACATATGCTTGGACAATAAATGTTATTCTGGTCTTGATCTATGAATCCATTTGATTTATGAATCCATTTATGAAAGATTCATTTATCAACCTCAAGCAATATTCAATATTAACAAGATGTGATTAAGCATAGCCAACCCACAATAACAAGGTAGGCCGATACACGAAAGTGAGGTAACCCGTATATAAAAATCATATAAATTTTAATTAAATTTAATTTTTTTTTAAATTTGCTTAGTAAAAAAAATTTAAAAGAGAGGAGACATGGCCCACGTTGGCTTCCCTTAACTACGTCATTGTGCTTAAGTTTGACTATTTTTTTTGGGGATTTTGCATTATATTCTTTAAATAAGAACATTGTCCAAAACAAATAGAAAAAAACTTTGATCACAACAATGAAATTCTCATACCCGACTCAAATAATAATGAATTTTAATGGAGTAACTGCTTGCACGACCAATATACAAGCGGGTGATCAAAAATTCAAATTCTCCCAAAATTTGGAGATCTAATGAAGAAAATCTAAACTCGTCCAAAATAACTCAAATAATGTTCATATGATCAAATAAAAACACTCCTACTAAGAAGGGCTAGTGGAAAAGAAGACTTTCACTCACAAAGCGGAAAAATGTCGACTTTCATATAAAGGAAATAACACAACTCACATGAGAGGTAGAAAACATAAAAACTCGAAAAAAAAAAGAATATTCTTCCGAAGAAAATCATGGATTTTGTGGACGACAGTTTTTGGGTGAGAGGAGGATACCACTATTATATATATATATATATATATATATATATATATATATATATATAGGGATGTGATCTCATGTGTAGCGGCCTCTTACCACCATGTGGCGGTGTGAATGATCATCACATTCCTACATCCTAAAAAATCAATGGCTTAGATTAGCCCTTCAAAACACCATTTTATAATTAATTTTAATACCAAAAGGACATTTCGATAATCTACAAAAAACGCCTAAATTAATACCATAATTAAGAACCTAAAATCAAGGGATTCTCTTGATTGCAATCTTGCCAAAACAAACTAAACGTTAATTTAGGAACAAAACAGACATTCCCTATCATCTTCTTCATTCTTCCTCTATCCAAAATTCAAAGAACTGACCAATTTTGACGTCCCAAAAAACACGAAAAAGAAAACCTCACAAAAAAAAAAAAAGCACAAAAACCTTTCGAAAATGGGCCACGCGTTCGATGAATCACAACATGATGAAGTGTTGGCGGACAAGCCCCGATGAAAGTTTGGGTTTTGAGACACTTTTTTTCCTGGTATGTGTGTTTATGTTTTGCAAAATCGCGCAATATCCTTATTCATCATGTAGATGTTTTATTTAGAAATATGGAATCATAATTGATGGTTATGTTAGTGTAAAGAAATGTACAGAGATGTACACATTATATATAAGATTGGTGTACACATATATTTAATATTGTGTACATGTAAAGCATGCAAAGATATGTTGTGGGATGGCCGGAGTGATGATGAATCTTTTATGTGAAATCGTTGTATACACATATTACAAAATATATGCCTCGTATAGCAATGTTTGGTGTATAGATATTTATGTTTTTGTGTTAATTCAAAATGTGATATGTGTTTGAATGTTTATTTGAAGCTATACATTAACATATATAGTTGTGTACAACAATCGGCAAACTTGTGTATTTGCAACATATTGTGGGGTATATATACGAAAATTTGGTAATTTATAATGAGAACAAACAATGGTGTTCGAATAATGCAGTAAGTGTAAAAACATCTTATTTTCGTATACATATGCTTCAATATTGGTGTGATTAGTATAAACATTCGAAGTGTAAATTGTAAGATTTTTTATTTATGAAAATGTACGCTAATATTGAAACTATTGTGCATTTTGAAAAATATTTGTGTATACGTTTCACTTATTTGGTGTGCATATACTTTGCGGATACAAGTGATGAAACGTTCCAAAGACGTCGAAATACTAGAGCGCTGGTAATATCACCCGGGAACACCAAATATTGGATACCTGGTTGAACAAGATAAAATACCACGAGTGGGTATGCATTTTGCGAGTTGGGACAAGAGTGTGGAGTTTTATAGGCAATCCGTGCAAGCACGAAACTAAAGAGGAAGTGTGGAACGCGTGGCAAAATTGCATCTCACAAATGTTCCCGAACATGTCCGAACAACCTACATAATACAACTACACTTTTCCCAAAGATTTTCAAATTTCGTTGAGTCCAAAAAAACGCTTTATCGTTTGACTTATGTTAAATGAATGTCATTTATATTGTAATTGATATTATTTATATTATAATTGAATGCCATTTATATTCTAGTTTTACACCGTTTTTAGTCCATTTGACTTTAAATAAAAAAATACCACAGTAACCTAAACACTTTTATGTTGTAATCGCTATCTCGTGATGATACACAACTTTTCAAAGGATTACGATGACTTCCAAATAGTAAAAATAATTGTAGTGCTTCAACCGAAAATCGAAAAATATAATAAATTTGTGGCATATTGTGGTATATATATATATGAATACTTTGGTGGTTTATAAGCGAAATTATGGTGTACACATAATTATATTATAGTATAATAAACTCTTGTTTTGGTATATATTGGTTTGACATTTCATGATAAGTGTGACATTCGAAGTACACTGTTGTTACATTGAGTTCCAAAATAAAAAGTAATTATAGTACTTGAACACAAATGCTTAATAATTATGCATACACACGATTCGTTAAAACATCAACTCGATAAATCTCCCGGAAGTTCTTCAATGTTTATCCCAAAGAGGCTCCTGAATCCCATTTCAATAACCGCTCTTGTCGATAATTATTGAGCCGAACCAATGCGCCCGATATAACATTGGGGACGGATCTGGTCCTCGCTTTGGGCAACGAATCTTTGAGCGCAGATTTTGCGCTCTTTCTCCTGAGTTAACGTCACTCGGACCTCGTTCGGGAGGCTGGGGAGGCGGGTCTCTTCCTATTTCCTCTTGCCATCTAACCTATAATTTATAAAAGTTAAATAACATATCACATGACGTATATAATACAAAGATGGATAGAATATCGGGGCACAAAAACATAATACTCTGTAAAAAACACAAAAACTTGATCATTGTGCAAAATATGCACAACAAAATTGATTTATGAAAACCAAATGTAAACTTAATGTGTACTAGTGCAATAACACAATACCATGTGTACTTATATACCAAATTTAACAAAAAAACACCAAAATATGAATGAAAAGAAAATACAAACTATGAGACATTGTGACAAAATATGCACAAAGAAATTGATTATGTATATACCAAAGGCACAACGAAAATTGTCATGCTTGCGTAAGATACACCAAAAATATGAATGAAAACGGCCGCGAATTGAGTAACGAGAGGGTTATACAATTCGTTATCTATGTGTATACCATTTTGTCGTACATTTATACTATATAGATTGCAACCCATTACATTCAATGATATAATTCCACATAACCAACTTAAAAAGGCGTGAGTAAAAAAGGCCATTATAAGAACCCTAAAAAATTCAAACTAAAAAAAAAATTTGTGTCCTACAACTAGGTCAACAAAAACTAAGGAAAAACCCATAAATAAACATCTTCAATTGATATAAAACATGTTGTCGAAGTTGGGTAAAAAATCCTTTGCACTGTGCACTATAGACCCAAAATAATCGAAAAAATAGAAGCAGGGCAAACCTTGATGTAGATTAACAGAAGCTTTTTGGAGGTTTTATGCCCAACTGGATTTCGCCATACACAGAGAGTCCTCGGCTTGATTTTTTCAAAAAAAAACAATGGTGTTTGACCGTTTGTGAGAAGGAATTTTGGAGGAGATGAAGTTATTGCGATCGTGTGATAGTGGGTTTGTGGGGGACGAAAACTTTCAAATTTTGGGAGAAGTGGGAGATATTTTTGGTGATTGAATCCCATAAAGATAGGAAATTGTGGGGAGTTACCAAAATTGGGCGTTGTTGGACCTCTAGCGCTATTCGGATTGACGATGTCCCCACAAACCAACACGAGTCTTTTTTCTAGCGCACTTTGTCCTCACTCATGCGCACCTCGAAAACTTCTCGGGGTCACCCATCCCATGTCTACTCCGGGCCAAGCACGCTAACCTCGGAGTTTCTATGTAATGGTCACCGAGAAAGAAGATTCATCTTTGGTATAGGTAGTCCAAATCATATCCTTTAAGCTATCCTTTAACTATGCAATCCAGCGCTCACGAGTTCGAATCGCGGGCGCGCCGCGCCTCTTTTAAAAGCCCATTGCGGGCGGGATGTTGGACCAAATCCCAACAATCCCCCTCCCAAAGACTGCCATCTTCTCGGCTCCATTAGTCTTGGCAACCTCCATTGTCCGCCAAACTTCCTCGCCTTCGCCAACTTTTCTTTCATTCAGCGTCGCGTCACGCCACCTCTCGATTCACGCTCCGCCGCCCAAAGAACCTACACCTTCACCCGATTCGATCTTTTACCTCGATTTGGCCACGACAACTTACCCTTCCCGATTCTGTCCACCAAAGAACCTACACCTTCGATTGAATTCGAACTCGTGACCTGCTTCGATACGTTTGTTGGACCTCTAGCGCTATTCGGATTGGGACGATCGTCCCCACAAACCAACACGAGTCTTTTCTAGCGCACTTTGTCCTCACTTCATGCGCGCACTCGGAAAACTTCCCGGGGTCACCCATCCCATGTCTACTCCCGCTAAGACGCTTAACCCGGTTTCTATGTAATGGGCACTTAGAAAAGAAGATCGTCTGTTGGTATAGGTAGTCCAAATCATATCCTTTAAGCTATCCTTTAACTATGCAATCCAAAGTGACGCTCACGAGTTCGAATCGCGGCCACCGCCTCTCTTTTAAAGCCCATTGCGGGCGGGATCTTTGGACCAAATCCCAACAAGCGTTACTTAATATTTATGATTTGTCTATTTTCATTTTGCCCTTAAATCGGTGATTACAATTTTTTAAAAAAAAATTCGAAAAAAAAAGGCCATTGGATTAAACATGTTAATGGCCTAGATCCTGTCAATCAACACCGCCACATATTAGGGGTCTTGCCACATATGATCCTATACTTATATATATATATATATATTTTCTTACTGATTTTAAATTGGTATATATTTTGTTAATATATTACACAAGTTGTCATTTTGAGTATGATTTATTATCATTACCGTATCTTTTTTTAGTTACGGCGCCACTAATTAATTAACATGCCAATAGCAAAAGAAACTTGTGACCATTGGCTGGCTTAGTCTCTACTTTCCATTAATTAACCCCACAAAAACTTAGTTTAACAAAAAAAAAAAAAAAAAAAAAAAAAAAAAAAAAAAATGTGAGTTGGAGGATAAGCATGAACAAACATCAAGATTCAAGATGTATGCATAGGGTTTAATTGATATAATTTTGATGCAAATGGGAGTGGGTAAAATGGGTCCTATAAAGCCCCTTGGATTAGAAAGTGAAGCACCCAGAATTTGAAGACATATTATATCTTTGATTTAAAGAATGGTTGAGAGAAAGTCTTCATCCACACTTTAGAAAAGGAATTGAAAGGGGGGTCGATTATGTCGTTTCTTTTATTGGGTTATTTTTAGATCAAATGGTCTTTCCTTTTATGTTACGAGTTGAATGTTGTGTTGTGTCCAAGATTAATTTAGAATGAATTTTCAAAGGTTAAAATTTTATTTAAATATTTTAATTGCTGAAATGGTGTTTCGAAAACTAGGATATTATTAGTAGGGATGACAATTCGTCCGATGTTTGGTTCGCGTGTCGTGTCGACGCATAAAATTCATGTTATTCTGGTGGATTTCTCAAACCTAACCCAATCTTTTTAATTACTTGTGTTAGATTTCTCAATCCTAACTCGACCTGTTTATTAGTCGTGTTTTTGGGGTCGGCCCAAGGTTATCTGTATATTTTAAAAATCTAAGCAATTCATAAGGGTTATGTGGTTCTTATGAGTTAATTTTAATCCGAAAGTTACATATATATAATAATTTTTAAAAATTCAATATTATACTAACATCATATCTAATAATTCAAAAATATTTCAATATTTAAGCAACATAATAACCTCATAATCTTGTCAAATGAGCTAATTATATCATTTCAAGTTAACCATAACCCACCATGTTTAACATTTGTATTATTCGGGTCTAATCCATTATGACTCTAACCTGCCAAACCTCAGCCCTAAATCGTTTATAACAGGTTCGTGTCGTGTTTTCATGCTGCATCAAAAATTACCACACCCTATCAATAGTCAGTGCAATAGAGATTTATAATAGAAGACCGCGTTACCGAAATAATCAATTTATTTGAGTGTTGAGTTTTTAGAATTCTGTAAAATGGATTTTAAGGTGGTTTTAGAAAATATCTTATGGCACTAGTATGCAACAACTCTCAGGTGGCTTTTCATGAATGCCGCCAGCCAATTTTCTACTACTGCTAAGTGCTAATATATTTGGTATAATCAAACTGGACCAGGATAAAAGCACAGTTGATACGGACAATCATGAAGTGAGATTTTTATTTTTAAATTAAAGTCACAGGTCCGAAAAATAAATAAAACGAGAAAAATGAAGTTATATTATTATTACTATCTCCAGTCAAAACTAAATATCCAGATTACAGTGTATAATGATTTAATCTATTTAAAAATGGAGTTGAATATTGTTATACAACATAACAAATAACATAATTTTTTTTTTTTTTACATATAAGAAACATTCATAAAAATATTGTCGCAGATTAGACTTTTTGTACGACGGGCCCAGCCCAATGCGCAAGTAGTCTTATCTGACGAATCTGATACATTCTGTTACCACCTATTTGCTCTCTAAGTCACCTTTAAATGGGCCTTAGTTCCAAAAGCCTTGTTTAGAATCACTTGTCTTTTAACAAGGGCCTGTCCAATTCTCATGCGGTGGACGTAGGTTGCTGTTCAAGGCCCAAGGTACTATCATGCATTCTTGCATTAGTGCTTGTAGATTAATTTAATTTTTAAATTTCTCCCTCAAAAAGGATTAAGAAAAACGAAATCTTTAGTGCTAGGAAAGTTTTTTTATAAGTTCACATGCATTTATGATACATTAATGAAGAGGTGGTCTTATATGATACAGTCTCATGGAATTACGTTAATGAGACGGATCTACAAAGCACAAAAAAAACATGAATTTTTTTTTATGCGTTTGAGTTTTGTGTTGAGATTCTAGTTGTCTGTGAATCTGTCTTATGAACAATGCCCATAAAACCGTCTAATACAAGTTTTTGCCATAAATCAATGAATAAAAAATCAACATTGCTAAGGTGTATTTTCTATGGTGCTTGTGGGTCGGACCTACCTTTTCAGGGAGAGACCGAAGTGTAATTCTTGTGGCATGAATACGAGATCTAGTTGGAATAAGAGATCTTGAGCTGATCTTCCCAGAGGACTGAGCTACACCTCTGGAGTAAAGCTATGAAGTTTAGAGGTTTGGTACAGGAGAACACTATAAGAATATTCCAGTTTACCGACATAAATTATTTTATCACTAAATTTTACAATTCCTACATAATACCTACATAATAAAAAATATTATTTTTCCCCAAATTATACCGACAAATTACCGATAATTTTTCAATTTACCAACATAATGTTTGTAGGTATTTACCAACAATTTAGATTGTGTAGACAAATATTTTACCTACAATAATTTTACCTACACTTTACAATTTTCTTAATATTTACCTACATATTTTTCTGTAGGTAAACTGATTTTTTTTTTGTAATGAAGTATATAGGTTTGAGATACCTTCAGATAGTCAAATTATCTCGAAATCCGAATCATTCATATTAGAACGACCTCTATGCAAAGCTGAACTTATCTTAATGGTATTCTATTACGGGAATCGTAATAGAATCCGATTTTTACGGAAACCTAATTAAGGTATACTTATAATACCGTCTTACTGGTGTATTCCAACCCGAATGACTATTTTTACTTCATCATACTTCTCTACTTTTCTCCTTTGAATATCTTCTGACTTAAGCGTCGGAGAATCCTACCCTCCCTTTGTGCAGGTATATGGCGAAGTTCGGACGGAAGGTGGACTCGAGGAGTCGGAGTTATTTTGGGGTCGACCAAAGACAATAAAGCCTAGTCTGTCAGAAATACAACCTTATCGTAACAAATCAAATATGTACAAACACAAACACCTAGAAATTTCAACAAGATATATCATGATGCCATAATTAACTATAACCAACAATTACAACAAATCAACAGTATAAACCAGTAGCTTTTTAAATTAACTGTTGCAAACAACAAAAAACAACTCATATCTTTTTTCTCCAACTTTTCTAACCTGGACTTAAAATGATGGCACAATGCCATATCCACTATCTCCTATCATCGATGAAGAAAAAATCTGCTGTTCCTCATCAACTTGTGCATCTTTTCTTTTCGCGAATCGGCCCTTGATCCGAGGTCTAGTTTCTGCATAAGCCTTTCTTGATGCATATCTGATTGTCTTCTCAAATTTTCTTGTTTTCTTCTTCTCTCTGTACCTCAACACTCTGGCTTCTCTGTCCATCGGAGTTAGTTGTGTCGGGGTTTGGATAAGTGGGCCCGTGAAAAGATCGATCGACCCTTTTGGTGGTCTTGTGTGGGAGATTGAGCTTTCGCTCACCGTTGATTCTGGTACTACTCCGACATCCAACGGCGGTGAAAGGGAAACCTGATTTTGTAAACACGAAAAAACAGTTTAGGCCAATTTTCAAGTGTGGTTTGAATATTAAAAAGACATAGGTGTTTCAAAATTACAAAAATTCTCATGTCGTTTGAGAATTAATAATAAGAAAAAAGAAATAAAAACAAGACATGTTCTTAAAACTTAAATGCAAAAATCTCTTTATTATGTACATTATTTGTATGTTGTACTCAAAATATAATTAGTATTTATGTAATTATATTATTTCTTTTTGTATGTTGCGAATTGTGATATTTTTTATTAATTTAATTATTAGACATGTTAGATGAATCGGGTTTGGGTTAGCTGTGAATAAATAGTCCGGATTTGAGTTCAAAATTCTAACAAGAATAATTAAATTTAGCGTTGGTAGATTCTGACCGGCAAACTCGGATCCAATCCGAATTATCACCCCCTAAATTGGCCCATATCCCAAAATAACACTATACAAATAATACAATAACTAGGCCCATAACTCATGAAATTTCAATGTTCTGCCCTTTTTTCTCCAAAAAGAAAAACTAAGAGTGACATTTGTATTTACTTATATACTATCCTGTTTAATCATTAAATCCAGATAGAAGATTAATATTCTACTCAAACTACTTAAATGTCAATCCGACAATCCAAAATCTTCTTGGAACAACAAATTACACTATCCGTGAATAGCATAATTCTGATCTATCAAAGTAATTTTACAAATTATGTCCATAAATTCAAACGAGGCCAAAGTGTAACAATTAGGGAGTGTTTGCAAATACTTTTACTTTGGAGGAAACGATTTATTGTTACGGAAGCCACAAATAGTTGAGAATAATAATATGGTAGTGTTTGCAATTATAGAAGTTATAAACCGATTAATTTAGTAAAGAGTATTTTGGTAAATAAGTGATAAGTTGTAAAAATGTTTTATTTGTGTATAGAATTCAATTTAGAAATAGAATCAGAAATATAAATCACCTCTCCTTTGCATTAGATTTTGATAAAATGAAACAAAACTGAAATTCGTAAACGCTTGAAACTGATTTTTTGCCAGCTAAAAGCTGACAATCACTTTTTTTTTTTTTTTAAAAAAAAAGTGTTAGCAAATACTCCCAGCTTAGTATAATGCAACATAAATAGAAATTCATGTTCGATAATAGTAATAATGAAAACTTACATTATGAGACAATGAAGCAGGATAATTGTATCCAGAGTTGGATGACTCATAATCCAATCCCAACTGATAAAATTGTTCCTGAATCTCATCCTTCCTCTTCTGATACTGAATCGGGACAACACTATCTCCGCCATAGCTCTTCTGAGAAACACCAAAATTCTGCTGCTGACTGTTAAATTGATCATTAAACTGAGAAGAATTAAAATCATCAAGGTCCAAATACTCATCCACCGCCCCACCAAACAACGTCGGTCCATTCTCATCATTATTCTGACCGTCGCCATTTTTCACAGGGTTCAGCAAAAGCCACGAAGCCGCCTCGTCTTCGTCTTCCTCATCGACAGTGCTCTCATCCTCCTCCGCATCTCCTCCCGGCGGCGTCTCCATCGCTAATCCGCCGTAGAACATGCCGGGAACTATGGGGACGCGGTGGTGGCGGCGGGCGAGGGGGTTAGCGGAGTGGATCTCGGCGTCACAGGCGGAACAGAGGGAGGCGGCGTCGGCTTTGCAGAGAAAGGCGGCCGGAGCGCGGTCGCAGGCGTCGCACATCGCCGCCGGTTCGTGGCGGGGGGGAAGCCAGTTGTTTGCGGCGCCGCCGTGGGGTTTGATGGTTGTGTTTTCGAGCTTTAACATTTTGAATTTGGTTTGCTCTGTGTTTTTTTTCGTGTTGAGTTCGGTATATGGAGGGAAAGGGGCGAATCCAGGGGAGGACAGGTGGCGGCAAGTTAGTGGGTGGAGATGGTGGTACATAAACTTGTGGTTGGCGTGATTTTTGGTGGGGCTATTTTGCGATTAAGATGTTCTTGTGGGGTCTATGTAGAGTTCTTGGCTTTTGGATTCTCAATCAATTTTGGGGGAATTGAATCCAAGGAGCCCCAACAAGTTGATTTTGGCACCAAAAAGTTGTACACACTCTTTTAGTACACTAGTAATATATGAATTATTATTTTAGTAAGTTCTCAAACTCAAAAATTGTTATACTGATGTTCTAACAAGCGCTATGCATTGCCCAGGCAGATGACGAGACGGGCGCAGCGTTTTAGGCGGAGTTTGGGCGGGGTTAAGCGACCAAATCGAAAGAAAAATATTGCGTTCGGACAAGTGGGCTTTAGTGCAGATGGGAACTAATCGGGATTAGATGAGAATTTTAGAACAATGGTTATAGATCATGACATCAAATCTTCTGCTTTGATGGTAAAAACATGTATTTTCGTAAAAAATTTGCCAATTTGATCTCATATGAGTGCATGTTTTCTCTATTGTACTCTTAAAAAAGTAAAATAATAATAATAATAATAAACAACGCGAATATAATGAAATTTGTGTTATTCATATGTCCGGTTAAATTGAAACTTAAATATCATAATTCACTATAATTATTTCTTGTATTTAGTACGCATAGACCGTAGTAATGTAAAACACGGTTTAAGAACATAAACTTGATCTCTTTGGTAAGTTTGCAAACTGAGTTATAGTCAAGTTTGCTAAAGATTGTTAGTCATTCAATTTTTTCGGTGACGGCCCAAATAATTTCTATTTCACCATTGGAAACAAGTTTTTGAGTCTGGCTAATATTGAGCTAGCATTAAGCTTAATGGATAATTTCAAACCAAATTTAGTCGAATAACCTAAGTTCAATGGGTAGTAATTATATTTTTGTCACATCAGATGAGAACATTATTAAGTTGTGTTGCTTTCAAGTGTACTATTGCAATATCGATTCTTATCAAAAATATGGCCGGTTACTCAGTGTGCTGTTCAATTGCTATTTGTGGGCAGTGTCCCTGTTATATTCAGAATAAATCACGTAAAAACACTTTTCAGAATATCAATTAGTAAAGTATACATAATAATTCATGATAAAAGGAAATCAATCACACACACACATAAGTAGAATAAAGAAAAAAATATTGTAAGGAAAAAAAAAAAAGATAAAACTTGCGTGGATATATTTCCAAGTCAATTTCGAGTTTTGATATTGGAAATTGAATTTGAGAATTTAGAATTATTTGATTGTTGTCTGAACTTTTTTCATGTTATACATTTAAAAATGAAAATGTGTTTGTTCATAGTTTATGAAGTATTTGCGCGATTGTAGTTAAAAATTGTTGGTTATAGTTTTAAAAGTATGATTTTACATAAATTTACGTGATTATGATAGACAAATTATCTATTTGTATTTCAAAAGAATATTTACATAAAAAAATAAAAATTGAAAATAAATGTTCTTTTTACACTGAAAACTTTCCTAAACAAACACAAACTCATTTTCTGAAACCGTTGAAAAATGACTTTTTGAAAACACGGACCGCACATGGCCATAGCTAATAGCTTCTCACATAAACCCTTTTTTTATACTGGAAAATTAAATTCATGAAAAATGAAATAGATACGGAGTGAATTCAATGGAAGACGTGATGTCAATAAAATTGGTCCTTTCGGGATCAATTTTGTGCTCCAATAGTTGAGATGTGTGATGTAAAGGTGAATGACCCGGGTTCGATCTCATGCTAGTGCGTATGTTCCCTCCCCATGTTCCCACCATTGTACTCAAAAAAAAAAATGGTCATTTCTCACTATTTGCTTATTCAGAATCTAATTAACGGCTTGGAATTCAAAACCCAAAATTAAATGAAAGTCATACCACAAACCAATCTTGCCACCATGGTACATAAAAACATAAGTCCATGCGAGATCATCTCACGAATTTAATTCGTATGAGACGAACCTAAAACGTTTTACAAAAATCAAAACAAGTTAGATAAATTTAAATAAATTATCTAAACGTTTCAAATCAAAACAAGTTAGATAAATTTAAATAAATTACGTTTTAAGATTCGACTCACAAATTAAATCCCTAAGACTCTCAAATGAATGAGTATCTGTCAAAACATAATGTATAAATGTGCCTATTGGGAAATCAAATGCAATCGCCATCAAAATCATGAAGTGCAACACTAAAACTAAAAGGCTGTCAGAAATTGAAGAGTCTAGTAGCAACCTTCGTATTTTGGTTTTATTTGGGAATAAAACCAAGTGACGTGGCTGAAACTGAATCAATAAAAACCATGAATGAAGACTATTGAGACAGAGGAGCCAACAAAATAGAGTTGGCAATGGGAATTGGGAGGATCACTATAAACCTCAGCCACCAATTTCACAAAGTATTAGCAACTTACCAACAATCGAAATCACGTGGGCTTATGGGCCCAATGAAAGAAATGGATGTGCCCTTTTAACCCCATCCATCCATCCATCCATAACTCCTTAAATGTAAACCTTTACACGTTTTCAATTACATTGTCTTTATCTCTTTTGAATTTTTAACATGAGATTCGGACCACAACAAAGAACAAACTGCATTGTTAATGGGATCCTATGGGATCCTCGATTTAACGATAATTCCATCCAAAACACGCCAAATCCTTTTTTATGCTTTGATCAGAGAGAGAAACACGAGAGAGATAGAGAGAGAGAGAATTTGTATTTATTTAATGCGTATACTTGGAGGGAAATGGTGATGGAAATCAAATCCATACCTCTAGTTTGGGCCACTATCCGATTCCCCATAGAATTTGTTTTTAATAGCATATAAAATGTTATTTAACAGTAGAATTTAAAAAGAAAAAGGAAAAGGGAAAAACATGACAAACAGGGGTCTTGTAGATGCTACACTTGATGTAGATCTACCATATAAGTGTCCCACTTCTTATATATTAAAACACTTGGCACTCATCCATGTAAAGAACGAGACACTTGTTATTCATCCTTACACCAAGTGTACTACACCTATGTAGCATGGATAAGACCAAAAACAGGGAGGAAGGTAGGTTAGTTGGATGGCAGTCAACTGCAAATGCCAGGAGGGAAGAACCTGATGAAAAACAAAGCACATAATTAGAATAACAGGAAAATGAACATCCACACAAATTCACAAAGGCTCTTTCATATAACATGGCCTACATAAGTTTGACTTTTACATCTGCATAGAAGTGGAACACATTGCTAACAATGTTCCATTACATCTAGGAAGTGTTTTCAAATACTAAAAAAAAGTGATTTTCAGCTTTTAGATGGAAAAAATCACTTTTTAGAGTTTGCAAATGCCAACTTAAGCTTATGCTTCTTTTAATGAGAATCTGCTTCTACTTCTTTTAATCTGATTCTGCTTTCAGGTAAAAGATTCTGCTTTCAGGTTGACTTATACACAAAAAAAAAAAAAAAAACTTTTCCATTTTATCCACCAAACACTTGATCTAAACAATTTTCAACTTATATTTACACAAACCCCTGAGGTTAGGGTTAATTACTCAACTAAAAAAAAAAAGATTTTTGAAAATTAAATCACTTCTTCCAATAACAAAAGTGTTTGCAAACACTCCTTTAATACATCAATTGTGAAATTTGATCTAAACTCCAATATTATACACATGGATAATTACACAAAATCCTGAGGTTTGGCTAATTAAAAAAAAAAAAGAGGAGATTTTTGAAAATTGCAAAAACACCCTGATGTTTTAATGTCTTACATTTTTTCCTTCATAAGAAAAAAAAATATTTTAGAAAAACCCCAGATATGTCTAGAAATATTGCAATTACCCACTTTATTTAAGACATAATCAAAATAAGAAGGGGTTTTTGCAATTTTGAAACATCTTTGGTTTTTTTGTAATCAGCCCAAACCTTAAACAACCTCTTTTGTGATTATCCCTTATATATATTACATGCTCAGTGTCATGCTGCTCTTGAAGAAAACACTAAGGGCAAACAGGACGAGATTAACAACCTCCCCCCCCAAACACACACACAAACACGCACAACCCCAAAGATTATAGTATTCAAGAATACAGTTATAACGGAATTTAATGTCAAGCCTCTACATGTGGCACTAAATCTGCTGCAAAAAACGAAAAACTAATAGGATAAAGGTGGCCTTGCCATTCATATTTTTTAGTACCTAGCAACTTTTCACACTCCACTACAAGGTTGTGCCTCCGCCATCTGACATCAGAGATGCAGCAGCTGCAGCAGCAGTAGGAACAACTCCTGTTGAGACACCCGGTTTTGATAGATGGAGTAACCTGAAAAGTTGAAACAGATTTTAATGTTTCTTCATTTTTTAGGTAGAAATAAGACTTCATCTAAAATAAGTAGCTATTAAATAAAGATGTAACTAAATTCCAGGAAAAATTCAGATACCACAAGGCAGTAAGAACTTAAGAATGAAAAATAAGAATTTGGACTGACATAATTGTGCCACACTCTGCATTTTCAATTCTACCTCAAATAGCCAACTTACATGCCATTAATTCTTGAACATTCAAACTTTGCGTAAGCTAGAATGAGAAGAAAGTTTACATAAATTAAAAGTTATGGGTTCCAAACTGAGTCTGATGTTTATGCTAGGTAAGAAAGTTTACAACATTCAATCAACCTTCATGCCATAAAATCAGTAATCTAGCCAATTTCAAAAAGTTATATAAACGGGAGGAACCACTATTTATTTGGGTCTCCCGTTAACGTAACTTTTTCAGGGTATACTATTATGATCCTAAAAATATTTTTGGTTTCTTTATGGCACACACATGAACTCCTGAACTAGCAAGGACTTAAGATGCAAAAGCTCATACTTAAATATCTTTAGCAGAAAAAGAAAAAAAAAATTGGATAGATGCACTTACGGTGCAAGATATTCACAAAAAGATGACACAGAAGCAACTACATCCGAGTAGTTCTCAGACGAGCAAGGGGCTGTCACTTCAACCAGCTGTATACCTGGTGTGACCGGCACTGCTTCGTCGGTTGCATGCAGTTTCAGCATTTTGTTAACTGAAGACACTGTCACTGTTATCTGAGCACCTCTTTGGAAATGAAAGGCAAATCCCACTCTCAGCAGCTCATGGTCTAACTTGTATCCAAGAGCATAAAATAAGCGGAGTGCGTTTTTGCTTACTTTGCTTTCTGCCATAGTCCTCACCAGCGCTGAAATTTGCTCGGCACCAGAACCCCTCATTGCACCACCAATGTGTCGGACAGTCCTAAGCATTATTTGATATTTCATTATCAATTTTGAAAAGCCAATAATAGCAAAGCAAGCAGTAGAGGAATTTCTCTCTTACCATGTGGGTTCAGGCTGCTCAAGATCACATAGAAGTCGGAGTTCTGATGATACTAATCCTAAGAGAAAGAAAGAACAAATCTCACTATTAACTAAATTACACAAAATATGTTGTTAACTAACCAAGGCATGTGAGTTACTAAATCCATTAAAAAATGAGCATATGAATAAGAAAATTGGACAAAAACCCAAGGATGCAAAGTCATGTGTAAATATGCATAACTATGCTTAGTCCTAGCTAAAAAGATGGTTTGAGAATCAATACCAAGGTTTGGGACACTTTTCAAACATAATTCATGAATCCTCAAACTCTCTCGATGGACGCCGCAAAGTCCTTGAAGAAGAATCTCCAGGGCCTCAACATGCTGCAGAACAATGTAATAACTAATATCTTAAACTAAGTAATACAGCCACATTAAGGGAAACAGAAGAAAAATAAAGTCATGTAAAAGAAATCCTTAATATGTCTTAAAAAAAAATAACAAAATGGAAAGGCAATCATATTCAGCTCGAAGTAATCTACATTTCCAAGGTTCTACTTCATCATCATAAGCATAATCAAATTTAACAAGCAAAACTATACTACTGTAAAAGCACAAAATAATACAATAAAACAATATGATACGAGAATATTGAAAAAATAACTCAAAAATCAGGCAGTAAATTAATTTCACTACACTCGTCAAAATCTTCCATCATATAGAATATTACATTAACAACTCTAAAAAAGCTTGGCAATCGTTCTTTGTGAGCTTACCTTAGTCTCTATAATTCCCTGAACCACGCACTCCATTTTGATCCAATTCTCTATAATTAATACCTGAATTGCAATATCGGTAAATCAGTCAAGTAACTTCTAACACAAAAGTTAAGATGAATTATCAAGCACATGGAATTTCAGGGTTCGATTTGGTAAATTAGGGTTTTTGTTTAAAAAGGGGAAATTGAAAAATAAATCACAGAATTAAACTAAACCCGGGAAAGAGAGAGACAAGAGGGTTTAACGGGCTTGTAGAATTAGTTGGTCTTGTTACAGAAACGGCCCATAGTATTTTATGGGCTGGTAGAATTAGTTGGGCCTTGTAAAAAGTGGTCCATTTTATTAATCAGCTTATGCCATTCTCATGTCTAAGCAAAAGTGTAAAAACCACTATTCTATTTTGGACTCTTAACTACCATTAACTACCAATTTTTCACTTTTTTTTAAAAAATTCCTCTTAAATGGACACAAGTCGCCATATTCATTATTAATCAGTTATTGGATATTTCTTAGGAAGAAAAATCATATTTATGGGCATTTAATTGGATTGATAAAAAAAAATCAGTTTCAAATGTGTAAACAATAGCGCCGACGAGACTTTTCCCTAGTGGTAAGATAGAGCCGTGGAGACCTATGACTTGTAAGTCTCAGGTTCGATCTCCACTGATGGCATATGGTTGATTTTATACCTTTGTTTGTCGTTTGATTTCTAGGCATGTGGGTTGATTTACCGTCTTTGTGTGTGGTTTGATTTTTATTGAGGACGTACTATTTGGGACTCATTTGAATATTTGAATTGTTATATGTTGTAGGTTATGGTGTCATGTGCAAAATGTACAAATTCAATCCACTTGAATATTTTTGTGTGTGTTTTTTGTACGATTGATTTCATCTCTAAATTGTATATTACTACAAAAATGATCACATCAAGGCATAATTTCATAGTTGAGCTTTTTATTTGTGGTAACCAATATCTTGTATGCTCCTATAGCATGATTCATGAATGGAATTAAAATGTTTTTAATATTGTAGGAACATTTTTTTAGCTAAGATTACACAACTCGTGTTTAGAATTTTACTTGGTATTTTACAACAGTAAGTTTTTTGCTTATATTTCAAATACAAAAGCTAAATTTGGCTACAAGATACAAAAACATAATGTAATTAAAATAAGGGACAATTACAAAAAGTACCCTTGAAGTTTGACCTAATTACAAAAAATCTATCTAACTTTTAAAATTACAAAAAGTACCCCTGAGATTTAATTCAATGTTAAAATTAAGGAATAAGCTGCAATATTTTTAAAAATATAAAGGGGGATTTTGAAATATTTTTGCTTATGAAGGGTTTAAATATTAGGCACAATAAAAACTTGTGGGTATTTTTAGTAATTTTAAAAGTTAGCTGGGCTTTTTTATAATTAGGTCAAACCAAAAGGTACTCTTTGTAATTAACACTTTAAATAATGATGATCCAATATTACCAAAAAACAGGATCCAACTTATAAATCACTCAAATGAAGAACAAAATACATCAGCCCTGCATCTATTGCAATCACATCAACTCCTCTAATAAAAAATATCAACTATGTACAGTTAAAAAAAAAAAAACATCAAAAAAAGCTCTTCAAACTTAAATGTTGACTATCCTAATATAGAACATAAGCAAAAATGGGCATTCAATTTCATAAGCTTCAACTATATATATATGAACTTCCCCTTTGAGAAGTCTAATTCTGTTTCACTTGTCGGACCGATAAATGCAAGTTGTTTTCGTTTTCATCTCGGACCAGAGAGTTCAATGGCTTGCGCGAGCAACGAAGAATCATCGGTAAGGTCAGAAAATCGTTCAGAGGAAGATAACTCTTGTGTTTTGAACTTGTGTGAGTCTAGTCTCTGAGATGCTTCCCATCTATCAGCAAGCCCATCGCCTTCAAGCATCCGAACGACTTCAGACATCTTCGGTCTCAGACCGGGAAGATATTGTGTGCACAAGAGAGCAACTTGGACCATTTCCTCTAGTTCAATTCTGTCATAGTTCATCTTCAAATCTTTATCCACAAGATCTTCTAGTTTCTTATCTTGGTGAAGTTTCTTCACCTGAAATTAACATTGTTTGAGACCATTTAAGGGCGTGTTTGTAAAAGCGTCTGCTTTTAGAGGGATTTGTTGTAGCAGAAGTAAAAAGTAGTTGAAAATCAGAAGTTGTTGGTAGTGTTTGCAAATAAAAGATAAAAGTTGAATATGTTAGAAGAGATTGTTTGGTAAAAGTAAAAGTATTTTATTTGTGTATAAAAAGTAGGATTTTAAAAACTTATGTGGATTGAGTTGGCATTTAAAAATATAATTACAAAAAAATCTAGAGGTTTTATACCAAAAAAACTATTATGTTTTTTAAAATTGCAAAAAAAACTATTAAGGTTTGATTCAGTCTTACATTTTCCCATTTGTAAGCAAAAATCATTTAAAAAAAACCCCTAGCATTTAAAAAATATTAATTACCCCTTAAATTTAAACAAAATCAAATTGGGACTTTTTGTAATTTTGAAATTTCTTTGGGTTTTTTTGTAATTAGCCCAAACCTCAGGGGTCTTTTGTAATTATCCCTTCACAAAAAAAAAAAACCACTTTTTTCAGGCTAAATGTTGAATCATTTTTTAATAATTAAAAAACACCCCTAAGGTTTGGATTCTAAAAAAACCAGAGTTATTTGAAAATTACAAAAACACCCTTAAAGTTTGATATGTCTTATTTTTCTCGGTGATTTTCGAAAATATTTCAAAAAACCATGACATTTGCATTTTTTTTTGTAAAAACATGTCTGGCAATTAAAACCTTTTTTGTAATTATCTAAGTATTTGCAAAAGCACCCTAAGTAACAGAAATAAGCATTCTTGTAACTAGATCAAATAATATATGAATGTGCTTACCCAATCAAGAACTGCCCCTTTCTGATTAGTCGATTTGCCAAATTGTAACGCTCTTTGTCCCGTGATTAATTCGAGAAGAAGGATCCCAAACCCGAAAACGTCTGTTTTTTCAGAAGATTGACCGGTCGATAAATATTCAGGGGCTATATGCCCTACTGTGCCACGTACAGCAGTCGTGACATGGGAATCCTGGTGATCCAAAAGCTTTGCCAACCCGAAATCTCCAACCACGGCCTCACAATAGTCATCAAGAAGTATATTAGCTGCCTTAACGTCCCTGTGAATTATCTTCGGATCACATTGTTCGTGGAGATATAATAGTCCCCTTGCGGCCCCTAAGGCGATTCGCTTCCTTGTGCCCCAGTCCAAGACTGGTTTAGCTGTCAAGTGAAATGAACAATATTTATTATGTGATCAAGCGTAACGAGTAAATGATTCGTGCTGGATAATGAAAAACAATATATGGAGTGTTTGTAAGAACTTCTGCTTTTAGATGAAGGGATTTATTATAGCAGAGTCGGAAACTAGTTGACGACTAGAAGTTAATAATGTTTGCAAATAAAAGATAAAAGTTGCATAATTTTTTTTGGGGGGTATAAATCACCCTGAGAGGATAAGTTAAAAAAGAGAGTGTCTGGTGAATAAATTGCAGGAATAATTACGAAAAAACCCTTGAGGTTTGAGTTAATTACAATAAAATCCAGATATGTTTAAAAAGTACCAAAAAAAAGACCTCAAGTTTGATTATGTTTTAAATTTGAAGGGTAACAGTAATATTTCTATAAATATCAGGGGGTTCGAAATATTTTTTGCTTATGAAGGGAGAAAATGTAAGACTAATTAAACCTCAAGGGGTCTTTTGTAATTTTCAAAAATTTCGGGGGGCAGGGGTGTTTGTAATTAGCCCAAACCTCAGGATATTTTTTTGCAATTATCCCTAAATTGTAAAAATGATTTATTTGTGTATAAAAGTCAAAAACCAGAAACTGTTTTTAGATTCTGATTAAATTATGCGGAACTAAAAGCAAAAGTTGTCATTTGAAAACACTATAAACTACTTATTTTTCAACCAAAAGCTGACAATCACTTTTTTTAAGTGTTTCCAAAGATACCTTTGAGACGTGAAGCTACGCTTCCATTCGACATGTAAGGGTAAACTAAAAGCTTCTCATTTGCCGTCATACAAAACCCATACAGTCTGAGGAGGTTGCGATGAACAGCTAAGCTAATCATCTCGACTTCTGTCTGAAATTGTCTCTCCCCACCGGCAGTGCTACCATCTTTAAGCCTCTTTACGGCCACGGCTGTGCCATCTTGCAGATAGCCCTTGTAGACATTTCCGAACCCGCCCTTGCCTAGGATGTTTTTAGAGCTAAAATTGTTGGTTGCAATTTGTAGTTCCCTTAAATGAAACCTCCTCAAATTTCCAAGGGAGACTTCCTCGTGTTGTCGATCTGAGATTTGATCAATGTGTACCAGTTCAAGATCTAAACTAGCCTGTTTTACTAATAAATTCTGGAATTTCAAAAAAAAAATAAAAATAAAAAAATAAATAATCAAACCATGAACATCGAAGAATTTTTGTTTCTTATGTCTTTGCCTTCTCCACAGAAACAGCCCGAATCCAACGATAAGTAGACAAATACAACCGATGCTTGTTCCGATCGCAATGGCAAGTTTTCGATGTTTTGATTTAACTGAAGCAAGAGCAGCTATTGAAGGAATGCAGAAAAAACATCAGGATAAACAGATAATATAAAAATTAGGGTTAATTACAAAAAGTACCCTTGAGGTTTGACCTAATTACAAGAAAACCCAGCAAACTTTGAAAATTACAAAAAATACCCCCGAGGTTTTATTTTGTCTAACATTTAAATCCTTCATGAATAAAAAATATTTCAAAATCCCCCTTCATATTTATAAAAACATTGTAGTTTACCCTTTAATTTTAACATTGAATCAACCTTCAGGGGTACTTTTTGTAATTTTAAAAGTTAGCTGGGTTTTTTTTAATCAGGTCAAACCCTAGGGCTACTATTTGTAGTTATCCCTAAAAGTAAATAAAATGGATAGTTACGGAAGAAAAAAAAACTGAGGATCGCTAATTACAGAAGAACCCACAGGTTTTTGAAAATTGCAAAAAAAACATTCAGGTTTGATTCAGTCTTACATTATACTCTTGATAAGCCAAAAACATTTCAGAACCCCCCTTACATTTATAGAAATACTACAATTACCCCTTAAATATAAGGCAGAATCAAACCTTATGGAAAAAACATCTTTGGTTTTTTGTGATTAGCCTAAACCTCAAGGGTGTTTTAGGAATTGTCCCCAAAAAAAATTAACAAAGAATTAAATGTTATCATACTTTCAGAAGTGTTCAAAGTCATGGACATTGGCATCAATGTAATGCCACCAGCACACTGCGGCTCGGATCCTGTCTCACATATCAAGGGGTTTCCTATGACACTGTAATAACAGTGGAAAAAAAAACAGCAGTAATTTTTAGCTGTCATAATTTCAATTTAACAACATAGACAAACAAGAACCACATCAAGAAAAGGCATAAAAATCTTACTTGAATGTCTTGGAAGGGAATTTAGGTACAGGGCCAGTCAAGTTGTTGTAAGACAAGTCCCTAAAATTAAAACACAACATATTTAAATAAATTCTAACACAAAAAAAAAGAAAAAAAAAAAAAAAAAGAATTTGTTGGCAAGGAAATGGAGAATTACAGAAGAGAAATTTGTGTCATGTTGGTTAATGACATTGGAATCTCTCCAAAGAGACTGTTATTATTGAGCCTCCTGATACAGTAAAAAAATAAATCATGTGTGATTAAATCAAATAATTTCATCAACTTCAAATTTTTTAAGGGACAATTACAAAAACACCCCTGAGGTTTGAGCTAATTACAAGAAAACCCAGAGTTTTTTGAAAATTGCTAAAAACCCCTCGAAGTTTGATTTCGTCATACAATTTTCCCATCATAAGCAAAAAAACATTTCAAAAACCCTTCACATTTACAAAATATTACAGTTACCCCATTAAATTTAAGACATAATCAAACTTGAGGTTTATTTTTTGTAATTTTGAAACATCTTTGGGTTTTTTTGTAATTAGCCCAAACCTCAAGGGTGTTTTTTGTAATTTATCCCTTTTTTTAATTATCATAAATTGAAATTTAATTCTTACATGTACTGAAGATTTTTCAAGTGCCCTAAAGAAGGAGGAATGGTACCACTGAAAAGATTATTTGAAAGATCAAGTGTTTGAAGCTTTGAAAGCTTCCCAAGTTCAGATGGGATTGGTCCTGTTATATTATTGTTCTGCAATAATCTGCAAAAAAAAAAAAACTCATCCATAAAAAAATTATCTTCTTGAAAAGAAAATTAATCATAAAAAAGGGGATAATTACAAAAAGTACCTTGAGGTTTGATCTAATTACAAGAAAACCCACCTAACTTTCAAAATTCCAAATAATACCCCAAGGTTTAATTTTGTCTAGCATGTAAACCCTTCGTAAGCAAAAAATCATTTCAAAATCCTCGTTTGTATTTATAAATATATTACAATTTACCCCTTACTTTTAGCACTCAATCAAACCTCAGGTACTTTTTGTAATTTTAAAAGTTAGCTGGGTTTTTTTGTAATTAGGTCAAACCTCAGGGTACTTTTTGTAATTATCCCTAGAAAAAAGGTCTAAACAATTAATTACACTTACATTATCTGAAGATTTGTCAAATTCCCAATACTTGGAGATAAAGTACCAGATAAATTCTGACTAGGAGTCCCCCTGCATAATAATAAAATCCATTAATTAACCAAAATTAACAACTAAATATTTCTGAAATCCCAATTTAAAATTAAAAATGTTATCTTTTTTGGTAATTAATTTGGCTTACAGGCCAATAACAAGACTCTGAGATGAACAAGTAACCATAGTCCAGCTACATGGATCAACTGCATCCCCATCCCAATTATCAAGCACCCCATGAGGATCCCTCAAACCAGCTTTTATGCCCATTAAAGCTTGTACTGAATAAAAAATTAAAAAAATTAAAAAAATGAAAAAGATATAAAATTCATTTCAAGAAGTATGAAAACAAAAAAATCCCATTAGGGCTAAGATTGTTACCTTCAAAGTTTACACCTTTAGGGGAAAGCAAACCAATTACAGAGCTGAAAAAGGATAGAAATATGATGGCCCAAAATGCTGCTTCCATTTCTCTTCTCATTTCCATAAGCTAATAAAAAAAAGCTGATGCTTATTGCTTGTGATGAAAAAAGCTATAATCAGATTCTAGATTTCCAAATGGTTTTAAGACCAAAACTCTGTTCTTGGTTTGTTTGGCAAGAGCTCATATTGATAGAATGGGAGTCCAAAGAAAAGTTTAACTCAGGCTTTTGTGTTGTGTAAAGGAAACTAGCATGCCTGTCACGGGTCAGGTGTTTGTCAAGAAAAGAATATTTTACTTACTAAAAGTTAAACCTAAGATGGGATAAATTCTACTGTATATAAGATTGTGTATTTCAATAATTTATATTTATCTATATACAAAAAAAATGTGTTTATTTAAGATTATTTTCTACGGAAAATGAAAAAAAAAAAATGTGTTTATTCAATCAAAATCTAAAAATAGGGATATGGGAGTTTTTGCAAACTCTAAAAAAGGTGATTCTCAATTTTTAGGTAGAAAATACAGTTGTTTTTACCACCTAGAAGTATGGATGTAAATGAAATAAGTCGAGTCAAACCAAACATTTACTTTCTTGAACTTGTTTGAATTTAATCGACCTACAAAAATTGTGTTTGATCTTGATTTGATTATCAATCGAATAAAGCTCGAATGTGCTTTAGTCGGCCGGCATGAATCGGCTCGAGTAAACGATAGTTTTACGTTCTTCTTTTTTTTTTACTAATCGAAATGAGTTTTTTGAATCAATCAAATCTCGGAGAAGGCTTTTACATCTTATCGAATGGAAAAATATATTCAAGTTTGGTTTATGTTAACGAATTGATCTCAAATGAGTTTTTTTTGCCACGATCAATCTCGAATCGAGTAGTTTGGTTCGTTTTTATTTTAAAAAAAAATATAATAAAAGCTTTTTGTGAAAGTTTGCAAACACTTTCTAAATGTACTTTAAATTTATGATTTTGCTTCTTATTTTATATTTATTAATAAATAAGTATTTTTACAACTTTTTCACCAAACATTTTCAAATCAAATAACTTTCTCGATTTGTGATTAACTATTTTCAAACACTACCAAAACTTCTAATTATCAACTATTTTTACTTCTAATATATTAAACCACTTATTCTAAAAACATAAATTTTTACCAACACTCTTATTATAATAGTATTCCTTCAAGATTTCAAATTTTCAGCAATAAATCAAGACAAAACTAGTGCCCAGACAAAATAATCCACATATCTTCATGGGCCAGTCAGTCACTAGCTAGTCATTTTATGCATGGAAAAATGTACTCTTGATATTATTTTTCTCCAAATTATACCGAAAATCACCGACAATTTTTAAATTTATCGACAGAAATACTATAGATTTACCAACAGTTTTAAATTCTATATGTAAACATAAAATGACATTACCTAAAACGATTTTCTACCTATCTTTTATAATTATCTTAATATTTATATACAGATTTTATGTAAGTTTGTTTTTTTTTTCTTTTGTACTGTCTTGTAATTAGCCTAAACTTTAGGGTTTTTTTATGCCTGAAAAAAAAAAAGAACAACATTATTATTGTGTGACCACCTAAGTAAGTTTGATAATATATTTTTTTTCTATGACATCAGGCAAAATGAATGTGTCGCCCAAAAAAGAAATGGAAAAAGATAAACACTTTTGAAAAATAAGACTATTATAAAGTTGCCCACATCCACGCCTCTCTATGTCTTTTTGAAAAATGATGAATTGCACAGTATTTTGCTTAGACTCAGCCCCATTTGGAGCGCGTGGCTATGTTTTTATGATTATTGGCAGACAAACTTTTTTTTCTTCCTTTTCTCTTTTTTTTTTTTCTCATCCTTTTTCTGTCTTTTTTTTTTTTTTGCCTTTTCTTTTTACCAATAGTTACCTAAAGAGAACTGGTGAAGAAAAAAAGACACGTATACCATTAGGGTTTTTTTTTTTTCTTAAACCGAAATTTCATGTTCTTGCATTCTTTGAGTCATCGGGAAAATAGCTTTCGGCCCTTTAGAAATTGCCCCAAATAAATCGCGAGAATGTACAATGGCTTTCGGGTTCCTAATATCCTCAATTACCACGCACAAGGAGTCGTCCCATAAGTGATTCTTATCTTTGGACTCCCAATCAATCCGCAGATTCTCACAGTTCCAGTCTCCCACACTGCCTTATCCCCATTAGTTTTCATTATGTAATATTCATCAAGCAACTTTGAAATCAGAGGTGTAAACGAGTCCAGTCGGTCGAGCCAAATTATTGTTCGAGTTTGTTTGAATTTTAATCTAGCTCCAAAAATTGTGTTTAAGTTTGGTTTGATAATTAATTAAATCGAGCTCGAACGAGCTTTAGTTGAGCCGAACACGTACACATAATTTATTCTTTTTTTTTCTAATCAAGTCGAGCTTGACCCGAGCTTTATATCTTATCGAACAAAAAAATGTGTTTAAGTTTAATGAACCGAGCTCAAAGAACTTTTTACGACCGATCTTGGATTGAGTAACGGGTAACTTAGTTCGTTTTTCAACCCTATTTGAAATAGTCTCCTAATGTTTTTATTAAAATGCATAAAATTATATTGTTATGAAAATATCAATGAATTAATAATAGAACAAATATAGTTCATGAAATGTTATCCTAGAGCTAAATATTATCCGACATTTAAATAATATTTTGCGATGAAGGGATTCATAGTAAAATAACCCATATAACTACACTGTTAATTTTACCTACTGTTTTGTGATCGGTTGATTTACTTCAATTAATGGACTCCTACTATGTCACATGTTGACTGGTCAAAAGAAAAATGGGATATCAATCCCAAAAGTAAAAATAAATTAATTAAGTAAAGATTCTCTCTCTTTTTCTTTTAAATTTTTTGTTTAGAAAGAATGAATCATCTTCACAGTCCAAAATTGTACGATTATTATTCTTTTATTAGTTTGCATAGATAAAAATACTACTAATATCAGAGGAATATTTACTTTTAACAGAATTTGCATCAATTAAGGTCTTAAAAGACTCAAATTTTGTTCTTGAGAGGAATCACTTGCAATAATATTTTGAGCATCTTATTTCACTTTTCACCAAACCATGATATATATCAATAAGCTTTGCTCAAAATTATTGAGGAAATGAAATTACTCTCAATACTATGGAGGACAGGTAACTAGATGCTACCCCAATTGAATACCACCAAACTCCAGTTTGATTCTGGTATGTGTCTCACTGACATATGCATGAAATCTTTTTTTGCCAAAAAAATTTATTAAAATGGGACACATATCAAAAATCAAATTAGAGTTGGATGATACACAATTAGATTTTTATCAGAAAAGAAGAGATCTATAGTTGAAAATGCGTCCATCAAAAGGATAAAATATAAATTATAGAGATAATTACTAAAAAAATTCGAAGTTTGGGCTAGTCATATAAAAAAATTGAAAAACACAAAAATTTTATTAGGATTTGATTTTGTCTTAAATTCAAAGGTGTAACTGTAATATCTTTATAAATATCGACAGGGTTTTGAAATATTTTTCGCTTATGAATTAAAGAGGAAAATGTAAGATGAAATAAAATTTTACGGGGATTTTGTAATTTTCAAAAACCTCTGCGGTTTTTTATTCTAAATAGTCCAAACCTCATATTTTGTTTTTTATTTTTTTACTTTTGTAATTGTACCTATATTATATCATGAATGGAAAAAAAAAAAAAAAAAAAAGATGTTCACATAGTGGAAGGGCTAAATTTGAAAATGCATAACAATGACTATCAATTATAATGTGAGGACCAAACTTACAACCCCTAATACTTACAGAATCAAAATTGCAATTAAGCGCTAATAGCCATAATTGCAAGTTAAATTAGAAGGGTAAAGAAAAAGACCAAAAAACCTAGGACAACATATGGGTCAAGAAAACCGAAAGAAGGAATTGACCAAACAGCAAGAAAGAACAGAGAGCTTTAAATATGAAAATGACAAAAATATCCAGTTATTAGGGTTGATGGATTGAAAACACAGCTGGGCATAATTGTCCCCTTCCTCTTAAGATCCCGACAGATAGTCCAGAGCAAAGGCATTACTTGTGTTAGTGGGATGCTTTGGGACCATAGCTCCAATCTAGTAGATCCAAACCCTTTGTTGGCATTATATAGACATTTCTTTTTCTGTAAAAACCCTTTTAGTAATTTTTTTATTTTTTTTTTCTATTTATCTTGACAAAATACTTAAGGGTTTGTTTAATTTTTTTAGTTAATGTACTTAAATTAATTGTTATAATGGGATCAATATTGTCTTTCTGATGGTCGAGACAGGCGTTCCCTCATAATTTTGAAAAATCTAATTATCCTATGTATATTTTCTTTTTAAATATTAATTTAGCACTAAAATATGTATTTTTAGTAATTTAACCCCCAAAATTAATTAGCCCCCAAAATTTAATGTCTAGCTCCACTCTGGTCGAAACATGTGTTGTAAAGGTGAATGGCCAGGATTTGATCTCATCACGGTGCGTATGTCCTCTCCCCAAATTCCCCCAATTGTACTAAAAAAAATGTTATAAGGGATAATTACAAAAATACCCCTGATGTTTGGGCTAACTACAAAAAAACCTACAGATGTTTTATAAAATTACAAATAAACCTCTCAGGTTTGATTATGTTCAAAATTTAAGGGGTAATTTAATACTTTTATAAATATCAAGGAATTTTTAAATATTTTTTTCTTATGAGGGGGAATATGCATGGCGGATCAAACATCAAGGGGTTTTTTGCAATTTTCAAAATACATTGTTTTTTTTTTGTAATTAGCTCAAACCTTAGGGTGTTTTTTGTAATTATCGCTTGTTATAATTATCAACTAGATTTTTTTGTTGTGCTGGGCTACTTTACTTCTCTTTTCATTTGTGAGGAGACAATAAACATGATTTTGTATGATTGTAATCCACATAAATTTGAAGCGTTGTAACGAAAGAAAATAACTAAACAAGGCAACATGCGGGGCACAAAACAAACTAAATGGTCCTACGTTATCCTTGATGATTGAAACAAAATGATACTACATTTTTGTATAACGTTTTCAAAAGCCCGCTTTTTCTTATCTTGGGTATTTTAGGTCTTCAATTTATTTTCCATCTATGCGCGGGCGTTTGAAAATTTTAAGAATCCATCGGATTTTTGGTCATTTATCCATAACAAAATTATTTTGTAGCCATTTTTCTCAAATAAAGTTTGTTTGCCCTTTTTTTGAGTTCAATAGTGCATTTTGCATTGGTTCCAAGAAATGTACCACATAGATTTTCGAGAAGAATGATCGAAATGCTTCCAAAAGAATCTGAAAAAAGAAGATGATCAATTTTAATCAAAATGGCTAAAAAGTGTGTTTTTAAAAATATGACTATTTTAATTTTTAAAAATCGTGAATGGCCAATTTGTCTTATTACTAGTGGGACGGAGCCAAGGTGGCGGAGGTGGTGGCCGCCCCCAACTTCAATTTTTTCATAGTTATTATAAATTTCGTATTATAAAATTATAACATTTTATAATTTTTCCCTCTCAAAAATGAAAATTGTCTCTTTATTTATTAGTTTCAAGAAAAAATAAGTCTCGCCCACTCATCTTCATTTTTAAAACGTTCTGATTATATTATTAAGTTGCAGACTTTATGATGATTATTGTTTTTTTATGAAAATTTTAAAGGTTTTAAAATTGACACAATGATCAAATTAGGAACATTTGTAATTTTTCTCCAATCTTCATTAGATAAAAATGATAGTGTCGAATCTAATGTGTTAATCCAATGATCACAATCATCAAATACAACCTTAATCTTCTCAATTAACATTTATTTTCGGCAGAATAATTAATTAAAGCCCATCCACGGGCAAGCACTCAAAAAATCCATATACTTTCTTAATTGCACGCATTCCATCTTATAATAACATCAAAACCCCACATTGTTTGCGAGGAAGTGCAATTTTGCCACGGGTGTCACTTCAATTTAAATATTTAAACCAAAACAATCATTGGTAATTTGCTCAATAATTTTGGACGATGAAACTCACTCGTGTAGAGTTAAATAAAAATTCTAGGAGAAGAGTTAAATAAGATATCCAACATTTAATTCAATTTTTAAATAGATGTAATATGATCGAACTTATTTTTGATATTTTTTCAGGTGTTTCTGATTAATGAAGTAATGAGTAATGACATGCGTAAAAATGGCTAATTTATAAAGATAAAAAATAAACCAAAAAATACTAATAGTCCCAATATATTGTTTCTTTTTTCGAGGTAGATATTTTTTTATTTCAACTCGGGAGGGAGTATAAACTGAGTCATCTCGCTATAAAGCCACTTGGATCTCATCATTCGATCCAAGGTGGGAAATTAGAAAGATAAATTACAAATGTGAGTTAGTGTCGAAATTCCAAGGTGGGAAAAGAAATATGAATTCTTTTCATTGATATGAGTCGATGTCGAAATTCTATTTGAATATAGGATTAAATCTCATAGATTATATTCATGAGATCTTTTCATACAAAGTTTTGCGTTAATTGTATTTTTACGAAAGTATAACAATTAACATTTAACAACTATCAATCATTAATCAACAAATTATTATTTTGAAACCAAAAACCTCATATTAGTAGGATTCATATTCCCCACTTGAATTAAATCCCATCGGTAATAAGTCCACAGCGACACCAAGAGAAATACATTAAATAAAGGGATAATTACAAAAATACCCCTAAGGTTTGGTTAATTACAAAAAGACCAAGACATGTTTCAAAATTACAAAAAAACCTTCCGGTTTCTTTTTGACTTGTTTTTAGGGGAATCGTAATATTCTTATAAATGTCAAGGGTGTGTTTGAAATGTTTTCAAAAATCATTGGGACAAATGTAAGATGAATCAAATCTCAAGGAGTTTTTGTAATTTTCAAAGAACTTTGGGTTTTTTTGTAATTAATCCAAACCTCAGGGAGGTTTTTGTAATTATCCATTAAATAAAATAAAATTCCTTCAATTATTTAGAAGAATTTACAGCATAAAACTCAAATAGTCCCATGACATGTCGGTGTGGAGAATCCAAGCCAAACAGATAATGCTTCAAATTTACTTCAACTTCTGGTCCCCCTTTTCTGCATTCACAAAAAGGTAAATACAGAGAGCACTCCCAGGGTAACAGCTACTAATCATCACAGCTTGATTGCATTTTGTCACATTGACACTACTTAAAATTGTTATCTTTTATTTCATTTTATTTTTTCTGATCAACAACATTCCAATAACATTTATCACAGAAATGTGTCAAACAGAACACTCCAACTCTGGTTTTTCACAGACCTGTATACAAGAAATAAAAAAGTTTCAATATTTTTTTGTGTTTTAAGACAGATAACTCATACGGGATCGATCGTAGGGTCACGATCATCGCGTTTTGCTCATGGAGATGTCTCATTCACTTGGACCAACCTATACAACTCAAGAACACATTAATTTTGATCCATTTTGATCAATGTAGACAAAAAATGGAGCAATAGTGACAAAGAGGTCCATAACAAAATTGGCCAGAACAGGGGATGATCAGTCATTTTCTCTGTTTTTTTCTCAATCTTATGTACATTACACAGTCTGCATATGAAATGTTTAAGTAAATGTGTTAAAGTTCTCCATAAGGTTCTCTAAGTGCAAACAATTTGCTTTTAATTTTCCAATTATGAGCACTTTAGGTCATAGTTGTCAAAGGCTCAAGGCGCACAAAGGCGCAAGAGCTCCCGGAGCCTGAGGCGCAAGGCGCAAAATAAGGCGTGCACCTTTTTGAAGTGAGGAGCAAAGAAAATACAAAGCCTTTTTTGCTGATATTTGGCCTTTTTTCTCACTTAAGCAGTTGGGCTTATTTTTAATTATGCCTAACTTAGAAACCCTAGGAAAACCTAATTAATATAAAGCTCATTTAAAAACACAATTTAAAAAGCCATTTTAGGCCCAATTTTAAGCAGCAAACCCTAAATAAACCCCTAGACTTGAACAAGACACGCCTCAGTAGGCTGGGCGTGCCTCTGCGCCTGAGAGCCTGGGCGCTCGCCTCATTAAAGTGCCTCGCCTGAGGGCTGCGACGCTATCCTCTACGCCTTATGCGCCTTGCGCCTCAGGCGCGCCTTTGACAACTATGCTTTAGGTTATGGAATATCCCGAACTTCAGGGTTTTTTTGTAACTATCCCTAACTTATAAGCCAAAGAATATGGAACTGAAAAAGATCTGCATACTAGACATTTACTACTGAGATTTTACAAGTCTAGTTCACACATATTGTATTATTGTAAGAAATAAACAGCATTACAAAAGAGCAGTAGCAATTCTTTCATCTCGAAAATTAAATTTAAAGGTTTCTCATTTCTACTTTCATCTGCTGAGTTTTATTTTCAAGTTTTCCTTTCAAATCTTATGTGTTCCTTTAACAATTGATAACAAGAAAGAAGTCGAGAACCGGAATGGCATTATGGCAAGTTGTAACATTGCAAACAATATCAATTCCTTCAAAAGTTAGATGAAAAAGCCATAGAAGTTAGAAAATTGAGTTGTTCGAATTTCTGCCAGACAATTAAGACAAACTTAATTAGGGGTGACAATTGAGTGTCAACAGTCGGGTTCGTGTTTGGCTTCGGCTTAATTTTGGATTATGCTTAAAATATATCAAAAGTTAATTAAAATATAAAATAACTATGTTTTAGACAAATTGGTAGCATCATGTCAGTCGTGATCTTGTTCGCATTTCTCTCGGAACTTGGTCGGGTTCATGTCGGGTTATCGTGTCGTGTCGTGATTGCCACCCCTAGCTTCATACTTTACTCAACACTAAAATAATGGCATGAAAATAGAGAATTATCTCTTCACATAATTGATAATTCCCAAAGAAGGTTTTGATGGGATGATCCCATCCTCAAGAGCTTCAAGTCAACAAAAGCTATTCAAAGATAGCATTTAAAACTAAGGGACTGTCAATACTACCACAATAAAATGGAGCAATTACACAGGAAAATCAAGATTTTGTGCAACTTTGTTGATTTTATTCAGTTCAAAATTCAGGCATGCTCCAAAACAAATAAATTGCCAATCACAAGAGAGACAAGACAAACAATATTCTTCAAAGACATCCCTACTCGTAGTGTTCCAAGAAACAAAAACATCACATCTAATTACTACACAGAAACAGCTTCATTCCGGGTCACACGAGAGTTTCTAGAGCAAAAAGATTCAAAACATCGGCATGATTTTTAATGTATCCAGGGCATTTCGAAAGAAAGTCCTGTGCTTCATTTTGCCTTCCAGCTTTAAAATATGCCTCAAATAAACGGAGAAACACGGGAGTTGCTGGAAACGTTTTCACCGTCATGGCTTGTAAAAATACAGTAGCCTCTTCAGCACTACCTGTCCTAGAGAGATACTGAACAAAGGAATCCAAGTCCGGAGGATAACCATGATCCTTCATCATATCCATAACCATTAGAGCTTCTTGAAACGTTTTTTTCGCTAACAGCTTGCTTGTCAACGCTTTGTACGTGCTATGCCAAGGAGTTACGCCTCTATCATTCACCATCTCCAAAACAAACTTGTATGCATCCACAGGTCTGTTTTTTCGGCAATATGTACCAATCAATGTGTCTAAAGCATGCCCGGCACAAGACGGCCCTTCTTTCTCAACCATCTTTCTGAAACTATTAGACGCTTCATCCAAATCGCGTGCCACACAATATCCTTTAACTAAAGACTCCCAAGTTCTGTAATCGGGAGCTGCCATGTGATTCACAAACTCTAGTGCCTCGTCTGTTTTCCCACCACTACTAAGCTTAAAGGCAATCTTACGTCGCGATGAACCACTAGGTACATATCCAGCTTCCTCCATTGCTACCAATATTTTATTACACTCCGTCATCCTCCCAACACTAGTCAAAGACTTCATCACAGCATCAAGGTTAGCATTAGTTAATACATATCCATTGGCCTTAAAGACCCTCACAACTTTCAAAAACAAGTCCATATCAAGTTCCTTGCTAACAACTATTTTCTTCAAAAGGAAAGTGCAATCTTGGGCCGAAGGTTTATTCGCACCAATCATTGCGAATTCATACAAATCCACGGCATCCTTTATCATTTTCCTCTTAACAAACCGCTCCAAAACGTGAACATAGGTCTCCGTCTCCATCTCATGCCCTTCACTTCTCATTTCATTAGCAAACCTCCAGAACTTCTGACTGTGATCCTCATTACCCAACACTCTAGCCATCGCATTGAACGACCGCTCATCATGCTTAAAATGTCTACTCTCCTGAATCCACCTAAAGAAAATCAATGCTTTATTGGGCTCCATTTCAAGATTATCCAACACCCTTGTAACTAGATCGCTCGAATACCTCACATTCATACCCTGCAACTCTTTTTCCACATCATCTCCCCACACTTCTCTCCTAATTATATTACTAATCCTAGAACAGACCAAATCGACAGCATTTTCTTTACTCCCGTCGGTTTTCTTACAACTCACCGAACCCGAAGCATATAATTCCTTCAACTTCTCTACATCATCATCCAACCCATCTTTCTGGAATCTCTCAGAGATTTTAACAAAAGCACCCTTTACCACACCATACCCTTTCTTCTTCATAATCCCAATCATATCCCAAGTTTCCTTCACAAATCCACCACGGACCAAAATCCCAAGCATCGAATTATACGACTTCGAGCTCAATTTCTCGCTCTGGGTCTCCAAAACCCAATCAAAAACCCGCTTAGCGACATCAGGATCAGTATCGGGATTCCTTAAGAAACTCAAAATCATATCATGCGTTATAACAACGCTCTTAAGATCTAAATCCAGCTTAATCTCGTCACTAGACCTTCCAGGTGTAGCAAAAATGTCGGCTAACAGAGTAGCTTGATCGGAGGGGGTTTTGGGCGGCTCAACTGCGAGCTCAGGGGACGACGTAAAATGATGACTAAAGACAAAGGGTTTTGGCGTCACATGAGGTGCACGTGAGTGAAGAAGTGAGGAAGTCAAGGAGCGAATATGGTGTACCTGAGAAATGTAGGGCTGAGATGGAGTGTTGCAGCGGATGAGAAGCAAGCGCAGCCATTGATTTATCATGGTGTCAGATTCGAACGGGGTTTGATTTCGAGCTGTATTTTTTCTTCAAAGTGGAAGAGAAGAGAGAGCTCAGGGGGTTTTGAATTTCTGATATTTTCTGAGATTAGGGTTTTTGGAAGATGGAGAGAGAAAGGGGACGATAAACAGGTGAAATACCACAACAGTCCCCGAAAAAATTAACAACGTTGAAACCATGAAATGTTAATTTTTTTTTTTTTGAGCTATGAAATGTTATTTAGAGAGGCATAATTAATTGATAAATATCCACAAACATTTAAAAAGCCATAAAAATATCTATTGAGAAGAAAAGAAAATTCATTAATAAAGTTTTAGAGTTTTACATGTAATAATAATGTTTTAAGAAGCTTTCGATGGTCAAATTTCTGAATACATTGGAATTTTCGTTCAGTTTCACTTCTCAAGACTATTGTTCCTATTGAAAATAATTTTTGTCCGATCCCCCTGGCTCACTGTGCTTGGGTAAGCTCACGTGCTGGGATGAGCAACAAAATAACTCATCTTCATGTTGTTGGTATGATATTATCTATTTTGGACCAAAAATACTTATAGTTTTACTTTTTGGATTTTCACTCAAAAACCTCGTACCAATAGAGATATTATCCATCTTATAAACCCATAATTTTTCACATATTTAGCCAATGTGAGACTTTATTTCCGTATCATGATAATCCTCCTCAAATATGGTCGAGATCTCCTATTCCACTTTCTATTCCACTCTCTATTCCATATGTTGGATGAAAGACACGTGTACTGTTGTGACATCGCGTGACATCATCTTGCACACGTGTATTTCATCCAATGGAATAAGAGTGAAATAGGAAAAGTAGAATAGGAGATTTCATCCCCTCAAATATAGGACTACCCAACTTTCTTTCAAATAATTATTCGTTCCATCTTCCAAAACTCATCTTCACCATGTTGGAAGCACACACCTTACCTAAAACCCATTTGGAAGAACATATTCCATTGAGTTGGACTATTCATGTACCGATTTCCGCCTATCTCAAGAGTCCACTCCATCTAGCCCAAGCTCGCTTAACTAATAGAGCCCATTGGATATTTCGTCATTTGCTTTGGACGCCCACCACCTTTTGTTCTACACCAAAATATTGTCTCCACCAGTGGCGGACGAGATTTCGACTTTGGGGGGCGAAAACGGACCGAGTTTATAAATTTATACTATATGAAATTTTTTTCCATATACTAACCATAATTAATGGTTTTTATATTGTAAAAGACAACTATTTAAAATTTTATCAAATTTTGGGGGAAATTGTAAATTAGTTCATTTATTTTACCTTTAAAAATTAATTTGGAAAATTTTTGGGGGAAAAGAAATTTTTGGAAAATTTTATGGGGGAAAGAAATTTTTGGAAATTTTTTGGGGGAATTCTTTTTTTTTGAAAATTTTGGGGGCAATTGTAAATTAATTTATTTATTTTACCCTTTAAAATATAATTTCAAAAATTTTTGGGGGAAAAAAATTTTGGAAAATTTTGGGGGCAATTTGCCCCCTTGCCCCTTGGGTCCGCCATTGGTCTCTACCCACATGACTAAGTCTAGGTCATGAATCGATCTGCACTTATTGTGAACCTACAAACACAACTCATCTTTACATTGATATGATATTATTACTTTGGTAAAAGCCCTCATGGTTTTATATTTGGGCTTCCACCCAAAAAAGCCTCTTATATATCAATGGAGATATTATCCATCTTATAAACTTATGATTTTTCTCATGTCTAGCCAATATGGTACTTTGTTTGCATATCTTAAGATGTCGGATACCGTTGCCCATCTAATATTTTATTTTTTAATATATTTATACTTACATATATAATATAAAAATATATATTTACATATATCATATAAATGATAATGTAACTCATATGTAATTCTTATGTAATTAATATTATATCTAATATATACATATTGATAATGATAATTTCCATTAATAATCTGCATTAATAAAACACAATACAAGATAAAAAAAAATATAATAGGCTTATAACTATAATAGAAGTCTACAATACTTTCAATTTTTTTTTATTTCTTGTTCCTTCTTATTTTACTTTTATTTGAATTATGGTGTATTTTATGATATACTAATAATTTTTTTTTATTTTAGGTCAATACATTTTACTCATGACTTGTGATGGGTCGCCATGTCGCCAATGGGATGGATATGGAATGGTCTTCAAGTACTTGTTCAGATCGCTCCATCGTCATCCCCAAGGACGGATCTGGTCCTTAGGCCAACCTCGGGCCTTGCCCAACCCTTTTTATAAAAGAAAAATTAGTGGACAATTTTTAAAAAAAAAAATTAGTTATAATTTGTATTGTTTTTCTTGGATTTTCTATCCGCCCACCCATTTTCGTGTATCGGCCCACCCTACTAAATCGTCCTGGCTCCGCCTTGGTCATCCCTAATAATGATGTAGTAGCGCTGAGGGGAGTAATAATTTTGAACTTCTTATAAATGAAAATTTATAGTCGTTATGTCGAACAATTAACATCTATTGATATGGAACTTTAACGGGTAATTGGACGTGTGGATTTTAGGCATTTTTATTTCAATTTTAAACGTAACAATTTAAATTTAATAACGATGCATTGTTATTTCAGTTGAAGATGATAGTTTTGAAATTTTATTTTGTAAAATATACACTATTCACTAGCTTTCAGAAAAAAAAAGTGAAAACCAAAATATTATGGATAAAATATGATGTACGTTTAATAAAATATTCCAAAGTCACTTCCCTTTGTTATTTTTTTTTAATCTAATTACATTAAAAAAATTAGAAAATTAAATTATAGTTTATATAATTATTTTTAGTTTTTTTATATATTTGGCTTATCTCACTTTCGTATATGTTGCACACCTCACATTCGTGGCCCGGCTACGCCATTGATTGTCGTGATGGTCAGTTATCATGAATGTAAATTCAACACTCATTTTTTTTTTATGAATTTCCGTTGCTTTGAATCATGTTAGCGCTTTATATGAATTTCATTTTGAGGAAATTAATGTTGCAAATTGCAACATTACTTGCAATAAATAAGTGCAAAAACATGAAAAACGATATCACAAATCTGGGACAGAATGAAATTTATTTAATCATCATAAAAAAGAGAACTTTTTCATGATAAAGACTCTTCTTTCCCTTGCGGAAAAGAAAAAAACATACACTCAATCCCCAAACAAAAGACAATCATAGATTGCCCTGAACCCTAAATTTCAAATTGAACATATAATAAATATCAAAGCAAAAGACAGCAACGACAAATCATGACTCGATCGATCTCATTTGTTCATGCCAGTTGCATTCTTCACAGCATCAACTGCACCTTGTGCCGATGCCTGCACCTGAGCTCCAGCCTACGTACAACGACAAAACAATCGAAAACCTTAAAAACTCCAAAGTATATAAAAAAAAACATGGCAACTTTAATTTTTTTACTTTTTTAACTAGCATTCGTGTTTGAAGAATAATAAATTGACTTTATTGAATGAAGACAAAAATTTGTGTAAGATCATCACACACGCTTTTGGTGTCAAAAGTGATTAACTTATCCGATTACACTAAAATTAAGTGTATTCGACAATATTATTTTTTACACTAAATGTATTACTTTATTTACACTAAATGTATTACTTTTTACCCTAAAATTTGTTACCGTCTTATAAAAGACATATTCTTGAATGAATAAATTTTTGAGCCCGTTAAATATGCTGAACAAACAAAGAAAAGCTAATTAATCTTAATATGAACAAAAATCGCAACATAAATATTCGGCTACATACCTGTGCCATTGAGTTTTTGGCAGATTGTGCAACATTGCCAGCTTTGTCCATCATCTGGTTACCTTTTTCCTGCACTCAAATGAAAATTAATTTCACAAATGTGGATCATTTAATTTTTTTCTTGTGTGTGTGTGAGACTGGGGCCATACTGGCAGGACCGATTCCTATCAATTTTTTGGTATGAATCGAACTTAATTTAAAATTGGGTCCCATTTTCTTCCTCATGCGAATTGTGATTCTAGCATCTTTGTAACGGTTTATTGCCTTAAAAATTTAGAGCCTTAAAAAATTAAGTGTTATAATTTTGTTAGTAAGACTGCAAAGAGAATCGATCTGGACCCTTTATTCTTGGTGGGAGAGCTCAACCACGAGGCTGCATTTGAGAACTTTTAATTTATTTATCTACAAAATAAAGCAAAAAAAAAATCCGGCGGCAAGCATTCAACCACTGCATTGTATTTACTCTTGACACTTTATATATGTATTATATGTAAAAGATATACGAAAAATTTGAGTCCTAAATTTCGTAACTTTTTCGAGCCCAAGTCGACCAACTCCTTGGCCTAACTTAAGGAGCGGCCATGTATACTAGGCACCGACCCACATAGAGTAAAAATAAAATACAAAATAAAAAATTAGAACTTATATGATTTTTTTTTTTTTTTTCCACACGGCTCACTCCACCTTCGTGTCTTTGCTCTCGCTATTGTGAGTGTGTGTGGATGGAAAAGTGAAGCTAACCTCAGTTTGGCCCTTGGCCTGGCCAGCGTTGTAGCTAATTTTGTTGGTGTCCATATTATGCTTAAAATGTGGTAATATATGAAAAACTAAACACAGAGAAAACTGTATAATTAATGTGTATCAAAAACTTAGTAATGCTATTGCTGATGAGATTGTAAGACATGATGGCACTGGTATTTATAGCATTTAAGACTAATCAAGGTTCGACACGTGTCATTTTTTAACTAGGATATTTTATTACTATTCTAGTCCCTCGTGTCATGTTGCATGGACAGAAGTAAATTGATCAAACTGGATTGGCTATTCAAAAGGAAAGAGAGCTATTCAAAAGGTGGTATAGAGTATAGAGTAGAAAGATGTGGAAAATATCTGTTGTTTGATCCAGGAAAATTGGATGGGTATTGCGTGTACCATGCACATCCACCAATGGTCTTATTAGATATATACTTTTTCATTTTTATTTTTTGTGAATTTTGATGTCGGTATTGGCTTTTTGCTTATTTACTTTATGTAGTGTCCTTGTTTCAGGTAGCTTCAAATAGGCTTCAAACGAGCGGAATTGTAGAACATGAACATGTTCAAATTTGGTTCATTTAGTTTTTAAATCGGTTCGAGTTCGATTCGAGCTTTCATAATTAAGTTCGAGCTTGTCTCGCTTGAAAATTATTAGTTGCTTGAAAGAAAGATTCGAGCTCTGCTCATAAAAAAACTCGTTTAATATATTCAATGAGTTTAGCTTGAGCTCGGCTCGTAAAAAGGCTCGTTTAAGCTTCAACGAGCTTAGCTCGAGCTCCACTCGTAAAAGACTCGTTATATGATCGAATAGCTCGTGAAAGCAAACTTGAGTTCGTTAAAGATCGAGTTCAAGTTCGAGTTCGATTTCAAGTTCATGCGAGCCTATAAACGAACATGTTCGCGAGCCGAGTTCAAATATAGGCTTGTGAGCCTCAGAATTAACATGTTCGCGAACTTTCGAGCCGAATATCTATAAGCTCGCGTTCGCTCGTTTAAAAGTTTGAGCTCGAATTTTAGGATCGAGTTTGGCTCGTTAAGCCCGACGAACAATCTCAAACGAATATTTTTCCGAACCAAGACGCGAATAGCTCGACGGCGGCTTCATTCATTTGGCAAAATTTCAATTATGTAAAACCAAAATAAAACCATTCTTCTTGGGAGAGTGGAGGGTTTTTTTTTTTCTTCTTTACTTTTTTATTAATTAATTATTTTTTTATATTTTACCTTTTCGGAAACAACATTTTGTCATCCAAAACTATCATGTTTTATGCTTTGGGAGCATTTTTTTATAGTTTTTTTGGTTTACTTTGTCATTTGAGCTACACTAGTTTCGTACTTTATCATATGCAGCACCATGATTGTTGAATTTTTCAAAGAGATTATGCCACGTGCATGGCATGTCTCTTATTTATGCGCTTTTTAGTTAATTTCGGGTTGTTTGATGTGTTGAATCCACTATTCTAAAAATCTCCACCTTGCCCGATTAGTCCCCGCCCACGCTAGGTTCTCCTTATCCACCTATATTTTTTTTTTTTCCGATTGGGCCCACTTAACTACGCACAGGCCCGCCCGACCTCACCTCACCTCCGCTCCGCCTGCGCCGCACCCTGCAAAGACGACTAACACCTAGTATTTTTTAGAACACTGACTCAATCTCAACTATCAAGCCTAATGCTGAAAAAGTTAAATGACTATTTTGCCCACATAAAATAACATGAAACTAATCAAAAAGTGCCTAAACAAAAAGTGTCATTCATGTGACAAAATCACAACAAAAATACACTATCAAGATGCTCTAGATGGCAAAGTGCAAAACCCGTAAAGTTCATCTGACAAATTGTAACAAAAAATAGTGTCGCTCTCAAATTCAAAAAAATCATCATAGTTTAGATGGCAAAACCCCCTTATTATTCAGTTGGGGGTAGTGGAGTTGGAGAAAGGTTTACAAATGACAATTGATAAGAAAGTTGATTTATGGAGTTTGCCAAAGGCAGTTTGAAGCTAAACAGAGATATTTGCCAAAACATGGTTCATAAAACTTGTGCAATGCAATGCAGGTTCATCTTACAGAACATTATAACAAATCTAGTCACCTCACAAAAATACAAACTTACAATGTAATATTTTCCTATGAATTAATGAAGGCCATAGGCCCACAACTGGAAACTAACAAACCTAGTGTTTGGACTATGTTTATGCACACAATAGATGAACAACAGGAAAGAATGGTCAAACTTTCTTGACAGCAGTAGAACCTCACATTTCCACAAAACAAGGATTAATTACAAAAACGACCCCTAAGGTTTGGGTAAAAAAAAAAACTATATATTTGATTATGTATTACATTTTACCACTTTATAAGCAAAAACATTTCAAACACCCCTTACATTTTGTAAACATATTACAATTATCCCCTTATATTTAACAGAATCAAGCCCCAACGAATTTTTGTAATTTTCAAACATCTTTGGTTTTTTTCTTTTGTAATTAATCCAAACCTCAGGGGTAGTTTTTGTAATTATCCCTTAATGTGTTTTTGCTAGGGCCACTTGGTAGACTTTCAAAATATGAAGGGTGACCACCTGCAGCAACATAAATGACATTCAGGATTCATATCAAATAGGGTTAATTACAAAATGTGTACCCTTGAGGTTTGATCTTATTACAAAAAAACCATCCAACTTTCAAATTACAAAATATACCCCTAAAGTTTTATTTTGCCTAACATTTACCCACTTGATAAGCAAAAACATTTAAAAATCACCCATCATATTTACAAAAATATTACATTTTACCCCTTAATTTTAACACTGAATCAAACCTCAGGGGTACTTTTTGTAATTTTGAAAGTTAGCTAGTTTTTTTGTAATTAGGTCAAACCTCAAGGGTATTTTTTGTAATTATCCCTATCAAATAACAATTTACTAGGAAAGATTGAAAGGGAAAAAAAGCATATTTTTCCAACATTTTTTTTGTTTTAGAAAAAAGGAAGTACTCACAAACATATTGTACATTGAAGTAGTTGGCTTCCAGAATTCACCTCCAGTGACTACAAAATCGCACGTATAATGGTTCTCCGAACACATTCGGACAGATTCTTTTCATTTTTCGTGATGAGCTTCAGCCTCCAGTTTGTTGATATTACGCCAAAATTATAACTTCGGTTGCTCGATTTGTTTGTAAATACTTTTGGAAATCAAGCCTCTCTTAACCAGAGTGTCCCAAAACATATCTAATTGGTTGCCATCATTTGCAAATGAAGCACTGATACTTCTAAAGATTTTAAGAGTCACCGTCAGTCTCCGTTTATACATCTCATCTAAAAATGCCGAAGCAGAAACGACATCACCGGCTCTAAAGCACGCATAAGCCAGATTACTATAGATAACGGTATCTCCTAATATGCCCGCCGTTTGCATATGTCTGAATACTCTTTGTGCACAATCAATTCTTTCTTTCTTACACAACCTTCTTATTATTGCCCGATACACAGTGATGTCAACACAGAGACCACGTTGTGCTAACTCACCTGGCAACGTCAAGATACCTTCATCATCATTTCGGTTGCAGTAGAAATCCACAAGCCAGGCGTACGTGCAATGACTCGGAGAAAATCCAGAACGAATCATATCAAATAATATCTCTTTAGCGCTGTTTACCTCGTGCGCCTTGCAAAATCCATGAATCAATGCCTTGTAGGTAAACTGATCGGGCCTTAGCCCGGCCTCCAACATCTTACTTCTAAGTTTCAACGCAGACCTCATATCTCCTATCTTGCAATAGGCATTAATCAACGTGTTACACGTGACATTATCGGGTTCTATTTTTCTCTCGTTCATTTCATTTAATAGTTTATTTGCATCCTGTATCCGACCCTCTTCACATAATTTCCGTAGAATCGCGTTATAAGTTACTACACCGGATACAACTCCTTAGCCTCCATTATATCGCGCATTTGTAAGGCTTCGTCAATATCACCAACTCTACAATACCCATCAATCAAGGTAGTATAAGTAACACGATTAGGAGAAACACCCTTAATTTCCTTAAAAGCCTCAAAGCCTCTCTCATTCGGCCTTCTCTACAAAAACTATAAATAAGTGAATTATAAGTTACGATATCAGGACATACTCCTCCTCTTTCCATCCTATCTTGAACACACAAAGCCTCGTAATGCATACCCTTTTTGCAATACAAAGAAATCAAGGTATTATACGTGAAAAGATCGGGATATATGTTTTTCGACTCCATTTCACTCAATAACTCCTCTGCCTTCTCTACATCCCCCGACTTACAACAAGCATGAATCAAGACATTATAAACATGTATATTAGGAATAACCCCAACTTTCATCATCTTCTTATAAGTTTTCCAAACAGTATCAGTCAACCTCTCTTTCACCAATGAATTCAAAAGCACAGTACAAGCATGCAAATGGGGCTTATATCCACACACACGCATATGATCGAACACTTGGAGTGCATCCGGGTTCATCTTTGAATTAGCATAAAATATCACCAACCAACTCAAAACATGTGAATTCACATCCAGGTCACCATAACTATTCACAAGAGCATTCAAAACAGTAGGAGACGATAAAAATCTTTCCGGGCAACCTTCTCGAGCAGGTTTTGAGCAGTTCTGAAATGTCTTTGTTTTGTGAGAATGCAAATCATTGTCCAGGAAGATTGCAAAGAATGTTTGTACTGTGGAATTGTGTCTCGACCCATTTGAAGAATGACCAAGAAATTGAAAACCCATAGGGAGATAGATTCAACAACGACTGGTTCATAACAGATGATGTCACAAAAGAACCGATTCTGGGTTTCAAAATTTTGTCCCAATATCCCTTTATTACTATAGCACATACAGTTTTAACTAGCTGGCGTTCAGTGCTTGCAAAATTTAAGCTTTCCATTAAGAATAAAGGTAATTTGGGACGAGCAGAACTTTTTTCCGTGAGAAAAATCGAGAGATTAATGGAGAGAAAAACGTACCAGTAATATACTGACTGTCAACTGAAATCCACAGATTTTAGTTGTACCTCTTCGATGTGTTTGATAAATTGACTGAAACAGCTGAAAGCAGAGGGTGGAAACTGGGAAAATGACGGAAGAGAAAGGGCTTTCAGTAGAGGCTTCCGGTTGAGTTGGTTCAACTTCAAAGTTCTATTTTAACGATGCTTTACAATAGCGGGAATGTGCGAAATGATTCAATATTTTTATTATTTTTGGGATAATTGTAAAAAAGCCCCAAAAGTTTGAGCTAATTACAAAAGAAATCAGGAGATCTTTGAAGATTACGGAAGAAAAACCTTGATGCTTATTATGTCTTAAATTTAAGAAGGTAATTGTAATATTTTGATAAATGTAAGGAGAACGTTTGAAATATCATTTGCATATAAAGGGAGAAAATGTAAAACGGATCAAACTTTAAGAGTATTTTTATAATTTTCAAAAATCTCTGATTTTTTTTGTAATTAAGCCGAATCACATGAGATTTTCTGTAGTTATACAAACTTTGTGGGTTTTAAACTATATGCTGAAATCATAAAAATTTTGCGGGTTTTTAACTTTAACTTTGGAATCATACGAACTTTTTGGGTTTTTTAAACCCCGAGTCCACCAACAACATAATATTTCGTAATATGATAAAGTTATTGAACTTTGTCATCGAAATTTTATATAATTTGCATTTTATCATATCAGAATAAAAAAATTAATAATTTGTATATGCATGTATATTTTCTTGTATCAAACATCGACCAATAAATATAATTTAATTAACGTGTATTTTTAAAAAAAAATCAAGAATATTTATTTTTATAATCTGAATTATAAATTTTATCCTTCATTTAATTTTTAAAATTTTCAATTAAAATAAATAAGAAATAATTTCAATGACTTACACATTTTATTCCAATAGACATTCGTTAAACTTACTTTTATTTAGAATATAGGATAACAAAGTGAAAAATTATACAAAGTAGAGTGGCAAAGTGTAGAATTATGCAGAGTTTAGATGACAGTATAAAATCTTTAGCACGTGCCATGCGGCGAAAATTTAGATGGAAATTTTTGAAGGAATATTCTGCCGGCAGTCGACTCTAGGGGATATTATGCAAAACTCGCAAAGTTTGTATCCTTTAATGGGTGGGATGTTTTTAATTAGTATAAATATAGTTAGAATTTAGAAATACCTAATTTGATTTGATGACATTTATTTTGATGTTTATAATAAATTAAACAGATAATTGTTAGAGCAAACTAAATAAATTAAACAGATAAAAGCGTTGCACCAGATTAAGAAACAAAACAATCAGCAAGCAAAGTTTGAACTCCAAAGACAACACACATAACAGAGATATAACTAAGTTTGCTCAATGACTGATCGAGAGCCATGAGCAATTATTTATATTGTCCTCCAACACTCAAACAACAGCTCCAAAGTAAAAGACGCAAATAATCATAAAACGAAAACAAACACGCTACTAAGTAGAGTCTTATGTCAAGAAACAAACATAACAAGAAATCACTTCTTCTCAACTTCCTCATCCTCGTTCTCACTCCAACAGCATTGCAGAATCGACTTGGGCGACCCACAGCCCCTCGCTAGTAAAACTGCTATAGATAATCGAGCCACCGTTGCCCAGCACTTCACAGCTCCTTTCTCCACAGTTATATCCCTCCATGTCCAGTGTGAACTCAGAGTCTAGTTCCTTCCCACCAACAGATGCATGCAAAGATACAGAAAATTTTGCCGGCTGGAAGCAATCCAACACCCTCTCCAGTAGGAGATTCAAATCAACCGTCTTGAAATCATAGCCCACCGCTTCGAAGCTTGCATAACTGAACCCATCCTCTGGGGTGACATGGATCGTAGAAATAGCACCGCCTTCTATTGAATTCATGGAGTAACCACAGGGATCGAAATCAAAGTCACATATCTTAGAATCGGGAAGAATTTTCCTGATGCCAGAAACTTCGGTCATGACAGTTGCGGAGCCAGATTGACTCTTGAAGAATACAGAGGCCTTCTTGGGGTCCAAATTGGTCATGCACATTTCCAAGGTATAAACGGGAGATATATCGTTTGTCAATTTGGCGCAAGCAGAGTAAACGTGCCACTTCTCGTATTCATCAGCACCACCCATCACATAGGCGTTGCTGCTCAGACCAAGTTTAGTGAAATGGTTATCAAGAACAGCAACTTCTTCAGAAAAGCTCCGATGGGGGAACAGCTGGGCACCTGGAAAATGAAAGTTCCACGGTGTATCTAACGGAACTCACGGTGAGTCCGAGGGTATCAGCCATCTTAAGTATGGGTGGGATGGAAAGCAGCAGTTTTGTAGTCCCACAAGTTTTCAGTATTATCTTGTATGGGTACACAAAGAGGCTCGACTCTGATAGGACATAGGAATCAACTTCATCGTTCTTTAAAGAGGAAACGATGGTGCATTGTGCTGGGTCTAAGATTTCGTCCAATTGGCTTTTGGAAAGAGATCGGAGGCCGCATCCTCCAGGATCAGCAAATACTCCAGGCTCGGAAAATGAAATCTCGAGCCTTTTTTCATAACCTTCGAATCCAATTGCTGAGAGTGGCGTGGACATTTTGACTAAAAAGATTGAAATACTGTTTCAAAGCGTTAATAACAAGGATGAGGAAAGAAGAGAAAGAAAGGGGAGAGCAGAGTTTAAAGATTGAGAGAAAGTTCTTCTGAACCACTGGATGTGGTTACGGAAAAGCTTGACGAATCTCAGGATGGTTTGCGAGCGCACTGTGTAAAAGAAGAAAAGCAGTAATTAGAACTCCCATAATGGTTAAAGGAAATAGAATTCATGAACTGACTCGAATCAGAGAGCAAAGAAACATTAATACTCACGTTGGAGTATGCAGCAGATCTGAATTTCTTGATTCCTCCGTGTGGTCGAACGTCTTCAATGCTGTATCCAAGGAGCTTCGTAGAATAGGGATGATTTACTACTACTGGACTTCTTTTTCCCACCCTTTGACTCCATTAGATCATTCAGTTCTCTGTTGGTCATAACAATCAAATAAGACTCGGAACAGAGATAAAGCAAAAACTTTGATGGCATCAAGAAAGAGAGAGAGAGAGAAGCAAATACTACAACAACAATAAGAATGTAACTAGCAATAATTAGTAATTAATACCATAAAATTTGCCCTCTATCTATATTCACAAAACAACTATTTTTATAAGTTGTTTTTTCTAAATAATTGGCTATAGCATAAAAGGATATAAACAGAAATCAAAACATTTAAAACAGAAGGCAACCCAAAGGTAATATCTATCTCTTCTATGAGGTTCATACAAGCCAAAAATTTAAAACCTCTCTTATCTGAGATTCACTTCTTTAAAAATACAGGTTTCCGTTAACCATTAGCAACTGAAGTGTAAAAGACACTTCGTGCATAACACATTACCAATAAAGTATTTTAACCATGCAAAATCACATACTACCGATGAATTAGATTAATCTATTGTCTCGATAAATCAAGCTTACGTGTACGATAATATCATAACACATGGTATTCATATGGTCTTAGGTAAATAGAGCTAGAAAAGAAAGCAAATCAACAAAGAAAATTTCTGGTAAAGTGCAAGGTAGTAGTTGGTACAAAAAGTCAAAAATTCCATTAGACCGAAAACAACATTGAGAGCTCCGGTTAATATTTTCAGTTACACATAAATTCATCTATTTTACATTTCTAAAAGAAGACATATAGCAAAGAAAATAAACCAAATATCTATAATTGCAAAAGGAAAAAAAAAAAAAGCATAGAAAGATCAGCCAATTAAAATTCAAGCGATAAATATGAAAGAACAAAATTATAGATTGCGTGAACCACCTCAACTTGATCTCACCTCCAATAGGTGAGGTCAAGGGTTCAACTCTATCCCTCCCCCATTATGTAATGGTTTGAATTTGAATTCAAAAAAAAATGAAAAAAATATATTGAATCTATAACCAACAAATTCAAATATATTATTTCCTCAAAAAAAAAAATTCAAATATATTATCAAATCGTAACAACATAATTTAGTCGCGATATCCTCCCAGGACACGATACGTATTTTGTGTATGCAGTACTAAAAGGCCTTACCATATCCGGCGCATAAAAAAGAAAAGAAAAAGAGATCGCAATTACTTACATAAATTGACGATGAGTATACGACGAATTTCGACAACCGATCAAGATTCACTTTCTTCAGCAAGCTTCAACAATCAAATCCTACAAATTCAAATAAAAACACAATCTCTTCAACATACCGTACATATAAACAACAAATCAAAACATACAAATTCGAAGAACACATAGAGAAAAATAGACCGAAACTTACAGATCCAATCCACGAGTCTTGGGGGCGATCTAAAACACAAACCCTAAGATTGATTAAAATTGAGAGCTCTCGATCGAAGAACAATTATCTAGAATGCAGAGGAATATATAGAGAAATCTAGGTTTCGATGTGTGGAGAAGCGAATTAATTGGAGGTAGTGAGGACGTTGTAGCTCCCTTAAATAGGGGAACGATAGAACCGAGTAGAAGATGTGTTTGACACGTGGTTTCCGTGTAATTACAATCTTGCCCTCCGCTTAAGTATGCCGCTGATTTTCTTTATGACTAATTTGCCCCTGCGAAAAACGTGGGGGTGTGAGCCGTGAATTGCGCATCACGAAAATAAACCCTTGGGAATAGGATTCTTTTCTTATTGTGATTCTCTAATTTATTATCTTTTATAAATTCCGTTTTCTTCTTTTGGTTAGAGTATCTCACGAGATTATATACTTGAATAAAATAACTAAACAAATTGAAAAATGTATAATTACAATTATTTTATGTGTGATATGACTATTATACCCCTCATGGTTCGATAAAATATCAATATTATTTGGATCTCCTAATTTTTTTTTCTTATTTGGAGGGATGCTCAACTGTAAATGTAGAGATATGTGGGGGCAGATAAGGATGCCCAACCATAAATGTCGAGATATGTGTATTTTTAAAGTACAAATTTGGGGAAAAATAAGGTAGGAACACACGCACTCACATGGTCAAACTCAATCAATTACCCGAAAATACAAGCTTCTACATATAGAGATATGAGTAGGGTATGAGACGTGACATTTGATTCTATTATATCTCTATGTGACCAATGAATATAAATATTCAATATTTTGTACATGGGCGTAGCCGTTAACTTTAACCAAATAAGTCATTTTTTTTAAATTTCGACTCAAAGCGATTATCTAGTCGAATTTTTTAAAAATAGAAAATAAAAATAAAAAAAAGACAAATCAATGTCGTGCCGTTAGAAATTCTTTGTCGGTTTTTAATTTTCATTCTCTTCAATTCTTTTGGCCTTTTAAAATTTAACTTAATTTTTTTAAAGGTTGAATTTTCAAACATGTAATCCAACCCAAATTTAATAAAAAAATAACTCCAAATCCAGTGTGTGTCAATCGACCACATCAAGTCCTCATGTGGCTACGCCACCAATTTTTGTACACAAATATTAATAATTTTATGTAATTACTTACTTTATTAGTTCTTTTATTTGTTCGATTTCACCTAAGTGACCGAAAAATTGAAACACCCGTCTAGATAAAAATTGCACAAACAAAAAATTTACAGAACCAAAAATACAAAAAAAAAAAATGAAAATTATGAAACTAAAATTTCTACATATGATACTTATATTTTACAAGATCAACAATGCTACCCCCATAGCAATGGGGTAGTTTTGCATTTTCCCCTTAAAGAAAATGCAAAAAAAAAGAAGAGAGAAATAAAAATTGGGAAGAAGTTTAACACGTAAGTTGTTTACTATCCTTGGAAATCTGTGTGGTCCAAGTGGATGATAGGACTTTGGTTAGGATTTGTTGGGTTGGGTTGATTGCAGGCCCACCACTCAATCTTTAAAAGCCCTTTAAGAAGAAGGTACAAATAAAGACAAAAACAAGTGAGAAATAGCTGGATTTTCACAACTTTCCACACTCATATTTGCATGGCTGATCTTCTTTATATATGACCCACCAAACCCAAAATTGTCCCCTAAAATTTGACTCTCTTTTCCTATATTTGCTTTTGCCTAAACTAACCCTTCAATCAAAGCTAATTTGACATCATAGAATATAATTGTAATTCATATTCTTCCACAAAGGAATGTGATTCCCAATCCCAACTTCTTTTTCATATTGAGTGCTCCTTGACAAATATTTATTTAATGAATTAAAAAGATAGAATATAATTAGAAACGGAGTCAGAAAATAAAGTTTTAGGGGTGAAATTTATTTTTCCTCAAAAATAGTAGATAAAGATATGTATTTTATTTTTTAAATGGGACAGAATTATAAAATTCAATAATTTTATATACAAAATTTATATCAATTATAGAAGTAAGGGCGTCGTTGCAACTCCTTCATCAGTCCCAGAATATAATATAGAATAAGAATAATGAAAAACAAGTTTTGATTTGATAAATCATATGATAAAAGCTACTTATTCTAAAGGATAGACCCTATCCGTGAGGGTCTCTCTTGTCCCGACCCTAGTTTCGTGGATGAGGTGAATCATATGGATATGCGTCAACGAGTCAGTGTTTTGAGTTGTTTTTAGATCGATAAGAAATCCTCCTCCAACCTGTTACCAGTGGAATTGAACCTCCAGTTGTGAGTACCAAAACAGACATCACATCACACAGATCCTTTACCAACTTAAGTTATGTCAAGGGCAAAAATAGCTACTTATTCTGAAGAACATGTCAACATCATTGGAGGTGTTATCTTTGCAAGTTCGTTGAACACAAACCATTTTACATTTCTTATGTTATTCTTATTCACGTTTTTTCTATGTTGGTGTAAATAATGGGACTAGCATCTTTGCGTGTTCAACTTTATATTCTTGGTACATTAGGTCAAATGGAAATTAGGAAAAGAAATTCTTGGTTAAAATGAGTGAATTTAATAGCATGCACATCTTGCTTTTAGCACAATTCTTGGTTCACACTTCACAAATAACTTGTGAGCAATCCTTTTCACGTTGCTCCGTTTCCAATCAACCTCTAAATGATTAGCTAAGGGATTAATATAAGCAACCATGCAACAAAATTAACAACTAAGATGGTGTTTTTGTTGAGCTTATATAAGCTCTCAATTATTCTTTAAGCTCCATAATTTTACTTTATCTAAATACTTCAAAACTTATTTTAAAAAGTAAACTTGTAAAACATCTTATAAAATATACGAGCTTATAATTTTTTTAAAATGAGCTAAGCCAAACACCCACTAAGCTTCATAGTCAAAATCAATTCTATTATTGTATGTATGAACAGGTTTTAATTTGCAAAGAATTGTGAGTGACTCTTGTAGTCGATTAGGAATGGCAAAGAATTTGAGTCAAATTCAGGCGCATCCAAATAAGACGGTTATAACAACATAAATAAAAAATGTATATGAGAGGCGGTCTCATTAAAATAATCTATGAGATGTATTATATATTAATTTAAATAAAATTTCACTCCAAAACCTAAATCCATGAAAAGAATCCCTATTTTGATATTATTTAATCCGTCTCATAAATTTCGATAAATGAGACATAGAGGTGGAAAAATCAAGCCGACACGTGGACCGCTCCAACCAACCCGATGTTTGGGCCATGAGCCATGTTATTTCCGAGGCCCAAAAAGTCGGACTATTTGGCCCTATCCAATGACATGATGGGTCGGGATTGGCTCGCCAATATTTTTATACATAAAATATATACGGGTTGGAATGGACCAACTATTTTTCCGCCTGACCGAAATTGGCGGCCCGACTCGCCAATCCAACCCAAACCCGTTCTCAATGAGACGGTTCCATATAAGATATCTGGCCTCACAGATGCTTTTATAAAGAAGCGATATATGTTGGCATTACAATTAAATTATTTGTTGGATAAGAATGACATATCAACAAAACAATCATTATGAGCTGGTATCCATGAAAATAATATGGGGCCCGTTATACCTCATTTTGCTTAATGAGGAGACAATATACACCTTCTCTAACATAATTAGCATTAAACTGGTATTATCTTAATCTAATACCAAACATGTAGATTAGTTGATTAGTCCAATCATTAATCTTTTTTTATGTAATGTAAGAAAGCTGTCGGATTAATTATTAAATAGGGATCTAATCCACGGAAGGCAATTAACAATAATTTTTTTGAGGCAATTAACAATTAACAAAAAGCCATTCTAGCATTGATATATATTTGGCAATTAACAATAATTAGCATAAATATGGTTTGTTTAATCGATTTTTTTTTCGTCTCAAAAGGTTTATCCGAATCGAAACCTCCCATCCTGTCTGGGCCTACTGAGGCCCCTCGCCAAATTAGAACTCAAGTTAAAAATGGCTCCCGATCGTGCCTGGCCCGATAATAGGGTTATATCGGGGCTACGATTTTGTAATCCCTTAAAGATTGGGGCTTATTTGACCCGATCTATTAGGGGCAAACACCGGCCCTGGCCGAGGGCCAAGAAATCAAATTTATTTTTAATACATTTAGTTTGGTTGGGCCTCAAAATAGTGGTCCCATAGAAATTTCATTCGATCCGCCCGACCCGATTTCCCTTGGCCCGATGGGCCAGCAAGAATCCCTTAGCTTGGCCTGTATAACTTGACAAACTTTAGACTAGATAGGTTGTAGAATCGGGTATGATGACGAGTGATAGCCTCGTAAATAAGAGAAAGCGATACCTAAAAAGAATTATCCTTTTGTAAATTTTTTTAATTTGAATATTGATGTTGCTTTGCAAGCTATATCCTATTTAAAGCTAAAATAAAGACTGTTTTGTGTTAAATGGGGGCCATGATCTTGATATCATGCTCATAAGATCAACTTATATATTTGTTTGTCAATGACAAGACATTAGGAGATTTGATTATATGTCGCATTTGGCATAATTAGTGGTATGTAATTATTTGTTTTTTTTAGCAATGATAGGTTATGGTTAAAGTCGCCTGTGTGTTGATGTGCACTTTATGCTCACTCATGAATGGTTGATAAAAATTATTGAATTTAACTTTTAAAGAATTGATGAAAAAAGGAGTATTGATTATAGAACTTATCCGTTGTCTGAAAAAAAAGATGGACAATTTATTATATATCAAACCATCGGTATTTTGTTGGTTCATAAGAGTAAACACCAAACTAATCAAAAATACCAAGAGCAAAGATATGTTTCTAAGAATAATTTGGATGAAACTATTTCGCCATATCAAAGACTAACTGGAAATAGAAACAAAAATCGTTTTTATTTGTTTGTTCCTGAAAATATTTTATCACTTAGACATCACCACGCCATCCTGCCTCGATCCGTGACGAGTCGACTAGTCCTGTCCATGGGATGGGCGGGGGCGGGTATGGGCTCGAACGACGGGTATGGGCTTGAACTTTGAGTACTCCGCCCTATTGCCATCCCAAGTATTGCAACTTATGCAAATTTTGAAGAATATTGTGGAACTCATTGGATCGTTAGCAAAATCCTCTATGAATGATCATTCAAAGAATCAAAAGATCAATTAGAGAGTAGTACTTGGAAGACATCATGCAGGGTATTCTCTTCGTATTTTCCATTTTATAGATTAAACTTTTAAGATTTTTCCACTCACTAAATGATCACAACATTATAAAGACTAATTGTGGAATGATCTTTTTGAATATTAATACTCAAGAAGGTTTTAAAATAAATTCGAAACTCTGAAGTGTGTTGAACTATGCTTGAAGACTTCACGGGTTTGGTTGGAGAATAGCCCAACTTTTGTTATGGACATGTGGACTATGTGAACTTAGCCCAATAGGTATTGATTTTATTCAAAACCTATTATTCTGATCAGCTTCTTGGACTTGGCTTGTAGACCTATTCATGGCCCATCACTAACTTATTTTACAATATTACTATATTAGTAATATTATATTAATTACTAAACGATCATTACTAACATTTAAAAAATTGATGATTTTATTCAATCTAGACATTTCAAGTAATTAGTTATAAAATAAAATTTAGCATTTACAAGCTAAAAAGTCCATTATAAAATTTATAAACTTGTAACATGTAGGAGTTGAGATGACTATTCCAAGATCAAAAATGGGGACACTTCCACGTGTTGTGAGAGGGCTAAATAACTTTGGGGGACTAAATTACTAAAAAACAAATTCTTAAGTACTAAAATTAATGTTTTAAAACAAAATGTATAGAAATTAATTAAGTTTTTAAAAATTTGGGGGGGCAACACAAGGGTACGCCGCAGGGACGTTGTTTATCTCATATTCCACCCCACGTATTATAATACGCATACAAAAGTTACCATATTAAAATCCCACAACTTAGCCTTGATTTATGCTCCAAAATTAATATGGTAACTTATGTACACATATCAATAATCTATGCGGTGGAATAGAAGATGAAACAACGTCCTGGAATAGAAATCTCATCCGAGTGTCGAGCATAAATAATTTAGCAAAATTTTGGAATAATATCGAAATTACCCCACAAAAATACAGAAACTTCATTCTCACCCCACTCATTCCCAAAATCGATTGACCATGGCCTGCCAACACAAAGATTTTTGCAAAGATAAAAATCTTCTGAGAACCCATATTTGCTCTTATCTTTCCCTTCAAAAGAGTCGATAAAGTGAGCCATCTCTTCAAGCTCCAAATCAAGAACACAAAATCAAGGTATTCAATCATTTCTTGGCCCAGTGAAGGTAATTTTACACTTCCCATGCCGGTGAGCACTTTATTTTCATATTCTTTCAGTAAATTTTGGCAAATCTTGAACTGGGTTCATGGAAACGTGGTTTTACTATTCATAACACGATGGCGTCTTTACCACTTGCTTGGAATAATGGATTCTTGATTGCGCAAGAAAAGTTGAATATTCGTGTTGGCAAATCCGAATTTTCTGGGAGACCGAGAAATTTCTCTTATCCACTGTCCAAACATTGCTTTAGCTTTGTTAATAATCCGTTTCTGTTGACTAATTGTCCTCATAAATCTCAGAGTAGGTTGTTTTGTAGCAATAAGATTAAGTTAGTGGGCAATGAGAAGATAACTATCGATACTCATTTGGTTAAAGGGAAAAAGAATGAACTACGAAGGAAGTTTTCTTTGAGATTGCGCCCTAGGTTACGATTATTGTCAAGAAGATTGAAAAGGGCTTCGATTAAATCGCTGCTAGACGGCATTGCAACGTTTATGCGCAAGAATTTTAAAAGAGTGACGCTTTCTACTTCGATATCTGTTGTATTAGGTCTTTGTTTCTTGTTTCTCAAAGTTACCGCAATGCCGACTCCAAAAGTCGTTCCATATTCGGACCTGATTATGAGCCTTCAAAATGGGAGTGTGGCCAAGGTTTTGTTTGAGGAGGGTACTGCTTCCATATATTATAATACGAAATTGTCGAACGATAAATTGTCGCCTCATAGTGAGAGTGTGGTGGATAATAATGCCGACAAGGATGTTGCACGAAATAATGTAGAGGGAAAAAATGCGTTTGTGAAACTGAAAAAATCTCGAAATTCCTCCCCTGATTGGGAGTTTTCTACGAGAAAGATTGATCATGATGAGGGTTACCTTCTTAGTTTGATGAGAGAAACGGGGACCTCATATGGCTCGCACCTCAATCAGTTCTAGTGACCCTGAGGAGTATGTTGATCACGGTGCTCACGTTATGGATACCTTTGACACCATTAATGTGGATTCTTTATCGTCAACTTTCTGCTGCCAATAGTCCAGCTAAGAAAAGAAGACCTACCAACCAATTGGTTGGCTTTGAAGATGTGGAGGGTGTTGATGGTGCAAAGGTGGAGCTGATGGAGGTAATTTATCTTCCCACAAAAAAAAAAAAAAATCAGGAATTCTAAAGTTTCAGTATTTCTGTTTACCGTATGAGTAATTCATTGGATGGCAAAAAACATAGACCAGTTTAAATCAAGATACTTGCTGTGATTTTTTTTTCCTTTCATGCCTTCTCCCATACTTGGGGATGATAAAAAACATGTAAATTGTTTCAATGACTTTTATTTCTTCTTTAAAATTTAAAAGCACAAAATGGGTTCTTAGATATGAGTAATTTTCAGGGAGAGAAGAGACCAGCAGAGGGCTTTATAATTATGACATAGGTTTAAGGATATATAGTTGTATTCTGGCTCACTTACCTTGCCATAGACAACAAATAT
>JABTTQ020000175.1:0-235143 GCA_016081115.2 Rehmannia glutinosa | reverse complement strand
CATTGTACTTCGTTCCGGTTACGTATTGCTTTGAAAATGCGATTGAAACAATGACTCGGTGTGGTGGTGGCAAAGATTGAAAGCGGCGGCGATGTTAGTTTGATGTAGCCAGGGTGATTTCTGTAATATGCTTATGTAAAAGCGGGGTTAGTGATGTGACTTTATAGTGTATATTGTGCGGTAAAATCCTCCAGAAGAATTATTGGGAATCTTTGGAGAAGAAGTCTACAGGCAGGATGTGGCATAAATAAATTTATTGTGGTAAGTTCTTATAGATTTTGTGATGGTTGACTAAAACCATGATAGAATAAATCACCAGTTCCGAGTTGATCTTACATGAAATTTCCTCACCAGGGAATGGCATCGGAGGTATTCCAAGTGGCTAGCGTTGATTCAATTACTTCCCCAAGTTGGAGGGATTTTAAAAATTATCTCAGCGTTAGCGAAGGAGATGAGGCTAGAGGATCGGTTGTCGAGCTCGAAATTGAGGGGAAGGCGATAGGAGAGTTGACTCACAAGTCCAGGCTTCAGCGGGTGGGTTAGCTAACTTGATGGGTGGCTGCGTCATGTGGTCGAAGAAAATCCCACAATGACAAAGTAAGTAGCAGTTGGAAAGTTCAGGGCAGTGTAAATGCTGTGTCGAACCATATGGCAAAGGATTGTCGTCGGCGAAAAGAAAAGAAAACCAAACAACAACTTGATATGCGATGTGTTGAACAAAGGAAATGGCTGACCGATGTTGACATGTCGGCGGTGGTGTTTTGAAGCAAACTTGGTGAATAACTTTGAAAGAATGGTTTTGTGGATACCCGGTATCGCTTGCCATGCACGATGCGATAGGGAGTTATACTATATCTTGTCGACGGAAGAAATCTCCACTTGGGGAATCACGCCTTCTAATGTTCTTTGGTAGTGGAGACGGTGGTGCTAAAGCTTACCTTGGGCGAGTTGAAGTGAAGGATGTCTTTACATGTCCCAGGACAGCCATAAAGATATAGTTTCGGGTTCAACTTCTTGGTTAACCATGGGCTTAAACTAGTTTTTTGAATCACGAAGAAGTTTGTATAGCAAGTTTGGGACTGTTCCTTGGTAGGGGTTATCTAGATAAGGGATTGTTCAAAAATGAATGTAATGATTATGATTTTTTTAAATGATGAAATGAATAAGAATGCATCTTCTATTTAGATTCTTAGTGCTCGATTTATGGCATATTAGATTAGGACATGTAAATGCGAATCTTTATAAAAATATTGGTAAATTTAGATTTAATTAATTTACCCCAGGCGTAAACTCACAAAGAAAATGTGAAGTTTGTGTTGAAGCCAAAATGGGTAAGTTACCGTTCATTAGGTTGAAAGAACACTTCTGTTAGAATTAATACACCTTTGATGTGTGATGATACGAGAAGTGCAAGCTAAAAAGGTGGTAAAAGCACTTTATCATGTTCATTGATTATTGCACAAGATTTTGCTACTTATATTTGTTAAGAAGCGAAGATGAAGCTTTGGAGGCTTTAAAACTATAAAAATGGCGTTGAAAATCAACTGACCCGTTAAGATAATTCGGAGTGGTAGAGGTAGTGAATATGTTGCACCATTTGAAGAATTATGTACCTAATCGGGAATAATTCATCAAACAATGGCTCCATATTCACCACGTTGGACGGTGTTCTTTGAGCGCAAAATCGAACTCTTAAAGAGGCGATGAATGCCATGTTGATTAGTTCCAAATTAACTTATAATATATGGGGAAGAGAATATGTGGGGGGGAAGAGAATATGTGGGGGGAAGTCGTTTGTTTGTACCCAACCACATATTGAATAAAATCCCTCTTAAAGGTAAAAAGACAAGACTCGCTACGAATTGTGAAAATCGTAGCCTTAGCTTTATAAATACCTAAAAGTGTGGGTGTTTGGATAAAATTGCAATACTTGAACCAAAGTATGTTAAAATCGGTCATAAAATGGTTGATTGTGTACTTATTGGTTATGCACTTAACAATATTGTATATATCGTTTTATGGTACATAAGTCGAGAAAATCCAAAAATGACGGTTGGTACCATAATTGAATCAGGAATGCTATATTCTTTGAGAATATTTATCCTTATAAAGAAAGGATAGATGTAAGTTTAAAGAAATGGGCGTATTGAGATGTTGCTAAAGGTGTTACTTCGGTGTTACTGCTTTCACTGGAATAAGCTGCAGTGTTCTTGCAGATGTTTACGGAGGTGGTTATCAAGGTGTTGCTCGGTGTTATAACATGCGGAAACAACACTTGGTACAACACATGTTGTCACACTTCGAGAACAACTAGTTCAACACCGAATGGTGAAAGAACTAAAACGAAATAATAGGCTTTAGGTGGATAAGTCCTTTGGACTGATTTCATAACATTTATGTTAGATGGAGCCGAACTTGATTAAGAGGCTCTAAGTAGTCCGTGATGCTCCGCCCGGCAAGAAAACTATCAATGGTGAAATCGAGTCCATTACGCAAAATCATACATAGGAGTTGGTTGATCTCCTCATCGGTCATAAACCTTTAGGGTGTAAGTGGATCCTAAAGAAGAAGTATAAAATAAATGGAACTATTGATAAGTATAAAACACGACTTGTGGCGAAAGGCTTGAAACAAAAAAGAAGAGTATGATTTCTTTGACACCTATTCTCGATGCAGGATTGCGTCTATTGGTGCTTCCGCGATTGTTGATACGCACAATCATGAGATTAATGAGATGGATGTTAAGACAATGTTTGAATAGAGAAATAGATGCATAAATATACGTGGAATAACCTAAAAGTTTGTTGCACCCAATCGAGAAAATAAGGTGTGCAAGTTAATAAGATTCTTGCGGATTGAAACAAGCTCCAAAAAGTAGCGTCTTAAGTTTGACAATACGATATTGTCAAATGGATTTAAAATCAACGAGTGTGATAAATCGTATATGTCAAGGGGACATCGAAAACATTTATCATAGTTGTCTATATGTAGATCGATTTGTTAATCATGGGCGTGAGTCATGATACTATCATGGACACTAAAAGAATGTTAAAGAGGAAACTTTGACATGAGCGATATGAGGACCGATGTAATCCTTGGGATAAAAATCGGGGATTTGCACGATGGAATTATCTTATCACAATCCGACTATGTGGGAGAAAATCTTTGAAAAATTCAATGCTTTGACAATTCACCGTCAAAGACGACCATTGATTTAAGTATAAATCAGAACAGCTAATGAAGGAACAGGTGGCTCGGGATGGAATACTCATGTATAATAGATACCTGATGTACATCACAAAGCGTACACGTCGAAACTTGGCCTATCCTCGTAAATATGTTGAGTAGGTTCAAGAGTAGTCCAAGCCATGAGCATTGGAAAGTGTTAACCAGGTTGGTTAAATACTTAAAGTATACCCGGATTATTTATACTACTCGAGACATCCGGTTATGCTAAAGGGTATAGTGATGCTAATTGGATTTCGGATTCAAAGATTCTTTTTCCACTAGTGGATACATATTCACCATTGGAGGTGGTGCGTGATCGTGGAAGTCCACGGAAACGTGTATAGCTCGTCCACCATGGAATATGAGTTTATAGCTTTGACAAAGCCGGTGAAGAAAGCGTAGTGGCTTTCAAAACTTTTGGAAGATATTTCATGTTGGAGGAAGCCCGTGCCTTCGTGATGGTACATTCTAATAGTCAAGCGGCTATAGGAAGGGCACATAACAATATGTATAATGGTAAATCTCAACATATTTGTCGGAGACACAATCTTGTGTTAGACAATTTATCTCAAATGGTGTGATGTCAATTTAGTACTATGTAAAAAGTCGAAAAGACAATTTGGGCGAATCCTTTGACAAAAGGATCAATCGAGATTAATTGGGTAAATTGCTAGAGGGAATGGCTTAAAGTCCACAAAGTAAAAAACCATCATAGTAATAACTTGACCATGATGTCTAGAGATCCTAAGAACTTGGTTGAATGGAAAAATAAGCTATGAAGGTTATGTTGTAACACTTGAAACAATGTTTCAACCCGTTTCTGAGATCAATACCAAGTGTTGGAACACCTACAAAGTTGTGGTGAGGCTAAGTCATTTGACTTTTAATGATTCATATACCTTGTTGAGGTTAAGTATTACGGATACTCGGATAGGAGAACACCTATGTAAGTGAGAAGTGCGATGCTGCTTCAAAGTAACACTTATAAATTCAAAGAGGTGTTCATGGCAGAAATGGACACAAAATATAAGAACGAAGGTGTTGAGACATATATTGTGTTAATATTGTTCTCTGCGTATACACCGTGGAGGAATAGTTCAAAGAGCATTGCATCCATTAAGCGCTGAGAGTGTAAATGGTATTGACTTCGAGAAGGTTAACCACAAGCAAACTTTGGATGTAATATTATCTCTTGAGGTGGTTTGCATGTCGTATTCATGCATGCATTAATTTTCACTAATGTGGGAATTGTTGGAAATTTGGGTTTTGATAAAGTGGGCATTGACCGACTTTGACCAAATTTTAGGGCTAAGAATTTAATTGCGAGAAATTAAATTATAAATTATTAATCAAAATTTATTTTTCGGTGAGTAAGAAATTAATACGAAGTTGGCCACATGAATGAGCATTATGTAAAGGGAGTTGAAAAGTTTTTCTTCATCCCATATAGATTACAAAGCAAGGTTTATTCTAGTTTATAAACTAGAAGATGTTCTTAGTTGGATATACTATAATATAAATGGATGATCACAAGTAGGCCACAAGCGCGCGCCCACCTCTCGATCGGCCTCGGACTGGGCACGAGCCTTTTGAGTCGACCTGGCCCTTTGGGCCGAGTCGAGTCCATTACACTTTTGTCACTCGAAAATGGGCTTGACCCGTATTCAAAATGTTTGTTAGACTGTAGATGAACATGGACATTGCGGTGCCCCATTCGTAAGTATCATTGTGATGCGTAACTCCTAGTGGCATTGATGAGGTTGTAACTCCCGAAAAATGATCATCAATGGGGGTTGTAACACACAGGCATTACATAGAAGATTAATGCCCACTAACTTACAGGAATTAATTCCTGCAGGATGGATATTGGTGCCTATATATAGCTTGGTTTCATTGCAAATTTTACACACCTAAAACTTCGCATATCTCTTGCATATTTCGAAAGTACTATAAAAGTGTTGTAACATTTCGAGAATACTTCGTTCCCATTCGAGTCCGGCAAAGATTCTCACTCCTTCAAGTTTGAAAGGTCTTTGTATCGGTGGTGCTATTGTACACAAAAGAAGTTAAGCCATTTTATCTTTAGGGACATTACGTCATACCGTGAGCACTAGCCGGACATACTTGTCTTGCGAAAGAGTTCATCTCGACAGCCTGTCAACTTGTATTAGTCAGTTGTAAAAGTCATTGTTGAAGGCTTCCCATTATAATTACACTTTGTAATCAATAGTTAGACCGTTCGTTGATGATCAGTCAAGTTGAGTCTAGAAGACTCTCAAAAGACTTGACATCCGAAGACTCGAAGGTCATTCAAATGGGGTTAAGAAACTCTATACCTTAAGTCAACTATTCATATATGTTGCACAAGTATAAATAAAGATTTTCATTGGATGAAATCAAAGAGCGGTGTTTGGCCATAAGGAGCTTTATATTTAATAAAAACAAATGAATGTGGTCAATGAGAAGCACATGCATTGTTGCAAATTTCAAACGCTACGATTGAAAATAGTAACATGAAAGGTCAACATCAAAGTCCGCAATAAAGGAGCATGCCAAGTATCCATGGTGTGATTGAAAATCGCTTATCTCTTTGAATGGACAAAATTCAAATCTCACGTAAAAGCTGATGAATTTTAGAGGAATAAGATGTTGGAAATTGGTTTAGAAAAATGGGTTTTGATCAAATTTTGACAAATTATTTAAGTGAGATCATTTATTAGTTGTCTTCACCGCGAGGTAGATGAATTTAACATTTTGAATTTCTTAAAACCAATTTCGTGTGAATGAGAAATTAATGTATAAAGTCGACCAACTTAAATACCTTTTATATATGGAAATATAAAGGGGGTGGAATATGAAAAGCGTATCACACATGGAAAACATATTGAATGCTTGACTTATTTATATAGAACTTCATCAATAATAAGGAGTAATCATGTGGAGCTCTTTATGGTACACCCTAATAGACCAAGTCAATTTTGACTAGCCTTTAGCTAACTTAAATAACACCGGGATGATGTTGATCAGGCTGGAGCTAGGCTCAGGCCGTGCACATCGCCTTAGTCACATTGGGAACTTTGTCGTATTCGATGCGTGTGGCTCGGTAATGTGACAGCGGCTCGCATGGACTTGACTTGTGAGGCTCGTCGAAGCGCCATGTGGTAGGAGCGGGCGATTGGATATACATGTTATTTTTGGACTGCAAATCGCGGTATACTGAAGTGCATGCGAAGGTTATGGACGCCCGAAGAGGTGCGATTTGGACCATTAGATTGCGGTACATTGATAAGAAGGCACGATCCCGGATCTATCTAGACCACATGATGCACCTATTAGAAAAAACATCAAATTTTTATATAAACAGACCCCCATGATGTTTAGTATCATCCCATTCAATCTGCATGTGAGCATATTATACGTGTCTCTCTTTTATCTATAATTTTAAAAGTTAAAACACGTTAAAGTTTGTTGTAAGTTTGACTTTTGCAAGTCTTTTTACGCTGGAGTCGAACAAGTCATTATATCTTAGAGATGATTGCACGAACCGTTAGTGCTTTTGTGCGGGGCAAGTTCATCTTGTGGAAATAGTATTCAATACTAGCCTCGATTTACCTTGTTATTCTATCGATTATCAAGAAAACTAAACATTGTATTCAACAATTGCAAGACAAAATTCCGTTTTCTTGAAAAATGACAAATATCGATTTTATTTCGATGGTTCTTTGCTCCGCGCATGGCAAAAAAAAAATTGGCAAAATTTTTCGGTGTTGATTTCAAGATATGGCAACAAAGATGTTTTTCTACCTAACTCGGGGTCTATTCCGGTTCTTGAAGGATGACCCTTCAATCGTTGTTGAAGAAGAGACCGACAACCAAAGTCGAATTGCTTTATGGATCATAACACAACAACGACTTTTTCTATCGAAACTATGTTTTGAATGGGCCGAAGACACCTCTCTAAAACATCATAGTTCATTCAAAATACCCAAAGAGTTGTAGGATTCTTTGAAAACGAGAAGATGCGGACACACGAAAAGCGAAGATCACGGTAGGCACAAGAACCTGTTGAAAAACAAAAATTGGAGTTCACATTTCCTTAAAGTGAAGAATTTGTGGCGAGTTCACATTAAAAACCCCTATTGTTCACATAATTGCTTTACGTTGCGGATCGGGATTCACAATTTCTTGACTTATCTCCATGACTGCCTCTGGTTGTTGTTTTCCACCCGAATTTAGTGTAGCAATTTGCTTTGACAAGGCGGAAATTTGAGAGGCCAATGCAGACATAGTATCAAGTTCAAGAACACCGCAATTTTTCTTGGCGTAGATCTCTCGAGAAGGCCATTGATAACTATTGGCAACCATTTCTTCTAGTAAAAGCATGGCTTCACTTGGAGTTTTAGCCATCAATGTACCTCCCATTTATAACATCTATAATAGTTCTCGAATGCCCATTCATACCATTATAGAAATACTAAACTTTTAGCCAAGTGTTGTGGACACCTCCTCAATAGTTCTTTGAATGCTCCCAAGCTTCGTAGAGTGGCTCAAAGTCAAGTTGATGAAATTGAGCAATCTCACTTTTCGGTTGAAGTGTCTTGCTAGGTGGAAAGAATTTTGCCATGAATTTTTCAATGAGATCATTCCAACTAGTGACACTTCCCGGTGGGAAGGTTTGAAGCCACTGTCTAGCTTTATCACGAAGTGAAAACGGAAATAACCTCAACCGAATAACTTCCGAACCCCATTCATTTTGATAGTGTCACATATCTAGAGAAAAATAGCCAAATAAGCATTCGGTCGTCTCACGGCGCCCCAAATGATTTTGTTGCACCATGTTTATTAGGGGCGGTTCAAAATTATTCGCATTGATAGGTTGGCGAACAATGCCCGAATAGTTTGATTCGTGTTTGGTCAAAAATAGTCGAATGGCCCTTCCGTGGTGCAACAATAGGTATGCGGTCTTCATCATCACCGATCCCTGCCATTTTTGTGAATCGATTCTTCGTGCGGCTCTGTCTTTCAAGGCGTTCTTTCAATTTGGATCAAATAAGATTAAATTAGCACTTTTATTTTTTAAATCAACAAGAAAACACAAGAATGACATGACCCTATTGTAACAAAAAAAAACAATCTAAATTAAAGTAAAACTACTAAGTAATAATATTAACGCAAATAAGATGAATTATTCCCGACAACGGCGCCAAAAAACTTGTTAGAGATTTTTCTAACACTGAGTCTACGGTGTCAAGTTTTAATATAGAGTAGTAAGGTTGTCGAATCCACGAGAGAATAATTATCGAATTATTGCTAAAGTACTATAATATAGTAGTCTAACTTTATTTAGAAATTCAATATATGATGGAGTTGATTATACTAAAAATACTAAAAATAAATCAAGAATATGAAAATATCAATGAGTTTATCGAATGATTAAATGAATTTTAGAGGTATGATGAATCTAGTTATCCCTTATGTTATCAATATGGTTTATCAATCATCAATTACCAATTTATAAGTCAAGATTTCTACAATAATCATTCCCTCTCTCAAGTGCCAAATGATTTTAGATTTAATTGGGAAATCAATATCTCTATAAAAATCACCAATTAAAATCTTAATAAAAGCTATGAATCTTGATAAAAGACTTCAAAGGATTCACAAATCTCTCAATTCTATGAAATTCTAGGTTATCTATTCCAAGGTCATGTATTCAATTACCTTTCTCAAGTGTCAAATCAAATACACCAAACAATCTAAATTATTGATCAAGTAATTTAGAAGTAATAGATCCAAATAGCACAAATAAATTGATAGATCTAGATTGACAAACCACAATCTCAAAACATAAGTTCAAACATAGATTACATCATTCCTCTAGAATTATAGAGTTTAGCTCATGATTAAAGAAAATGAATCCATGAAAATACAACAATACATCTTACAAGATATGAAGAAAGCAACAAAATAAGAACAAGAGTAGAGGGATCTTCTCTATTTCTAGATGATAGAAGCCTCCAATCTTAACTTTCTCCAAATTCTTCTCAAGATGCTCCAATTCTTCTTCCTTGTCTTGTAGCCTTGTCTTCCCAAGGGTTCCAAGATCCACTATTTCAAGCCCCAAGACTAGTATTTATAGTACCCAAAAGTCCAAGAAGGGTAGGTGAACATAGGTTTTCCGCCCAAGGCGCCCAGCAATCTCGTAGACATTTATCGCCCGGCACCTGCGGCACGCCACAAGATGCGCATAGGCTTCGCGCCCATCAACTCACTTGCAATTTATCGCATGGCGCTGCGGCACCCAAATCCTTACTAAATTTTTTTCCGTGGCTAGCCGCCACATGCCTTCATGCTCCCAACTCCAACTGCGCCATGGCAAAGCGGCGTGTGCTGTGGCCTGCCGAAGGCGGCTGCGATGCCCGCCCGTCCTGGCCAAAGTGCGATTTTCCTTCTTTATACGCGATTTCTTCTTTCTTCAAGCCGTTTTTCATCGTTTTCTTCATTTCTCGGCTACCAAATCTGTATTGACTCTACATCGACTCTAATTGAAATAAATTGGACTCTAACGACTCTAAAAACACCCAAAATAAAACCAAGTTCTACTCTAAAATACTCAAATAAGTTGGTAAAATACCAACTTAATGGGGAAGTCTTGTGAAATTTGAGGTTCTCCTTTTTCGTTAGGAATTTCTCTTGATGTTATAGATGTTAGGGTCTCTCCAAGTGTGGGAAACTTTTTGTTGTGTATCCATGAGAGGTGGAGTCACCTTCTAAGGAGTTTGTGCTTGATAAGTGCCCAGATATCACGAAGCTATATCTTATGGGACTTAGGGACTTACAAGAAGATATTGGCACTGGTGGCCAAGGGTAGAAGCGATGCTTTCCGCTACGGGACTTAGGAATTTACCTTGGACATCACATATGAGTCTCTTACATGATATCATTGGGTGGTCCAGGAGCAACACGAAACTCCCGCTTATGAGACTTTGTAATTTACCTTGGACATCACATGACTAGAGTGGCAATCGAATCAACCAGAGCCGAGCTTTTGAATGTTTGAGTTTGGCTCGTTTATTATCAAGTCAAACTCGAGCACAATTTATCGAACATATTGATGGCTCACGAATTGTTTCGAGTTTAATCGAGCTAAACGAGCTTAGTAAATATTAATTAAAAATTAAATTATTCTTCAATTTATTACAAAAATAAATTATTTATATTTAAAATTCATAATATATTTATTAAAACTTATAATTTTATTTTAAAAAATAAGTTTATTGAAATATTTTTATATTATCTTAAGTAAAATATGAAAATTAAAATTAAATTATTAGGTTAATTTATACGAGCTTACTATCGAACTACTCACGAGCTAACGAACCGAATATCTCTAAGTTTGAGTTTGGTTCATTTTATTTTAACGAGTCTCATTAAGCGAACTCGAATGAACTTTTATCGAATCGAACTCCAAATAGCTCACGGCGACTTGATTCATTCTGACCATGAATGTCTCTTACATGATAGCATTGAATGTGGGTGGTCCAAAGCATGCTTAATTGCTTATGGGACTTTGTAATTTATCTCGGACAATGTATGCCTCATTACGATAAGGCATTGGCCATGGGCCGGGTAACATGAAACTTTTCACTTAACCGGTGGCTTAGCCCATTTGGCCACCACCACAAGCAATTGTGGGGTGGAGGTCGGGGTTCAAATCCTGCTCCATCAAATTGTTTGTGGGGTGGAGGTCGTGGTTCTTATTCTCGCTCCATCAAATTGCTCCGGGGCATATGAAATGTGGTGAAGATTTGGTGGGAACTCATCTTGAATAGCATCCGTGTGGGTTCGATTCGAGGAGAGATCGTTATTAGTAGATTGGGGTGTCGAACATAATTGTTCTCTTTACAGGAGGATCTGTTGTCGTCGGAGACCCCGTCGAACAACGGCGGTCGTGCACATCCCGCGGTTTACCTTGGCGGCGGCAATGAGAGCTGAGGCTGTTGTCCTCGAGCATAGTCGGCGTAGCGCAGGAAGTTTATCAAAAAAAAATATGAAACTATCCACTACGGACTTAATAATTTACCTTGGATAGCACATGGTTGCTTCTACAAAGAAAGCATTGTGCAGTGGTGAGGATAGTGTAATGGAGTGTTTGCAAACTCTAAAAAAAGTAGTTATTCACCAAATACTCTATTTTAACTTATTCAATATTTAACTTCTATTTTTGCAAATTTACTAACTTTTGATTCAAAACTACTTTTTTTTATTCGCTACAATAAATCACTTCATCCTAAATATAAGTTTATGCAAACACCCTATGAGATTAATCAATATGCTGATGCTGATGCACTTGGAAAGAGAGAACACACTCTTCTAAAAGTAGACTTGTCATTTTAATTTTGTTATAGGCATGATACTTTTAGTGCTTGTTAGAAAGTTTCAAAACTTGTAAAATCACTTTAAATAGGTTCAAAATTTTTAGAATTTAGGCCTTTTTGCCCAAGTGTTGGAAAACTTTGTACTTATCAATTTTGATGAATGAAATTCACAACTATATTGGGGATGGCAATTCACCCCGCCCCAATCAAGACCCGGCTCCGCTCCGTTTGAACATACCCGCCCGAGTTGGAGTCCTGGGTATCACTCACCCGTGGGTACAACTCGCCTCGTGCAATTTTTGTATTTTTAATATATTTAATATATATTTTACATGTATATTATATAAGATCATATAGTTTTATGTATTTAATATTATATTTAAAATATATAATGATAAATTTTATAAATAATATGCATTTATAATACTAAATATAAGATTGAAAATTTATTAATAGTATAAAATATAAGATAAAATATGCATTTATAAAAATATTGAAAAAATAAAATAAAATGTCAAATTAATGGAAATGCAGTAGTTATTGGATGAAGATACTGTTAGAGGTAAGTTTTATTACTTTTTGAGTTTATATTTTATTTCTCATTTTCCCTTCTCCTTGTCCTCAAAAAAAAAAAAATGTTAGAACCAGTAGACATATTGATCAAGTTCAACAATTATTTAATCCAAATCATTAACTGTTGTAGATAATTATATTGTTGAAAGAGTACTCAAAACACCCATATTATTCAGCATTATACTTGTCAAGGTTAGTATTTATTTTTACTGATTTATCAACATACTTGCTTTTGTGGATGACCCCTTCATCCTCAACCTGTCAATGCTTGTTCAAAGTGGGATTCATTTAATTGAATTGTTTCACATATATATATATATATATTCCCCCATTTAGAAATTATTAATAATTATCAGGCTTGATCTGATAAATACAGAATTTTAGACCAGAGTTGAAATAGAACAAGTCCTGCATACTTTTATAAAGTTATTTTTTGAAAAACAAATAGTGGTTGCAAGTTAGCAATGTCACGATATTGTTCTTTTAGGTGAGAGGGTATTTGTTAAAAAAAAAGAAGAATACTTCATTTAGAAAAGTGAGATTTTATTTTGAGATATCACTGAAAGGAAATTGTAGGAGTTATAAATTTGGGACAAAAAAATATGTATATATATAATTTGGATTTGAATCCGACTATATCATGAGTTTTTATAGCGAAATTAATTAAATAAGGATTAGGCTAAAACTTGATTTCAAGAGATTAGAAATACTGGTGGTATTTTATATACATAACATGCATAAATTATCTGTAAATCAATCTTATGTTGCGATGATAAGTCATGTGTTGTAAGAACAATTGATCCAAATTCGATCTCATATAAGTGCTTGTGTTCCCTTCACTACTATCCTTATTGTCCTGGAAAAAAAACTCAACATAAAATCAAAATAGATAGGTAGAAATATCTACAATCCACTTGATTGATTATTGAATTAATTCCTTCTGGAAGAAAAGAAGTCGTCACTCTTCACTACCCATAAATTTTCAATAGAAAACAAAAATATAAATATCTTGAATCCTTCTATTGACTTAGGTCTTAGGTAGACAAAACTTACGTCGAACAAGTCAACAATTTCAACTAAAGACCATTCAACTATCGAAAGTTGAAAAAAAATAAATGTTGCACTATAAATATGCACCACAATCAATCCTACCACCTTAAAATCATCAAAAGAAAAAAAAAAACTTCACCTCAAAAAAAAAAAAAAAAAAAGCAAATGGGCTTCTCAATCCGGGCTTTTTCCCTCCATCTCTCAATTCTAATAATCTCTTCTCTTCTAATCCAAACCACCATTTCTGTGGACCCACTTTTCAACATCTGCTCCACCTCCCAAAACTACACTGCCAAAAGTCCTTATGAGATTAATCTGAACAAGCTCTTAAGTGATCTCAATTCCAGACCCCTCAACCGGGTTCGGTCTAGGATCATCGGGCAGTACCCTAATCGGGCTTACGGCCTCTCCTATGTCGTGGTGACATCTCAACCAAGGACTGTCGGGCTGTCTTGTCAATGCTAGCACCCAGATCACAAAACGTTGCCCAAATGACCGAGGGCAATCATTTGATACGATAATTGTTACTTAAAATACTTGGGCGATGATTTTCTTGGAAAAATCGACACTCAAAAGCAATTTTACATGTGGAACTTGAATAACGTGAGCATCAATCCGAGATATTTAACTTAAAGACTAGAGACTTATTGAGCAAATTGTCGAAAAAACACTAGAAAGCGATGAAAATGTTTGCTGCGGGGAAGTTGAGGTCGGGTCGGAGGAGATCTGTGAAAATATACGGCATGGTGCAATGCAGAGGATCTTTCTAGGGTTGATTGCAAGAAATGTGTTGATGATGCCATAAGTGAACTTCCAAGGTGTTGTGGAGAAGAAACAAGGTGGGAGAGTTGTTGGTGGGAGTTGTAACATAAGATATGAGACCTATCCTTTCCTCAATCTTTGAAGTTTTATAATTTATACTATTATCAATAATTCTTATAATGTAAGATTAGTTTGAATATGTGTGATAATTTTATTGAATATGTATGATAATTTGATTGAAATAGTTTGGCTCATATATGAGTGTTGGAATTGGTTTTTTTTTTTTTTTATTAAATTGGGTTTTGGCCCGATTTTGACCAATTATTTAAGTGGGGTTATTTATTCAAAGTATAAAATAAAGAGATAAACGTCATCTGTGGCGGGTAGATGAATTTAGCATTTTGAATTTCTCAAAAACCAATATCGGGTGAATGAGAAATAAATGCATAAAGTTAGTAACTTAAAATCTTTTATATATGGAATATAAAAGGGTAAGAATATGGAAGCCATATCATAGGAAACATATTAAATGTTTGACTAGTTAATAAAAAATTTCACCATTAATAAGGACTAAGGAGTAATCAAGTGGAACTCCTTATGTAGTACACTAGTGGACCAAGTCAATTTTGACTAGCATTTTGGCTAAAAAAGCACCGAGGCAGTGCGAACACCGTCTGGCCGGAGAGCTGAGCTGGGCGAACTGCGCCGCATCGCATATAGTCGCATTAGGCGTTTTCGGCGCTTTGCACTTCCGCATCGTCGCGAGCTTTGAGGAGCACTTAAGTTTTGGAAAAATCGAACCAGGGTTGATCCGGTGGCTTCGGTGACGTGGCGGGCGGCTTTCAGTGGCGATGACTTAGCGAGAATCATCTGTGGCGACACGTGGCGCGGCCCAGATCTCGTCATTCAGCGGCGAGCACCGTGGCCCAAACGCGTCATCCCGATTGTGCGATGTGTATTCCAAAGTGTATTTCGCTTGAGGCCAGTCGTCGGGACCATCGGATCGCATTTGTGCTTAACCACCTGAGCGCGATCGGCGGTCAAGCGTCCAGAACCAGGGTTTGCACCCGTCTGAAGAAGGCACGGGAGCTCTATATAAACCCGACCCGAGAATCATTTCATGCATCGAGAAAATTTGAAATTCATAGCATTGACATAAAAAAGTCTTGAGTTCAAAACACTTTAAAAGTTCGAAGTGTCTTGTGATTTGTAGTGTTGCTATCACAAGACGTAAGTCGTTAATATCTTGGGAGCGTTGCGCGGTTTCCGATTAACACCGTGAGCGGGGCAATTTCATCTTAAAGACAAAAGAGTCCAACTCTTTGCCTCGACTTTGTTACTGCGCGATTTTCTATGGCCATTCGGTATACACCATCGATTTTCCAACAATTTAAGACGAAATCTTTCCGTGTATACCAAATGGCTTGCGTCTTGATTCGGCAACCAAAGACAAAGACCGGCCTGGAGGAAAGCCGAGGAGAAGTTTGGGGTTTAGACTTCAAAAAGATGGCAAAAAATGTTGTTCTATCTTACGACTACGAACACTTTCGTTTCCTACGAGAGGATGCCCCAACTGTGGAGGAAGGCGAAGCAGATAAGGAGAAGAGGATGGAGTTCGATGCTTGGAGTCAAGCGACTTCTGTCTTAGGAACTACATACTAAGCGGACTCGACAACACATTGTATAATGTGTATTGTTAAACAAAAGGCTAAAGAGCCATGGAGCTCTTTAGAGAAAAGTACAAAACGGAAGATCTTTGAAACAAAGAAATTTGTTGTCGGCAAATTCATGAGTTGAATGGTTGACAAAAAACGGTGATCGGCTAGGTTCAAGAAATCCAACTCATTCTGCGATATATAATGCGAAGGGATGGTTGTGAGTGAATCCTTTCAAGTAGCTTCTGTTATCGAGAAGCTACGCATACATGGAAGGATTTTAAAAATTACAGAAGCATAAGCGGAAGGAGATGAAACTTGAAGACTTAATTGTCGGTTGCGAATTGAAGAAGACAATCGCAAGTCCGAGATTAAATCAGCAAGCTTCTATGGAAGCAAGGCAAACTTGGTGGAGCCAATGCTAGCAAGAAAAGAAAGCACCGAGGAATAATCGGAAATAGGAGAAGGCTAAAAGTTCAAAGGGAGCTACTTCCAAGCTTGTGGAAAGCGAATCCACAAGGCTAAAGATTGTCGTCTTCCTAAAAGGCCAATCGGAACCAGGTGCATGTGGCCAGAGGACAAATCGGTGCCAATTGATATGTAAAGCTTGATCTCTCGGTATTGTGTATGAAGGCAACAAGTCTTTATATGGTGGAGAACTTAGAGAATGGTGGGTGGACATAGGTCTTTACACGCCACATATGCTCAGAAACAAAGACATGTTCTCAACATATACTCTATCGCGGAAAGAAGCTATACATGGGAACCATGAAACGTCACGAAATTGTCGGTCTCGGCAAGGTGGTCTTGAAGATGACCTCGAGCAAGCGAGAGGCGACCCTGTTGATGTCCTTCATGTTCCCGGACATTCGGAAGAACTTAGTGTCGGGATCGTTGTTGGTTAAGGCGGGGTTTAGATTAGTATTCGATGCTCAAAAGTTTGTACTTATGAAAAATGGGCAGTTCATTGGGAAGAAGTACTTAGATAATGGGTATTCAAGATGAATGTAATGAATGTACTCAGAAACTTTGAAAGCAATAAAATTAATGTAACTTCTTATTTGTTGAGTGTTCAAATTTATGGCATGTTAGATTAGGATATGTGAATTTTAACACTTTGAAAAGGTTAATAAACTTGGAATTACTACCTAACTTTAAAAAATAGATTCACATCACAAGTGTGAAATCCGTGTTGAAAAAAATGACCAAAACACCATTCCACTCGGTGGAAAGAGAAACATAACCTCTAGAGTTAATTCACAATGATATATGTGATTTAAAGTTTGTGCAAACTAGAGGTGGGAAAAAGTATTTTATTACTTTTATCGATGGTTTGCACAAAATCTTTTATGTATATCTTTTAAGAAGTAAAGATGAGGCACTTAGAAGCTTTTAAAAGCTATAAGAATGAGGTTGAAAATCAACTAAGCAAACAAATTAAGATAATTGAGTGATAGAGGTGGAGAATATGGAGCTCCTTTTGATGAATTTTGCTCGGATTACGGTATTATTCATCAAGCAATGCTCCTTATTCACCACAATCAAAGCGGTATTCTTTGACAAAAAACCAAACTCTAAAAGAGATGATGAATGCTTTGTTGATAAATTATGGTTTACCTCGAGAATTTGTGGGGAAGCAATTCTCTCGGCTAACCACATTCTTAACAAAAATACCACACAAAAATAAAGATAAAACTCGCATGAGTTATGGAAAGGTCGAAAACCTTCCTACAAATACACGAAAGTGTGGGGGTGCTTGGCTAAAGTAAAACACCTAAGCGAAAACAAGTAAAGATAGGGCTACTAAAACAATCGATTGCATTTTCATTGGATATGCAAATAACTTGATGAGTGCATATCGATTTTTAGTGCACAAATCGTCAATTCCGGATGTACAAGAAGGTACAATTATTGAGTCGAGGAATCTTTGTATTTTTGAAAACGTGTTTCCTTGTCGAAAAGGAAAGAAGCTAGTTACAGCAAAGAACACGTGATACTCAAAGTGATGAAGAACGAAGGCGATAAAGGGCGAAAACAACTAAGTCTTTTGGTCAGTTTTCTAACTTATGTGTTAGAAAATGAACCAGACAATTGGTGAAGCATTGTCGATCGAAGCTCCGTGCGGAAAGAAGCTACTAATAGTGAGATAGATTCCATTACGCAAAATCATACTTGGGAGTTGGTAGATCTCCCACCCGGGAAATAAGCGCTTTAGGATGCAAGTGGATCATTAAAAGGAAATATAAAGTGATGGAACTATTGATAAGTACAAGAGCAGGTTAGTAGCTAAGGGATTTAAACAAAGAGAATGCCTTGATTTCTTTGATACATATTCTGTAACAAGAATCACATCTATTAGAGTTCTCATTGCTATTGCGGCGTTGCATAACGCTTGAGATACACGAATGGATGTGGCGGCTTTCTAAATGGTGAATTAAAGAAGAAATCTACATGGAACAACCGGAAGGGTTTGTTGCTCTGAAGCGAGGAGAAGAAAGGTGTGCAAACTTCGTTAAGTCATTGTATGGCCTTAAGCAAGCTCAGAAACAATGGCACGAAAAATTTGTGAACTATCTTTGTCAAATGATTTCAAAATTAACGAGTGTGATAAATGTGTTTACATTAAAGACACACACAATGCTTATGTAATTATGTCTTTATGTTGACGACATGTTAATTATGGTAGTAATCATGAAATAATCATGAATACTAAGAAAATGTTAATCAAACATTTTGATATGAAAGATATGGGTATAGCGAGATGTTATTACGGGAATTAAGATCTCTAAAACATCGATGGACTTGTTTTATCATAGTCTCATTATATTGAGAGCGATGCTTGAAAGTTCAATCGTGTGTGATCCTCGGCTAAAAGCACTTTGTTGATTTAAGCTTACATAGCTAAAAATCAAGAAGCGAGCACAATATCTCAACTAGAATATTCTCGGGTTATTGGCGGTCTAATGTATGTAACAAAGCGCACGTCAGGATATTACTACGTAGATTTCACGAGTAATCTGGAAATGACCCTTTGGAAGGCATTGATAAGGGTTCTTAGGTATATAAGACTCACCTTGAATTATGGATTACATTACTCGAGATATCGGTTTGTATTAGAAGGTTACGATGATCTTGGTGGATATCGACTCAAAAGATTCCAAGTCCACAAGTGGTTATGTTTTTACCATTGGTGGTGGAGCGGTGTTATAAATCCTCTAAACAAACATGTATAGCTCGATCCACGATGGAATCGAGTTTATAGCGTTGGATAAAGGCTGGTGAAGAAGCGGAATGGCTTCGCAACTTTTTAGAGGATATTCTGGCGGCCTAAGCGGTGGTTGAAATCATGATACATTGTGATAGTCGATCGGCTATATGAAGGGCTCAAAATAGTATGTACAGCGGTAGTCTCGACATATCGTCGAAGACATAACACCGTCGGGTAGTTGATCTCAAATGGGGTTATTACAATCGATTACGTGAAATCGAAAGAAAACTAGCGGATCAGATTAACTAAAGGTTTGAATAGAGATCAAGTATCTTGCTTATCGAAAGGAATGGGCTTAAAATCCACAAAATAAGTGTGTTCATAACGGTAACCCACCTTGTGAATTGGAGATCCCAAGACCTTGGTTCAATGGGACAACTAAGTTATGAATATTGGATAAACAACTTGGAGCATATTCATTTCATTCTGTCCCAGTGAAGAAACTGTGAATGTGGTGAGGTTAAGTTATAAACTTTTAATGATTCATATACTTTAAAGAAGTGGAGTATGGCGGGATACTCTTAATAGGAGATCACCTATATAAGTGTGAAGACGGGCCACTTCAAAAGAAACAACATGAATCAGATGGTGTCGGGGGCGATATGGACACAAGTGAAACGAATGGTGTTAGGAAAGATATTGTGTGGATCTTTGTTGTTTTGGTTTACATAAAAGGTGAGCAGTTCAAGATATTGCGTCAGCTGTGCGGACTAGTAAATCGATAGTACTCCACTAAGGAAGGTTCAAAGCCACAAGCTACCTCTCTCTCTGATCACGATAGCTTTCGTTTGAACTCTCTTGGTGTCTGCATACTCATATGCATTTATTTTCATTCATGTGGGGGATTGTTGGAATTGGTTTTATTAAATTAGGTTTTGACCCGATTTTGACCAATTATTTAAGTGGGGTCATTTATTCAAAGTATGAAATAAATGAGATAAACGTCATCTACGCCGTGGTAGATGAGTTTAGCATTTTGAATTTCTCAAAACCAATATCGGAGAATGAAATAAATGCATAAAGTTGGCAAAATGCTTTTATATATGGAATATAAAAGGGTGGGAATATGGAAAGCCATATCCCACATAGGAAACATATTAAATGTTTGACTAGTTAATAAAAGCTTCACCACTAATAAGGAGTAATCAAGTGGAACTCCATATGGTAAACCACTAGTGGACCAAGTCGATTTTGACTAGCCTTTGGCTAGCTCAAAAACGCTAAGGATGGTGCGAGGAGCATCGTCAGGCGGAGCCGGGCCACGCCATCGCACATAGTCGCATTAGGCGCTTTCGAGCGCACTTTGCACTTCACACGTACGCATCATCGCAAGGAGCTTTGAGGAGCCTTAAAGTTTTGGAAAATTGAACCAGGGTTCATCCGGTGGCTCGGTGACGTGGCGGGGCGACTCGGGTGGCGATGACTTGCGAGAATCATACGAATGGCGACATGTGGCACTGACTGGATCGTCTGATGCTGATAGGGCACCGTGGTATTTGGGCCAGCGTCTGTCTAGTGTGCGAGTGTATTCGGAGGTGTGTTCGCTTGAGGAGATCGTCGGGACCATCGGATCGCTTGTTGTTAACCACGGCGCGATCGGCGGTCAAGACTGATCCGAACCAGGGGTTGCACCCAGTCTGAAGAGGCACCATGAGCTCTATATAAACCAGCCCCCAGAATCATTTCATGCATCAGAAAATTTCGAAATTCACATAGCATTCAACATAAAAAAGTCTTGAGAGTTCAAAACACTAAAAGTTCGAAGTGTCTTGTGATTTGTAGTGTTTCTATCACAAGGCGTAAGTCGTTGTATCTTGGGAGGCGATTTCCGGTTTACTGTTAACAGTGGCGGGGCAATTTCATCTTAAAGACAAAGAGTCCAACTCTTGCCTCGACTTTCTTTACTCTGCTTAATTTTCTGTGGCCATTCGGTATACACCATTAGTTTTTCCAACAATAAGTTGAGTAAGGGGTTTATTGTTTCAAAATGTTTATGACTATCATATATAATCGTGTGAAGGGTAAACATATCCCATTTTTATTCTCATAATCTATATGCTTATCTGGAGCATATTTGAAAAATACATTTATTGTCACGAACGATATTCTCGATTAGTAATGCTTGACTAATTGGGATTAATTAATTTATTTTTCTAACCCATCAAAATCCCAAATGTGGCGGTGAAGCATGTATACTATAACGGCTCGGCTTGTGAGTCGGATTAGCCCATTTATCGATTTTTTGGGGTGTCCTCACTTTTGCAAGGACTTGCCTAATGTTAACTTAATGAACTAACAAACAAAAGCATTGGTTTATTCGATAGGTTAATGTTTAATTCAAAGTTACAGAATAGGGAATGCCTTCAAGATGGCAAAACACAGAAACAGAAGATTACAGAAAAAGAACTAGCTATTACAAAAGTAGAATTTTGAAAGCCGAGTCGAGGGCGAATCTCTTTCCATAAAGCAATTACATCGGCTAGTGCTCACGGTTTGGCGTATTGCTTCAAAAGATGAAAGCGACTTACGTCTTACGTGTGTAGTAGCACCACTATACGAAGCTCCTTTGAACTAGAAATGTGTTGAAGGCTGGTTCTTTGGACTTAGTGTAGAATCTGAGAATATGAGTGTATGCTTTTTTATGGAGTAAAATTCTGTGTCCCAAGCTGCAATGCACAAAAATATATATAGCCAACCAACACTGCAAGAGATAACAAAGTAGTGGCCATTAATCCAATTGTAACATCCCCGGATGGCAAAACTTTAGTGGACCTGGGCCCGAGCCAATGGGCGGGCCGGCCCTGAAAACTTTAAGCCCATGCCCATGCCCCGAGGCCCAGTAGGGCGAGCGGCTTCAGCAATGGCGTGTGTGGCCACTGTGATCATCCACTTGTATTATAGTTTATACAAAATATAACACCTTCTAGTAAATAAACTAGGATACACAATGATTTGTATTCCATGTGGGATAAGGCAAAAGCCTTTCATTTCCCTTTACATAATCTTTACATAATGCCATTTATGTGGCTACTTTCGTGTATTAATTTCTCACTCACTGAAATTTGGTTTTGAGAAATAAAAAATACTACGAACATCTACTCGGAACGTAGATTAATAATATATAATTTAATTTCTCCAGAATTAAATTTTTAGCCACCGAAAATTTGGTCAAAGTCGAATTACACCCACTTTATCAAAACCAAAATTTCAACAATCCCCCACATAGTGGAAATTAATGAATGCATGAATGCGGAACCGCATAAACCAGTCCTCGAGAGACAATATTGCATTCGGAAAGGTAACTTATGCCTTTGAACCTTAGTAATCAATACCGCCGGGTATCTTGGCGGCTTAGTGGGCGCTTGATGCCTTGAACAATTCCTCCCGCGGTGTATCAGGAGTCAACAATATTAACCTGATAAGGTCTCAACACCTTGTTCTCACGTTTTGTGTACATTTTTGGACATGGACACCACTTTGGATTCATAAGTGTTACTTTGAATTGACCCGCACTTCTCAACATATAGGTGATCTCTATTCGAGTATCTGTCATACTCAACCTCAGAGGTGTAAGAATCATTAAAAGTCAAATGACTTAGCCTCACCACAACTGCGGGTGTTTCAACACTTGGTATTGCTTTAGGGATGGGTTATAATATTTTCTCCAAGTGTTACATCATAACCTTCATAGTTTAGTTTTCCCATTGAACCAAGCTCTTGGGATCTCGATCATCATGGTTGGGTTACCACTATGATGGTTATTTTTACTTTGTGGACTTTTAAGCCCATTCCCTCAGCAATTTACCCGATTAATCTCGATTGATCCTTTTGTCAAAGGATCGCCAAATTGTCTTTTGACTTTCGTAGTCATTGACATCACACCATTTGAGATCAATTGTCTAACGGTATTGTGTCCCCAGCGAATATGTCTAGACTTACCGTTATACATATTGCTCTGTGCCCTTTCTATAGCGCTTGGCTATCACGATAAATCATCACGCGAGAAGGCACAAGCTTATCAACATGGAATATCTTCAAGAAAGTTTCGAAGCCACTCTGCTTCTTCACCACTTTATCCAAGCTATAAACTCTGATTCCATGGTAGGCCGGAGCTATACGTTTGCCGTGGACTTCCGCGATACCGCCCACCTCGATGGTGAATATGTATCCCTTAGTTGAATAAGAATCTTTCGAATACGAAAATCCAACTAGCATCACTATATCCTTCAAGTGCAATGGATATCTTGAGTAGTATAGCCCATAATCCAAGGTATACTTGATAGGCGTGAATTTTGCATGTATTTTGGCGTATTTCGAGCTATAATGATAAGTAAACATGCATATACTCGCGTTAAGCGTTACATATTCACTCCTTGTGGAAAAGATATTACACTTTGCTTATTTTGTAGGAATTTCATGATATTTGAAGCTAATTGAATAAGAATATGAGGAAGCAAAAAGTGGAAACACGGAGAATTAGTGGATATACGAAAAGTGAAGCCTAAAAGAAGCGAAAGTTGAGCGTTCACGGAAAAGGCGAGGGGCACACGGGTTGGGCGTGCCTCGAGACACCACCGTGCACCCCTGTATAAGGATAATGAAGGCTGCATGACATGGCGCACGGTAGCCATGCATGGGCGCACCGCGCCCGTGCGCCTCTGAGAAGTCGGATTAATTCAGGAGTGGCGCACGGGTAGGCCGTGCTCAAGCCCACCACCGTGCACCTACGAGAGAGTTGGGGTATTCAGGTGGTGGCGCACGGGTAACCGTGCGTGGGCGCACCACCCGTGCGTCTGTATTTGAATCCCATGTCTATGACATTAAGCCCTAAACATGATGGGAGGTATAAAAAGGCTTTTTGGGGCGCACACAGGACATTCGGCATTTTTGGGATCTACAACACAAGGCAAAGTCAACTCTTGGAAGGAGACATCAAGGAGACAATCGGGTTGCATCGGGCTTGAAGAAGCGAGATATATCGAGAAGATTGTCGGCGTTCTAAGATTTTCTTGCTTCTCTTTTAGTTTCAATCTTTTAGTTTCATTTGTAATGACTTTGAACACTTTGTGTGTAAGTTGTTTAATCATGTGTAGCTAAACTCTTGTGATTTCCGGGTTTTGGAAGTAGATTAATGAACTCTTGTTGGATGTTTTAATCTTGGTTGAAGTTATTATCTTGAAACTGTTTTGAGTACTTTGAACTTATTCTTGTTTTATCAACTTGCGATGATTTAACATGTTTGATATATTGATTCATAATTCGAGAGATGAGTTTCAATATTAGATCTTGAGTACTTGACCACGAATATTTGCATGAATCGAGAGGTTTGTGAATGTTTGTGAGGACATTTGATCTTTTGTGCATTTGGGAGTTGTATATCTTATGTTGAGTAGAGATCTTTAGCATAGATATTTCAATCTACATTTATATGCATCTCGAGAGGGAGGATAAAATAGCTTTGTGATCGTCTTATAGGAATATTGATAATAAAGTGGCTTGATTAAACCGGACAACAAGAGGATTATTAATGAAACGCCTTTCGGAAATCCATTACATCATCTTGATCTTCTTTCATTTGTTTTATTTTATTCTTGTGTTTTAGTGATTTAAATTGTCTTAATCTCAAAACAACAACCATCAAATATTGATCGTCTAAATAAAGTAAAACTATCTTGGCTCAATACTTAGCTTTATTGATTTATTAGTCTCGTGGATCGACGACTTGCTACTGATTCGATAACGTGTCACCGTACACTTGCGGTGAAGCTAAAAATATAGGCGAACAATACTTCAAGTATTTTAACACCACAGTTAACGCTTTTCAATGCTCATGGCTTGGATTGCTCGTGAACCTACTCAACATATTCTGAGGGTAGGCGAGTGCGGATGTGTACAATTTGTGATGTACATCGTTGCATATTATATGTGAGTATTCCATCCGAGCTCTTTTGTTACGCTATATTAGCAACGGTTATACTTAAATCAATGGGCGTCTTTGACGGTGATGGTATCAAAAGCATTGAATTTCTTGAGCACTTTCTCCACATAGTGGGATTGTGACAAGATAATTCCATCGGGAGTTACGCGATTTTTATCCCGAGGATTACATCGGCGGTCCCCATATCCTTCATGTCAAAGTTCCTCTTTAACATTCTTTTAGTCTCCATGATAGTATCATGACTCACCCGTGGTTAACAAATCATCTACGTATAGACAAACTATGACAAATGCTTCTAATGTCCCTTTGACATATACGCATTTATCACACTCGTTGATTTTAAATCCATTTGACAACATTGTATTGTCAAACTTAAGATGCCATTGTTTTGGAGCTTGTTTGATCAGTACAATGATCTTATTAACTTGCACACCTTATTTTCTTGATCGGGTGCAACAAACCCTTGAGTTATTCCATGTAGATTTGACATCTATCTCTCCATTCAAAAAGCGCCGTCTTGACATCCGTCGATGAATCTACTGGATTGTGCAAGCGACAATCGCGAGAAGCACCCACATAGATGCAATCCTCGTTCTTGGAGAATAGGTATCAAAGAAGTCATATCCTTCTTTTTGTTTAAAGCCTTTGGCTACAAGCCGTGCTTTATACTTATCAATAGTTCCATCTTTTTATCTTCTTCTTTAGGATCCATTTACATCAAAGGTTTATGACCGACGAGGAGATCAACCAACTCCCAGTATGGTTGCGGAATGGACTCGATTTCACTATTGATAGCTTCTTGCCGGAGCGGACATCGGACTCTTAGAAACCTCTTTAATCGAGTTTGGCTCACCATCTAACATAAATGTTATGTGTCGGCCCCAAAAGACTTAGCCGTCTTAGACCTCTTTGCGTCTCGGTTCTTCACTAATTGGTGTTGAACCACTTGCGGTTCGTGAGTTCTTTTATTAGTACTCACTTCTAACTTTCCTCTACAAGGGTAGACATCCTCAAAGAATACAACATTCCTTGATTCGATTATGGTACCTTGATCATTTGGATTTTCTAAATTATGTATCATAAACCTAAATGCACTACTTTGGTATGCATATCCCACAAAGACACAATCAAGCTGTCTTTGGTCGATTTTAACTTGTTTTAGTTCGGGTATTGCTACCTTAGTCAAACACCTCCACACTTTGAGGTATTTATAAGAGAACTACGATTTTCCACAATTCGTAAGGTGTCTTATCTTTCCCTTTAAGTGGTATTTTATTCAATATGTGGTTAGGCTGTTAAAAACGGCTTCCCCACATATGCAGGGTAATCGGAACTTATCAACATGGCATTCATCATCTCTTTTAGAGTCAGGTTTTTGCGTTCGGCAACATCGTTAGATTGTGGTGAATATGGTGTTGTTGTTTGATGAATTATGCCATTAGATGCAGGTACATAGTTCTTCAAATGGTGCAACATATTCGCCACCTCTATCACTCGAATTATTTTAATCATTTTTACCAGAGTTGATTTTCAACTTCATTTTTATAATTCTTAAAAGCTTCTAATGCTTCATCTTTATTTCTTAACAAATATAAGTAGCAAAACCTTGTGCAATCATCAATAAATGTGATGAAATATTTTTACCACCTTTAGTTTGCACAAATTTTAGATCACACACATCGGTGTTGTTGGGAAATTTATTGTTTAGATTTTGATGAATGCCATGTAAAACTTAGAATAGGAAGTTGGCACCCCATTTTTGTTGTAAGCGCATTGTAATAAATAGGGCTGTCAGTGAGTTAAGTCGGCTATGCCCAAACATGCTGAAGACAAGCGGAGACTAGTAGGAAGACTCATTTGTGAGGCAGTTTGAGTTTGGCAAAAGAAGAGAAGACGGGAACTCGTTGAAAGGTGCAGGTGAGATGCAAGCCCAGGTAAAGCATCGGTCAAGTCAACTCAAGATAGTCAAGTCTCTAGTTGAGTGACGAAGAGTCATTTAATGATTGGAAGGCGACTCACTAAGTCACACTGGGAAAGCGAGGAAATGCGGTCATGTCGAGATAACTCAAAGAGATCCGTTGCCGCGAGAAATCAAGAGAATTACTTAAACAAGTAATATTTCCATGCTACCTTTCTCGGAGTGCTCGATCCGCGAAGCGTGCAAGGAAATAAACCAATGGGAAACACTACACCATGTCGGTGCTGCGAAAGGCGAAGAATAATTCATACGAGGAAGTGGAAATTCAAAATTTGCAACAAGACAAGCCAACGACCACAAGTGACTTTCAAAAATAAGCTATCTCTTCAACGGGCAAATTTTTGAAAGATCACTATAAAAGGCGAGGATGACTACGGGGATTTTTTGAAGAGGTTGTTGATTACGAACCAAAAACATTCAAGCTAACATCTGACGAGTATCATCAAAATATTCTCAAAATCATTCAAGTTTAATCCTCAAGCCTACACTTCTAAGAAGAAAATCAATCAACACTCACTGTGAAGGAAAGATAGCTTCAATCGAGTTGAAGAGGAAACTTTAGAAGAAAAGGGGTCTACATTCCACGAAGGATTGTAGGAAGGTTCAAGTCGAACCGATCTCGAGTTTTGGAGGGCTTTGTGATCAAATCTAAAAGCTTGAGCAAGTGGTATGTGTAAAAGCAATTTTGCCTGTGAAGAAAGGTGAGTCGGACGAGAAGCCGGTGAGTGACCAAGGCATCTCGGGGAGTCCCAAGGATCAAGTCATTTTGTGTGATCAAAACATGTCACGGGTATTACCACTACGTATCTTGATCAATACTTAGTGGATTCCTCCGGGGAGTTGGAGAAGAGAGGAGTAGAAGAATTACCCCATCTTGAACCTCTATAAAAACTTATCGTGTCATTTACATTTCAACACTTTAATTCACTGCATCTTATTTGTTTAATTCTGTGACATATTTGTTATCCGTGATAATCTCTAAGTAATCTAAAACCAAGTATTAAATCATAACTAAACCAAACTTAAGGGTGTTAAGTCTTCGCTGAAAACAAACCACGATTGAGCTAATTTAGTCTTAGCAATGAGTTATTCTATCAGCACTCGGTCAGTGCATTGTTGAGTGACTAACTCTTGATTAACTAAATTGGTACATCACGAGGCACAAGCTGTATAGTGTCAACTCTGAATTTTAAAAGGACCAAAAGTGAAAAGTTGGTAAGGTTTATTCAACCCCCCCTTCTAAACCTTACACTCACACCCCTTAGGACCTACAAGTGGTATCGGAAGCGGTTGGTTCATTGAGCCTTCATGTTCAGTTCTTGAACTAGATCTCCAAACTTTTCAAAATCTTTTTAGTACTTAAGTTTTCAAAACTCCTTTCATCATTAAAAGTTATTATCATGGAAGCAAATTTGACACGCATCCACTATGTTCACAATTGAAGAATTTGATGATTGGAAAATTCGTATGCGGGCTCATCTATCGACATTACATGATGAGATGTGGATAGTGATAGAGGATGGGCCCACTGCAAATCTTAAAAGTGAACACAAGCATTTGTAAGAAAGAGCTATTTGAAGGTGAAGAGGATGTTGCCCTGGACCCGACTATGGTTGAAAAACCAAGGCTGAATGGACAAATGATGACAAAAAAAGATACAACCTGGACAATGTAGCCAAGGACATCCTTTACAAAACCTTGGACAAAGCCATGTTCAATAAAGTCAAATCATGCAAAAGCGGCTAAAGAAATGCAGGACAAGCTAACATTGATTTGTGAAGGCTCGGAAACAAATCAAGGAAAATAAATTATCGATTCTTTGTACAAAAATTTGAGAATTTCAAAATGATCGCGGAGAGAGAACACGGATCAAGCTGGATGCTCGGTTCACGAGAAATCACCAACGAGCTATCTGTCTTGGAAAGGAATATACACGAAAGAAATGTGTATGAAGATCTAAAAAGTCTCCCAGGATGAATGGGAAATGAAGGTCATGGCAGAGACATTCCATGGACCTACTCGAAGACCTCCAACCATGAACTATTCTCGGATCTCAAAGCCTGCGAATTTGGTGAGAAAAAAGATCGAGGAAGAGGCAGTTGTACCCAAAGCAATTTGCTCTAATTGTTAAGGATGGAAAGAGAGGTGAGGTCAAAAGTCATTGATCGGAAGAAATAGCCCGATGGTTAAAAGGTTCAACAAGTTCTTCAATAAGAACTACAAGAGAAGCGGCGAATCTTCGGAAGACACTCGGCTCACTCCAAGTCAAGGAAGATAGGCCAACGAAAACAGATCATCAAAAATGAATATCAAAGGGCTAACAATCCAAGAATGGAAATAGGCTGATCAAAGGTTGAATATCTATCTTTTTGAGCTAGGCAGGCAGGTCACTATGCCATTGATTGTCCATATCTGTGTCAACAAATACGAGGAATGAAGAAAGAAAGAAAGGTCTTGAGAGAAAGAAGACAAAAAAAAAAAAAAAGCAATGTTGGGCGAGAGAAGGCTGAGAAACTGACCAAATCAAGAAGGCAGTGATTGAGCGATGAAGGCGACTACTCAAGTGACTCGAAGAAGAAGCCCGATCATTTGATGGCCAAGGAACAAGATCAACGACCAAGAAGATGAGGTACACTCAAACTCATCAAACTCGGTTCTAGTGATAGTGGTTGTGACACACACACTTCATCACCCAGCTGTCTTTATGATTCATTAGGCAACATGATGAAAGATTTTGAACACATTAAATCCTCACACACACTACTAAATGAGAAAAACGACCTACTCGATAGCGAAACTCATAGGTGACTAAGGAGTAGTACTCTAAGTTAAATAGGCTGATGAGAATAAAAGTTTAAAAATTTGAAAATGCCAAGCTAATAAGCGAGAAATAGGCTGCCATAGAAAAGAGGAGAATGACCTCAAAAATGTGATTGCCTCATTCTCTAAGGCATCTAAATCATTGGATGATCTTATTATGAGTCAAAGAGAATGTGGAGACAAGACAAGCTTAGGATTTAATTCCTCGTGCTATGTCAAACTCCAAAAGTAATTTTGGAAAAAGGATCTTCAAGCAATGAAGTGTCTCAAAAATCCAAAACTCAAATGGTGCACACATTCACTCCAAAAGCACAATTACAAGCAAACGGCCTTGGTTATAAAGGAAAAGGAAAACGACCGGTTGGGTGCGTTGAGAGGACAGTGAGAAGAAATTGGCCAAGTTCCTCGGCAAACTCCAAGCGAGGAATTACTGCTGTAAAGAAAAAGCGAGCTACCAAAAACCCCAAAAAGTTCTAAAAAAAACACATATGATGGGAATGGTAGAAAATATCCAAGCCAAGGCTGATTGGAGCGATGTGAACTATCGGCATAGACTTATGGAATATAAGCCCAAATGGCGAAGGCACAGAACTCACAATGGCCATTCCAAAAGTATAAGAGCTTTCATCGGCACACATATGCACCTAGGCACTACACTCGGAGACACCACAATTACCCAAAGAGGCGATTGCTAAAACACATATCTGGGCATCTGGACAAAGAGGCAATTTGTATGAACACAGAATCCCAAACAATTTGCCAAAATTAATTATGATTATGGCAGCGATAGATGACAACCCGCAGAGCGGATCATTTGGCTATAGGCTGGTTGGATCATCTTACAATACTAACCCCTCGGGACCCGGACAAGTATGGGTACCTAAAACTTAATTTCCTTGATTGCGGGTTCAAGGAACAAGCGAGTGCCAGGACCCTGGTACATGGATAGTGGTACATTCCCGGACATATGACGGGGAAACAAAAAAAATCTGTCAAAATTCAAGGAAGTTAAAGGAGCAAAAGTCATATTTGGAGAAATGAAGCTCGGGGAGAAATAAGAGGCATTGGATCCATCAAAGAAGCGGTTAGAAATCACGGATGTTGCATATGTTGAAGGACTCAACTTCAACTTGCTAAGCATCGACCAACTACTGTGACAAGGGTTATAATGTTGGATTTAACATGGGTATATGCCAAATCAAGGATATTGAATCAAATGAAGTTGTGTTGCAAGGATGCGAGACAAAAGAACATGTATGTAGTAAATTGGTCAACCGCAACACCCAACCTTTGTCTATTAGCAAAACCTGCAATTTGAATCAAGTTGGTTGTGGCACAAAAAAGTAGTCACCTGAATTTCAAAACAACAACAAGCTTGCGGAAGTAATCTTGTGGAAGGTCTTCAGGACTCGATTATACAAGAAGGAGAGTATATGTGGCGCATGCGAAAGGGAAAAGCAGGATCAAATCATCATTCAAAGAAAAAAGACATGCCCATCTTCAACAAAGATATTGCACCTGCTACATATGGATCTATTTGGTCGATTGAACCGGCTAGCATAAGTGGGAAGAAATATACCTTGGTGGTAGTAGATGACTACTCAAGATATACATGGACAATATTCATGTGTAAGAAGAAAAACTCTCTGAGAAACTACCACGGTGATGAAGAGGATTCAAAATGAGAAGAGCGAAACCATTATCAAAATAAGATCGGACGCAGGAGGCTGGTTTGTCAATGGTATAATAACTCGATATTGTATTGAAAATGGCATTGGTCATGAATTATCTGCGACAAAGGACTCCGTGAGAATGGAGTTGCGAAAGAAGGAATAGAACACTCAAAAGCGGCAAGGACCATGTTAGGTGACGGGGTTACCAAAAGATTTTGGGCTGAAGCAATCAACACGACTTGCTACACTCAAAATAGATGTATGATAAGCAGGCACGGTGACAAAGACTCCTATGAGATTTGGACGGGAGAAAACCAAATGTTGCATATTTTAGAATATTTGGATGTAAATGCTTAAATCCATAACAATGGCAAAGACAATCTAAAGGCTTTCGATGCTAAAGGCGATGAAGGTATCTTCTTGGGATACTCGGTGAAAGCAAAGCCTCTGATACTCAACAAAAGAACTATGGTTGCGAGAGGAATCCATTCATGTGGTATTCGATGAGCGAATGTAAATGGAGAAGACATTGAAGAGTCGGTGATAAAATTTGAATCATCAACCATCGAGAAAAGTCCTATCTTTGAAGTGAAAATTTGGAATTATAAACTCGAGATGAAGATGAGATAGGCGAGTCTCATAAAATCTTTGGAAAATTTGCGGTAAGTGATTGTGAAGAAGGAGCAAAGCAACACAAGCCATTGTTAGGCAATGAATCCGGCTAACTTACTTCAACGATGTAAGATGGTTGAAAGACCATCCACGAGACTTGTCATTGGAAATATAAGAGAAGGTGTCAAAACAAGATCGAGAACTCAACAAGTATGTTCACATGCTTTATCTCACAAATAGAGCCTAAAGATGTGTTACAAGCATTGGATGACACACATTGGATTCAAGCTATGCAAGAAGAAGCTGAATCGGTTTGAAAGAAATAAAGTATGGGAATTAGTTCAAAGACCCACCCATCAAAATGTTATTGATACTAAATGGGTGTTCGAAACAAGATGAGCGAGGAGGGTTACGTGGTAAGAAACAAAGCAAGACTAGTAGCCAAAGGATATTGCCAAGAAGAAGGAATAGATTTTGATGAAACATTTGCTCTGTAGCAAGATTGGAAGCTATAAGGATGTTTCTTGCCTATGCGACTCACAAGAATTTTATTGTATATCAGGGTAAAGAAGGTGAAGTAGAGAACATCCCTCACTGCTATCATTGATCCATCCCGAAAAGGAGATTAGCGCACTTCGACTCCCGGGATAATCTGATGTAATCTTTGCGGATCGGAAGAAGGCGATGAAGTAGTCATCCCTGTGGTGATCCAAAAGGCTTCGGTGAGGATGTTCCAACCACGAGCAAGTCGACCTCAAGACTTTCGTCAAACTTTCAACTTTGATGATGAGCCATCCATGGAAGTCTCATCATCGTCCGATGGCAGCACGATAAGGCGAGGACGATCGGCTCAATTGAAGAAACCCGGTGAGACCGGCGAGGCTTTGTTGAGGCAGTGAGGCTCGGCAAAGGCAAGGTCAACTTCAAAACAAACCCCGTACCGAGTCAGCTGCGCGAGCTCCCAAGGCTACCGAGGTTCGACTCCACGGGGAACTTCACGCGCACCACTCATCATTGAACAAATCCCGATTGCGTGATGATTCCTTTGTAGAATCATTTCCACTTCTCTCTGGAAGTACCCGACCTCCCTAAAAAGTCGAAACGATCTCGCGGCGCTTCCACGGACTAGATCTGTCATTCCATCGAATACCATCATTCCGGTGCTTATGATTTTGGCGTTGCTTGGCCATCAGTACACCTTGAGAGGGAACAAGCGAGTTCGGGAGGTGTTCAAAGCATTATTTGCGAGAAATTGAGCAGGATGGAGAGGCACCAGGCCTCGATGGACATGAGGCTGGATAACGAGATGCCAACCTTTATGCGACTTGAGAGGCGTAATAGTCGAGAATCCGGAGTGGTGGCAACAACGGCAAAACAATGCGCGTGGAACAAGTAGATATTCGAACATTGTTCAACAAGGCTGGCTTTGATGCGGAAGGAAACTGATGCAAAGGCGAAATTGAGAGAACACATTGAGCACATGCATGAATCTCACCTTTTTGAGATAAAGCTGCTGCGTGAGCAAAATAAGAATGAGCTCCTGCGTATGGAAGAAAACATGGATAGAAAATTCGGCCTTAACTTATGGTGAGATGAAGTTAGCTTAAAAGTGAATCAATGCTACTCGTTAAGTTTAGTGCGGCATACACCACAGCCCGACTCGAAGCGAGAACTCGGCTATCGATGGGCTTCGACTTCACTTGCTAGTATGTTTCGGGGGTTCCTCTCTCCTTTGATGATGCCAAAAGGGGAAGAGGAATACCTTAAAAGCGCTAAAGATCTGAAGGCTGAAAAGGAAGGAAGCGGTTTGTGAAGGGAAAACAATGAGGAAGTTTCAAGGGAAAAGAAAGGAAAGTCTGTTGAGGAAGGATCGAGAGATGTGACCTTAATGATTGTACAAACCCCCACAAGGTCTTGTCACGGTGATATTATCGACAAACTCCAGTGACTCTGCCACTCGACACTCTGCTGCATCTATGGGCAGAAAAGAAAAACGATTGAAGCGAGGGATGGAGGAAGTGGAAGGAAGGTTGAATGCCCGAGTTATGGACATCTTGAAACAACATGGAGGCATTCGGTGAGCGAGAACACTTATGCCATCTCGGATGTCGGGACCAGAGCCAAGATCGGTTGATGAATTTAAAACGCTACTTGTCTGAAGGATCTTCGCAAACATGTCTATGGCTCAAGCACGGGACTTATCTTGGGAAAAAGGGTCTCACGTTATGTGAAGAAGGCTGACGAGCGGCGGACTCAAGCGATCCCTCTGCTGGTCACTCCATTGGTCACTCAATGGAAGAAGAAGACCCGTCAATACATGCCCGGTAGAGGAAGAAGCGATGGTGGAGGAAGAGGTTTGAGACTGGGCCTCTGCCCAAAAACATTGAGTACATAGATCCGGGCAAGAAATGAGGGATCTTTGGGGAACAGTCTTGACCAAGTAGCCAATCTGCAAGTGGCTAAAAACAATCTTGAGTATGTGAAAAGAATCGAAGAAAAAATAAAAGACAAACTCGGCTATGGGAGGAGAGACAAGAGAGATTAAGAAGAGATGAAGGCTGCCGGAAGGCATATGAAAAGAAGAAGAAAAGGCGAGTGAAGATGAGAAAAAGAAAGAAGACCGAGAAGATGATAGAAGCGAAGAAGATGAAAGAAGGAGGCGGCGAAGGAGATGAAGTGTTGTTGTCCACCCCTTCATGTATTTTACTATGTAAATACATACTATGTAAGTCTTACGTAATAAATCTGTAAATTCTCTATTTTTGCGTAGACATAAATGTTTGCTTGGATACACCTTATGTGATTGTGTAAAAGAACAAGAATGTTATGATCAATAAAAGGATTGATTCTCACGCATACATTCTCTGTGAATGCACTATCTGTATGTATCTTTGCTATTTACATTTTGAATATTTTAAGTTTTGGCATCATCAAAAGGGGAAATTGTTGGGAAATTTATTGTTTAGATTTTGATGAATGCCATATAAAAAACAGAATAGGAAGTTGGCACCCCATTTTTGTTGTAAGCGCATTGTAATAAATAGAAATTTGGTCAAGGTGAGTTAAATCGGCTATGCCCAAACATGCAAGAAGACAAGCGGAGACTAGTAGGAAGACTCATTGCCCGAGGCAATTGAGTCACGGCAAAAGAAGAAAGGGGAACTCGGTGAAGGTGCAGTGAGATCTGGTGAGTAAAGCATCGATCAAGTCAACTCAGAGATAGTCAAGTCTCTAGTTGAAGTAGTGAGAAGAGTCATTTAATGATTGGAAGGCGACTCTAAGTCACACAGGGAAAGCAAGGAAATGCGATCAAGTCGAGATAAGCTGAAAGAGATCCGTTTGCACTGAAATTAAGAGAATTACTTAAACAAGTAATATCTCCATGCTACCTTTCTCGGAGTGCTCGATCCGCGAAGCGTGCAAGGAAATAAACCATGGGAAACACTACACAGTGTCGATGCTCTAAAAGGTGAAGAATAATTCATACGAGGAAGTGGAAATTCCAGGTATGCAAAAGACAAGCCAGCGACCACAAGTGACTTTCAAAAATAAGCTATCTCTTCGGGCAAATTTTTGAAAGATCACTATAAAAGGCGAGGATGACTCACGAGGATTTTTTGAAGAGGTTGTTGATTACGAACCAAAAACATTCAAGCTAACATCGACGACGTAATCAAAATATTCTCAAAATCATTCAAGTTTAATCCTCAAGCTACACTACGAAGAAAATCAATCCAACACTCACTGTGAAGGAAAGATAGCTTCAATCGGTTGAAGAGGAAACTTTAGAAGAAAAGGGGTCTACATTCCACGAAGGATTGTAGGAAGGTTCAGGGCGAACCGAGGCTCGAGTTTTGGAGGCTTCGTGATCAAATCCTAAAAGCTTGAGCAAGTGAGCTGTAGTAGCAAGCAGTGCCCACTGTGAAGAAGGCTGAGTCGGACGAGAAGCTTGGTGAGTGACCAAGGCATCTCGGTGAGTCCCAAAGGATCAAGTCGTTTGTGTGATCAAGACTTGTATCGGACTGTTACCACTATGTATCTTGATCAATACTTAGTGGATTCCTCGGGGAGTTGGAGAAGAGAGGAGTAGAAGAATTACCCCATCTTGAACCTCTATAAAAACTTATCGTGTCATTTACATTTCAGCACTTTAATTCCTGCATCTTATTTGTTTTTAATTATAGACATATTTGCTATCAGTGATAATCTCTAAATCTAAAACCAAGTATTAAATCATAACTAAACCAAACTTAAGGGTGTTAAGTCTTAAAACTGAAAACAAACCACAATTGAGCTAATTTAGTCTTAGCAATTTGAGTTATTCTATCAGGCTCGGTCGAGTGCATTGAGTGACTAACTCTCTTGATTAACTAAATTGGTACATCCCTGAGACACAGTGTATAGTGTCGACTCGAATTTTAAAAAGGACCAAAAGTGAAAAGTTGGTAAGGTTTATTCAACCCCCTTCTAAACCTTACACTCACACCCCTTGGACCTACAAGTGTGTATCAACTCTAAAGGTGAATTGCTCCTTTCAGCCAAGATGAAGCGATAATTTAGCCATTTTAGCTTCAACAAACTTCACATTTTCTTTTTGAGTTTACTTGGGTAAATTAATTAATTCTAAATTTACCAATCTTTTTATAGCATTGATTTACATGTCTAATCTAATATGCCATAAATTAGAGCACTCCTCAATATAAACGAGAAGAAGATTCATTCTTATTCATATTCAGCAAAGCAGCGTCGATCATTACATTCATTTTGAGCGATCCTTTGTCTAGATAACCATTACCAAGGAAGTCCAAATTTGCTAAGTACAAACTTTTCAAACTCAAAAACTAGTCTAACCCATGGTTGACCACAAACCGAAGTTTTTGCGGATGCAGGACATACAACACATCCTTGACTTCAACTACTTTCCCGAAGTAAGCTTTAGCACCACCGTTCCAATGCTGACAACATCGGAAGAGGCGTGATTCCCCATATGGAGCTTAAACTTCCGGTCGATGGGATGTAAGAAGAAGAATGCATCGGTCGGAGCAGGACATGGCAAGTGGCGCAGGATATCCCAAACCATTCTTTGGTTATCCACCAAATTGGCTTCAAACACCACCGCCGACATGTCAACATCATCGGCTCCTTTCTTCAACCACATTAACATTGGACTACGGTTTTGTTTTCTTTTTCTTTGGTTGACTATAGTCCTTTGCTATATGGTTCGGTTTGCCCGCGATTGTAGAAAACTCCTGGAATTTTCAAGCTGTCGGTTTCTTGATTTATCGTTAGGCCTTTTTTGAATTACTTGACAAGCCGTGCTCAATCAAGTTGGCTTTTTTTTTTGACTCCATAGGGACAAGCTTGGACTTGGAGTCAATCCTCTATTGTCTTCCTCAATTAAGGTTTGACAATCAGATCCTATAGTCCCATCTCCTTTAAACTTATGTTTGAGATAATTCTTGAAATCCCTCCAACTTAGGGGCAATTTCTCAATCAAGCGACCACTTGGAATGCTTAAGCAAAACCATTCCCTCGCGAGAGATTTCATGTAGGATCAAGCTGGAACTTGAACTTATTCCATCACGGTTTTAGAATCAACCATCACAAAATCCAAGACCTTAAGCGACAACAAATTTCTTTGTCTTAGCATCCTCGGTTTTGTCTTCTTCTCAAAGAATCCCACATTCTTTGGAGGATTTCTGACCTGATACACACTGTAAAGTGCATCACTAAGTCCGTTTAGGATATAGTTACGGCACAGGAAATCACCCTGGCCCCATGCATCAAACACAGCGCATTTTTTAGCATTCGTTTCGTTCTCAGCAACAACAAGAGCGTCCTCGGTCGAATCTTCCCGGACTCGGGGGTAGTCGGGTAGAACAACATTTTTGCTTTGCCACCTCTTGAAGTCGAAATCCATGAATTTTTGGGTTTCTCAGCTTGAGTATGAGGATGATCGGGGTTTCTACTTGTGCTTGCCATCGTGAAGTTCGATAATTGCTGCGATTATTTAATTCAAAGTTCTAAGAAAAGGGAATGCCTTCAAGATGGGAAAATAACAGAAATAGAAGATTACGAGAAAAAGAACTAGCTATTACAAAGTAGAATTTTGAAAGCCGAAGTCGAGGCGAATCTCTTTCATAAAAGCAATTACGTCGGCTAGTGCTCACGGTTTGACGTATTGCTTCCAAAGATGAAGCGACTTACGTCTACATGTAGTAGCACCACCACTAACATAGAAGCTCCTTGAACTAGAAAGGTGTTGAAGGCCCGTTCTTTGGACTTAGTGCGAGAATCGAGAATATGAGTGTATGCTTTTTCATGGAGTAAATTACGTGTCCCAACGATCACGAATGCGGGCCAAGCCCATTTTCGAATCTAGGCCCATGCCCAGGGCAGGGCAGCCGGGCCCGAGCCGAGGCAAGACCCCAGGCCCAGGCGGCGCGCGCGTGTGTGGCCCACTTGTGATCATCCACTTGTGTTATAGTTTATACAACATATAACACCCTCTAGTAAATAAACTAGGATACACAATGATTTATATTAAAATGTGGGATAAGGCAAAAGTTTTCATTTCCGCTTTACATAATCTTTACATAATGCCCATTTATGTGGCTACCTTCGTGTATTAATTTCTCACTCACCCAAATTTGGTTTGAGAAATAAAAAAATACTACGAACATCTACTCGAGCAACGGATGAATAATATATAATTTAATTTCTCAGAATTAAATTTTTAGCCACAAAAATTTGGTCAAAAATCGAATTCGATACTCACTTTATCAAAACCAAATTTCCAACAGTTAATCACTTGTTTCAAAAGAAAACAAATACTTTTTAAAAGAAACAAAACTGATACTTTTTTAAAGAAAACTGATAGTTTTCTAAGAAAAATTGATACTTTTAATATATCACCTGAATTGTCTTCAATTTGACTTTCTTTCATTCCCTCATTAGGAGCGTCATCAACTAACGCTTCGTTGATTAGTTCTTCTTCAATAGGTGACTTTACCTCAGGCATGAGAAGATCAAACCTAGGCATTGAATCCTTGCGTTCTTTCATCTTTTGAACATTCTTTACAACATCATTAATGTATCTGTGAAGTTTTGTGTTAGAGAAGAATTCATCATCGGGTGAGGATGAAATCTGATTATTTATGTTGCATTTTAAACGTAATCTCTCCGTATGGACATAGGTTATGACTTCGTATCTTTTTTTATTGAATAAACATATTTTATCAACACCTTACAAAAAAAATGATACTTTTTAGACAAAAAAATGATGCTTTTAATATTAAACTGATACTTGAAAATGCATAAAAGAAAATTGATCCAAACCTTGACATCTGATAGCTTTTCAAGAAAAAATGATTTTTTTTAAAGAAAGATGATATACTTTTTAGCATTAAAGCGATCTTGAATAACTTACATCTTTAGCCCATTTCTCAACCTTAGCGTCGATTGGTGGGCGGTGGCATTTCAAACTTAATGAATCTTAAGATTCATCATGTTTCACTGTTCCTCAATCTCGAGCTTTCTTTCTCACAATACCTCGATTTGCGACTTTCTCTACATCTTCCAAATTAAATTTCCAAGAAATATGATACATATCTTCCACGCACTCCCCCAGCCCAAAAGCTCCAGCACGTCTCTCTTCTTTTGACTTTTTCTTTTTGTATATGTTCAGTCGTTCAGTGTTGAATAAGCAGTATATCAAATGGTTAAGCTTTCTTTTTCCATTTCAAACGATGAAAATATGTATTTTGCAAGGCGATATGCATCGCTTATGTGGGTGCATGGTTGACTTCTTATTAAAAGTTTCTCTCACTCTATACTACCTATCCAAAACCAATGAACACCGGTCAAATCACGGGATCGCATCTCCATCCACTAGTGACTTGAAACAAGAAACATCGACAGTCGGCAATTCGCACTTGTGTCGAAAAAAGTGGATAAGCTATACAAGACAAACAATCTTTTAAAATCATCCCCATTCTTTATATACTCATTCATAAGTTTGTTTTCAAAGCCCCATAGTAGAACTCCCATCAATCCCTACCTTATTCTTAAACTCAACCATAACATCTAGACTTTCATTAGTTCATAAACCAATACTTCATGATTGTTCCTTGGCAACATAGAAACATTGCATATATCATCGGGGCTTATAGCACACCTCTTTCTATCAATAACATTAAGCAACCGGCTTATCCCATTAAACCTTTTCACTAACCACAACAACATTTGGGCATGGACTTGTTTGTATTACAACCTTAACAAATCGCCAAAGTCAATACTCTTGACATTCTTCTTTTGTCTATAGTTCAAACAATTTATTAGATCATATAACACATGCGGTCTACATTGCGTAAGCAAATTGCTGCTAGAAATATAGAGTGGTAGTGACATAAGATCATTTTTCGACATAATATCGTAGGGCATAAAAGCGATGCATTTAAGCGATTTTGATACTTTCAAGCATAAAAGGTGATACTTCTAACATGTCGAGTGATATAAATATATGTTCAATATTGAAAATACAATGATAGAAAAATTGGTACTTTTAAGGCAGTTTCTAATACTTTCAAGCATCAAAGATGATACTTATAACGTGCAGGGTGATATAAATATACGTTCAATATTAATAACGCCTTTGATATAAACATTAATAATTTTGGGTAATTTAAATTACTTACCCAATAATCGGACATGATCTTCTAACATACAAAATCACATATGTTCAATGTTCAAATACTAAAAAGATACAAGAGACACGGACAATGATAGTTTTCAAACAATTTATGATATGTTTGAGCATTAAAAATGATATTTCTAAGATGCGCAATTATATACATAATGTGAAAAAATGCAAAAACCTCTCATTATCTTTTTAGATATATTCCTTTTCATTTGAGGATTTTTATTATCCTTCTTTAAAATTTCCTTCGCTGGAAATTTACGCTTTTCAGTAATCTTTCTCAGTTCATGACTAGCACTAATTTTCTTCGCCGGAATTTCTTATTTTTCAGTAACCTTTTCATCAACTTTTTTGTCATCTTTTTTTAGAATCTCTTCTACAATAACCTCTTCCAATTCATGGCTAGCGCTACCTTCCTTCACCGGACTTCCTTCTTTTTATCAATTTTTCTAGAATCATTTCTACTACATGCCTTTTTTCGGGTTGCCCCTTCCCTTATCTCTCCTTGTACTACCCGTGTCCCATTAATTGGGGATATAAATTAGGGCTAAATTAAGGTTGTGAGAATAATTTTAGGGACTTGAAACCCTAGATTTCGTAATTTTGGGGATTTAATTTCTGATTTATTCACAAGAATTAGGAAAGGCAATTTTTACAAAAGGAAAAAATCAAATCAAATCATGGTAATAGAAAAACAACTCGAATATGCATGTAGGGCATGTAAATCAAGAATTTTTGTAATAAAATTTCAGAACAAATAATATCATATATTTCTTAAAATATCGACTTATAAATTCAAAGTCTCTCTTAGGGTTATTCTTCACAATTTTTCCACAAAAGTAAGAAGATAAAGTTCTTTCTCTTCTTAAAAACATCCAATGTCGACGTGTGTTCCGCCATCGGCACCGGAACCACCACCATGGTCACCACCCTTCCAAATCCCAAGCCCCAAAACCAAAACCAAAACCCATGATAAAAACCAAGAAAAGAAAAGAAGAAGTATATGAAAGAGGAAGAAGTCGTTCTAACGACCAGCGTCACCATGACCGCTGGTCACTGATGCCAGAGACAAAAGAGAGATTGGGTGGGGCAGTTGTACAGTGAAGGGAAGAAGGAGAGAAGAAAAAAAAAGAAATGAGAGATTGGAGGGGCAAGTTTACGGGAGAAAGAAAAAAAGGAAGGAAGAGAGAGAGAGGAGAGAGAGAGAGAGAGAGAGAGAGAGAGAGAGAGAGAGAGAGAAGAGAGAGAGAGAGAGAGAAGGAGAAGAAAAAAAAGAAGATTGTGTACGAAACCTTTGACTTTTACGATGGCCAGTTTAATTCTATTTTTGACCAAGCCCAATTATGACCCATCAAGTCACCTATCAAGCCATTTTCCTAGAAATCTAATCCAGATTCAAACTTCTACTTCTTTCTATTTTCCTCTTTCATAATATTTTATATCAATGAAAAAGTTTATTTCATTGTAGGAGACTGGGAATTAGAATATTAGGCATTCACGTTTGCATTTACTTCACGAAGCTATTGCATTTGAGGTGGGATTTGTTTATACAATATCCTTATTAAATGGTTTATTATGTATCTTGCGATTGCCGCAATTGACTATTGAAGTGAGAGATGAAAGTGGTTTGGGAAAAAAGAATCCATCAGGTGAAATTCTTGCAGTGCAAAATATTGCTATTGAAATTCATGTGTGTTTTGATACGCATGATTGTATTTAATTTAGACATTGGTTAACCCTACTGGGTTTTTGAATCCTCACTACATGTATAACTTCTACAGATAAATGAAAGACTCGGGGCGTGCACGGGGGGGCAATGGAATTGTCGACCAAACCATTATTTAATTTTGAAATAATTATTTACTATTGCATGAGACGATGAATTATTTTGAATTTTATTTTTTAAGTTTTGAGACTTGCTTTCACGGAATTATTTTGAGATTTTGAAAAGTCATAATGTTAGTGTTTTCTTGTTATTGAACATGACTTTAAGTTTAGATTGTTGTTAGCACTTTATAAAATCATATATATTTAATTCAGAAATTGGGGTGTTACACTCATGTACACCAAGTGTTTCTGTTGTGTCATCTACAAAAATGAAATAACCGATACTTTTAAGACAAAATTATTAAACACGCATATTAATAAATCTAACAATTTAAGTCATTATCAAACAACAAATCAAACAAAAATCGGTTTAATCAAACAAAAATCGATTTAATAAAAGTTCATGTTGAAATACAGTGCATATAATTGACACTTTTAAGATAATTTCTGATACTTTTAAGGCAATTTCGGATACTTGCAAACATCAATGTTCAAAGATTTATACTATAACAAAATGTCTGTATTTTAAGTATTTCTAACGATAATGTTCACAATTTCAGTCACCATCTATCAACAAATCTAACAAAAATACAGTTTAGTAAAAAGTTTAACATATAAATCTACAAATTATTTCACTTCAGTAAACTATAAAAAAATTGCAAAAACATATTTTCAAAAAATAGTTTAATTTTTTTCCAGAAATTATCAAACTAATTTACAAACATGCAAAATTCAATGGTGGAAAACAGGAAGACACTTCGGCCATAAGCAAAACCACCAAGGGGAAATACATTTCAGAATCGACGAAACAAGGAGAAACAAAAATAAAAAAATCACAAACATACAAAGCAAGAAGAAGCGAGAATAAGTTAGGTCAACAACATAGAAGAATCGAAAAGAAGAACAGAAATAGAAGAACATAAGAAGAAGAAGAAGAAGAAAGTGGGAAAAGAAAAAAAAATAAGAATAAACCCTAGTTTGAAACCGAAAAAGAAAAAAAACTTAATCCAAACTGGTATAGGAAGCGGGTCGGGTAAGTAGGATTCCTCTTATGTATTTAGACCCTTAAAACGACCCTATATAAGTTTTTGACTAAAGAAATACATAAATTGTGAAATTTAGGACCCATAGTCTGTTCTTTTTCATTTGAAGAATAAGTTGTCCCACCAAAAACCAAGATCAATCTTTAAAATAGCTCTACAAGCTTCATTTGATTCTTTTTTTTTCCATGAGAAAGCAACTCATTTAGTTCCCATATTGCATGCACAATTCTATTCACACGATAAAAATATAACTTGTACACAACTAAATAACTAACAAGGCTATTACCCCATCTAGAATCACTTGTATCATGTGGTGGGCAAACAAATGGCCTTTTATTCTTAAACACTACTCAAGGACATGATATGGCAAAGAATTATTGGAAAAATGCCGCTTTTAGAGCCAAAAAATGTAAAATACCACTTATCCTGAATCTTGTAAGACCACCACATAATAGACCATTATATCTAGCCAAAATAGAAGTGCCCCCCCACACACACCAAGCGAAAAAAAGCGGCCTTTGTCCCCTTCCATATATCGATCATTGTCAATGACTCGGCGACAACCACAATCACCACCTTCACCGCCAACACCAAGTAATTCGCCACCAACAATCTATGACCCCACGACTACGGCGTGCTCGGAGCCCCAAACCCTATTCATCTGCTAGAACCCATCGTTGTTCTAGTCCACGATCCTAAAACCGACCTATATACCAATCACAATGTTGACTTTAGATCTAGGTTGTTAGGCGTGTGTCGATTGTGTGGTTGCATGTGTAGTAATTTTGTAGGTCGATTTTATGTTTCCATTTGGTTTGCGGGTGGGCGGTAGGCGATTATGTCGATTTGCGGGTTGTTTTGTGGTCGATGTTTTGGTCATTTTCTTAGGCATTGTGGTCAATATTTTCTTCATTTTTCTTCATTTTTATTCTATCTCTATGTTTATTTCTTCTTCAAGAGAACACTCCCCCTTTAGGTACCAAGAGGTGTCAAGGTAAAGTCTAGAAGGGGATGGTTTTGGATAGACTTTACAATTTTTGATTCTCTCGTAATTTGTTGATAAGTAACTCGGCTAAAAAATAACAATTTTTACAAAATCATATTTTTTAATAACGATTGGAAATCTTACACCCTTTTTGAGTTTATAGCAATCAACACTTGATGTTTTAGAAGTTATTATGCAAGCTAGTAAGTAATGTAAATAACTTGAATGTAAAGTACAAAATATAAATGATACAAGAATTTATAGTGGTTCGAGGATGGAGTAATTCCTCTCGTCCACTCTTCTCTACTCGGCGAAAATCCACTAAGTATCATGTCACTTTAGATACAAAGTTTACAAATAGTCTCGGCTGACTTTGTCACACCACGGCTGAGCTAGACTTTTCACAGAGACTTCTTTTTTTAGCAACTTTAGCTCATTGTCAATGTAAGACTTGATCACAAAACCCTTTCCTAATCTTGATTTACGGTTTGACAAGAACATTACAATCCTTCCTCGAGGATATGTAGACCATGTGTTTTGTTTTCACAAGTTTCCTCTTCAACTATTGAATAGCGACCTTAAACTTTACGATGTGTGTAGGATAATGTGTCTTGAATGAAGCTTGAGGTAAAAGTGCCCACGATTCGGAGCGCGATTCTAGTTTTAAAAGCTGCCGGTTCTAGTTCTTCCAAAATGAGAACGAGGCGAAAATGGGCTCACGGTTCGATTCCAAAATCAAAATTGGCGATTTGGTTCCAAAATGGAACTCAATTATCCGCGATTCGATTCGATTTTAAGCGGGACCATTTCACTTAATTATATTTTGATTTTTTTAAATAATTTATCAAATATAGTTACAAAATAAAAGAATAAATAGAAAATAAAATTATACTTAATATTCATACTAATATTAAAGTTCGGACTTAATATAAATAATAATATTAAGATGAATTAGACTTAATATTCATAATAATATTAAATTTTGGACTTAATATAAATAATAAGGCAAAAATATTTTTTAGTCCACTAAGTGGACTACTTGATTTATTTAGTCCACTTTTCTAGGTGTTTTTGAAAATAGTCCACTAAGCCCAGAAAAATTTCGGATTTTTTAGTCCACTTCTGCAAGCTTCTTGTAGGTAATTTTGATTGGCTATATCATACGTGGCTTTTTATTTATTTAAAATTATTTTTTTTATATTTTCTTTTGCCGAATCCCTATCTCGTGGCAAAGTTGATATTGGGTGGGCGAAACCCCATAACACTAAAACAACGCTGAGATTTTCCGCTCTTTCAAATTGAAACCCTAGCCTCCTTTCACACAAAACATTACCCCATTAATTCATATACTTACTATCTGAAAATCAAATACCCAAGACATCAAGCTGAAATCCATCGGTGTAAGCAAACAAATTTTTATAATGAAGCATGAAGAACCGGATGTGATTTCGGAAAGTGCGGCCCGATATGGTAAGTGGTTTAAAATTTATTTTCTTATTGTTTTTTGTGATTTGTATGTTTATTGCTTCTCTACGATTCAGTTGTAGTATTTTATAAGTATATTATGTTATATTATGTTTTTATTTATTGTTGATTAAACATGTGGGCATTTTTATGATTTGTATGTTTGTTGCTTCTCGGATTGAACATCGGTGATTGATTTTTGATTTTTGTCTTGTTTTTTTTTTTTTTTTGCTTTTGTACACATGGGAAGCAAGTGCAAATATTCAAAAGATGAATTTGTAGATGATTTGGAAAATAGTGATGAATATGGTTTGAGAGAGAGTGAATCGATGACAAAATATTCGGAGAATATAGAAAGTGAAGATGATTATCTAGTGGTAAGGATTATGATGAAGATTATGATAATAAATCATACATTCGATGTTTAATCTAGTCAAAAATATAATCCGATGTTTGAGCTGAGTATGTTGTTTGGAAATAAAAAAAAAAAGATCATAAAGCTGACTCATTCACATGCAATAGAAATCAAAGGTGTGTGAAAATCACAAAGAATGATAATTTTAGAGTAAGCGCAAAGTGTTTTGATAAAGATGGCAGTGGAAACTTCATGCAATCAAACTGAAAAATGAAACTTCATTCAAAATATGTCAATTAATTAACGGTCACACATGTCCACCAAGTTTCAATGTTAAGAATGTGAAGTCTAATTAGTTGTATGGAAAGTATGCATCGAAGTTTAAGATTGATCAAGAGGAATGTAAAGACAATGAGAGCATATATGATGGAAGATTTTAGATGCAACATCACTCATTACCAGGCTTACAAAACAAAAGCGGCTTTACAAATAAGGGGATGCCAAAAGTAGTATGCCTTTTGTGGGATTATGTTGAGAAAGTGAAAAGATCCAATCCAGGTTCCACTGTCATTATAGGAGTTAACAAGGATGATGTTGGCCATAAATTTGACATAATATATATTTGCTTTGAGGCATTCAAAGTGGGTTTTAGAAATGGTTGCGAGGCCCGTAATTGGAGTTGATGGGTGTCATATCAAAGGACCTCGTGGAGGGTGTTGTTAAGCTGCGTGAGTGCAGACCTAATAACGACATATTCCCACGATTTAGCCTGCGATGGTTAACAAAAAAATGGGGATACTTGGGCCGGTTTCTAAACCTTTTCAAGTTGGATATGCAAATTGAAAATGACGGCCGGTGGACTTTTATGTAAGATGAAAGGATTAGTGCAAGCATTCCAAAAAAAATTCCAAATGTTGATCCGAGTTTTGTGTAAGGCATATGCACCAAAATTTCAAAAATGTTGGGTTCGAGGATCAAACTTTCAAGATAGCGATTTGAAGCGACTAAGGCTACCCGCAATTAATGAGTTTAATAAGGCCATGGATCAATTGACGGACTAGATGAGAAGGCTTGGGAGTGGTTTAGTGACAAACCTCTAAACAATGGAGTAGGGCCTACCTCAATACATACCCCCAAGTCGGACGTTCTCTTGAATAATCATTGTGAAACCTTTAGTAGCAACATATTAGAAGCGAGAAATGTATATTATCAATGTTATAGTGGATTCGAGGAGTATATAATGAAAAGGTTGCAACAAAATAGAGACATATCAAAGAAGAAATGGAAACTTAAAGGAAATTGTTTGTCTAGGATTAAGAAAATCTTTGATTAAAATATTGAGAAGCTTGTTGATTGTATGCCCATGAAAATGATGATAGACATTATCAGTTAAGCTGCCAGGGATGGAAACAAATATAGTGCTAACTTGGAAAATATGACATGTGGGTGTAGGAAATGGGAATTAGTAGGGATCACTTATGAGCATGTAATGTGTCTATAACTACACAAATTTGGAATACATTTGACTACACACATAGATCTTTATTTTGTGGCTCTTATGAGATGGTTTATGAACCTATCCTCATGCCCATGAATGGCAGTAGTGAGTGGCCCAAATTAGGAAACATCCCTCACGGAACCTCTTAACTATGCGAGAAATGTCGGTAGGCAGTCGAGCGAAGAAGGGAACACGATGAACTTTTCCCTAAACAAAAGAAAAAAGTAGGGGAAAACCAAAAGATTGATCCAACCAAGTTGAGGAGGCGTAAGCCACGGTGAAATGTAGTAAATATGGAGTGGAGGTCATAACAAGAAGTCTTGTCCTTTGAATAATGCACTAGAAATTCAACCACAAGGAGAAGATTGTAGTCACTAACCAGAACATGCTCCCAAGTGCCATCAAAATTATAAGTAAAATATATAGAAATTTACATAATTTTTCATGTTTATGTTGTCAACATGCTATTATAACACTTTTTTTTTTAGTTTAATCTTCAATTAGGTGAGAAGGAAGCTAGTGGATCCATTCATACATGCTCCCATAATGCGAGAAGTATCTTGAGGCCCCAGATGTCAAAGGAAACACCATCCATGTGTGAGCAATTCCAACAATAGAGAGGGATTTTGCCACAAAAGACAAAGGAAAGAACTATGTCAAAAATCACACACTTGGAGCGGCATTATCTACACATCAAGATGTTAAAGGAAATGGGAAAATCTAGGCACCAACTCAAGATGCACTTTTTTTGTAAAAATTTAATTCAAACGATTAAAACTTTGAATCGATTTTCTTTTGAAAAACATTGGTGATGGTTGTTTTGGAATTTTTAGTACGGTGATGTGGTATTTTTGGAACATTGGTGATGTATTCTAAAAATTAGTGCTCATTGACACCCGACTATCCTAAAATTAAGGACCAAAACTAACGAACTATTATGCATACCCCTATTGACGATTCGTTATTTTAACACCCCGAAAAACAATGAAAACACTCCAAGACAACATCAACATATATTTGAGGCACTTATTTCGATTCTCGACTTAACTTTGTTCATTTCAAGATTGACATTTTCCTTTCTAATCCAGGATTAACGTCGCGGCTCTAGGATTGATGGCCAGGAAAATCTACCCATTTAAAATAATTCTGACCCCTCTCTGCATAAGAAAATGAATGTTATTGTTAATAAAGAAACAAAAAAGGAAGGAAAAACAAAAATAAATAGCCCATGAAAACCCAAAAAACTCACCTTCAATCTACACATCCATGAAATCTTATGCGGATTGTCACTAGTCAAGATGTTTGAATTTGTGCTCTTTTTCCACAATGACAATAAAGATAACCTGGAGATGAAGATGTAGACATGTTGATGTTCTTCTTCAAGTGAAAAGTCGGTCTTCTTTGTTGCAAACTTGCACAAAAAGTTTACATTTTGTGAGGAAAGAGAAGACAAGTACTCATAAAATGAGGGAAATGGGATGATTTTCCCTCCCAAAATACCCACGTAGGATAGGGATTCAACAAAAGAAAATAACAAAAAAAATAATTTTAAATAAATAAAAAAGCGTCGTAGGATATAGCCAGTCAAAATTTACCTATAGTAACCCGTAAGTGGACTGAAAATCCGAAAATTTTCCATTTAGTGGACTATTTTCAAAAACACCTAGAAAAGTTGACTAAATGTCTGAAGTAGTGGACTAAAAAATATTTTTGCCTAAACAATAATATTAAGTTTCTTATGTATCCTCTTAAGATATAGAGGAATCAAAATTCACATAGTTTGCTTATAACATTTATTTTAAGATGTGCCTCATAAACATAATATTTAGTTTAAGATGTGTCTCATGCGGTTGCGAATATAATATATTATACTAAGCATTTAATATTTCTTCTATCATAATTTTATCCCAAAAAAAATTAAAAGACGTTGGTATTAACCTTGAAGCGGCGGTTTTAACGCTAGTTCAATGATGGTTGAATCGGCTGTTCTACGATTTCTTAGACCAAAGAACCAGAACTAGAACTGCCTAACGGTTTTAGTTCGATTTTGGAACCCGGGTTCCATGATTTTGATCAATAATTCCTGGAACCATTGACCACGGTTCTGATTCTAATTTGGAACTTGGTTTCGATTTCATTTGGTCACCTCTAACTTGAAGATTTTCAGTTATAGCTTGAGAGAGAATGTTTGTTCTTCAGATTTCTGTTTGCTTGATTTTCACTTGTTGCTCTCTTGTCTTGTGTGTTTTCTCTTTGTAAAAATCTTCAGCGTTGATAGTGAGGATTTGAATTTTTTCCTTTGAGAAGGTAGACAAATTCAAATCTCACCATTTGACAGTTGGCATGTTCATTCTATGCAGCTTGATATTGACCTTTCCTTGTATTCTTTTGTCTTATCCACAACTCTGAAACTGGCAGTCTGTGGGTGTTCTTCTATTGGTCAAGACTCTTTTGCCTTCATTAAATTGTTAATACATTTTATGGTCAAACATTGTACGTCGACTTCTTTACTGACAACAGAACTTATCCAGTTGACTTAAGCCTTCAGCTGTTTTACCCCACTTTGACTAATCCTTGAGTCTCCTGAGTTGTAAGACTTCTGGAAAGTCTTCTGCTTCAACTATGCTACCAATCTTCTACTTTGACTTAACTGGTGATGACACCCGAGCCGAGCTGGAAGTAAATCAGTCCACGAGGCCATTCAGCATGTGCGCATGTGGGACCCATAGGGCGATGCAGACCAAGCTGATGACGTGGCACGAATTGGGCTCGGCTCGCCAGAGCCGGATTATGGCGGGAAATTTATGGTGGGAAAATCAAACTTAGTGCTCCATTAGCACAAGAAGCTGCCACTTGTCAGCATAATATCAAGATGAGTCAACAAGTGGCAAATACTTGGCCAACATGCATGTTTAGAGAAGGACATGTGTCCCTTTGAGATTATTTTAGTATTAAGTGTAATAGGATTATTAAAAACCCACTAATGAGATGGGTATAAATAGGTCTCATTTATGAGGAAAAAGACAAGAGAGAAATAATAGAAAAAACGCTTGTAAAATCACTACTGTAAGATAAAACCGACCAAAAGCTTTCAGCTCGGTATTTTGTATAAAAAGGCAGAATTAGCCCTGAATTAAAGTCTGTTCCCATTTCCACGTATTACATTTTCGTATATTTTTGCTTGTTGACCAAAACACACGTCAACAAATTGGCGCTAGAAGGAGGGCCGTCTAGGTCCAGTCCGAATTCCCAGCTAAGTCAAGTCACGTGAAGTCAGGTAAAACTAGTGTTAACTCCCTCAAAATAGACAGAATGAGTCAGCAATCTCGAAACGCCCGTCTAACTGAGGATCCCACCTCTAAATAATCAAACTTGCCAAACTACCAATGGCCAGAACGTGCCCCTGATCGAAGCAGGGAGCACGACTTTGTTTCCTTTTGCCCAGCTCATCGCAAACCCCACTTTTGTCCAACAAATGAATCAACTCATCTCCCAAACACTTGCAACTACTAATTCGCAAATACAACCTCCACCTCCTGTAAATACCCACCCACACAACCCTCCAGTAATTATTAATGTCTACCCTCAAGCCCCTGCGCCTCCCCGTGATGAAGGCCAGGAGACTAGTTCTAGCAATGAACAGCGAGGTCGCCGAGATAGAAGGCGGCCGTGCAACGATGTGGAAACAAAGCCACGTGGCGGAGTCATAGCGGAGCCCACACGCCACCGCGCGTACCCGTTCGTGTTTGCGAGGTCGGTTGGGGTTGATCCTCTTCGCCCGCTCGATCGATAAGTTCTAAACTCCGGTTTTGGATGAAAGGAGAACAGTAGGAGCCAACCAAGCGCGGGGCCCTAGTCGGCTGGAGGAATGAGAAGCGAAGATGCGTGTCTTTCTGCCCGTTTAAATGAGTTGGAGGGCGGTCTGAAGAAGCTGTGCGAAAGGCGCGTGCCAGGTAACAAGCCGATATTTTGTATCACCTTTTGCTCGGCGTGCATCAACTCCTCTATCACCAAAGCTAAAAATCCATAAGTCGGTCTATACAACGGAGGAGGCCGACCCGGCGACACACATCCACAAATACTTGGTGTGGATGGAGCTCTGACCCTAGCGGCGCAATTCTATGCAAGGCATTTCCTTTAACGCTGGGCGACCAAGGCCACCGTTGGTTCGGTTTGACCCGCCACAGGGTCCATCCGATCTTGGGATGACCTGGACCCCGTGTTCTGATGCATTTTCTTACTTCCAAAGTCCGAGTTGCACCAAAAGATTCCCTTGTAAATATTAAGCGAGGAAAAGATGAGCCTTTAAAGAGTTATATAGCTCGGTTTAATAAATAGGTCAGAGATGGAGCCATTCTTGGATGATGCCATTCTAATCGCGGCCATTGCAAGCCTCGCTCGGAAACATGGTTCAATTATTCTATCCATGAATCGGGGCGACCTCATACGGGAATTTCTTATCTGCGCGGAGCTGCTCATATCTCAATCGGAAGAAGCCATGGCTAGTCGGCGTCCCGGCGAGAAGGTATGAAGAAAGATGGAAAGAAGAGCCCATTTCGAGATTGAGGTCGGGTTTTGAGACCTTTTTCGAAAAACCCGACGACTGGACATAAGGCGCGCAAGGAAGTGCGAGCCGAGGTTGTTGCGGTAAGGAGTGCTTTGACCCACACTCCTTCAGCAATATGGAACGAGATACAGGGTCTTAATTTGTTGCCACCGGCTCGGCCCTTGAGGCTAGAGCCTGCACAAGTTGGATGCACGAAGATCTGTGCCCTATCACAAGTCGATAGGCCACGATACGGATGAGTGCCGAGACCTCATCAGGGAGACAATGCACATCGTTCAGAGGGGCGGCCTGAAAAGGTATGTCCACGAGTTACCGCCACCACCAGCGCTCACTCCGGGTGTAAATCTAGAGCGATTGACGAATCGGCTCACCTACGGGTGCCCATTAGAAGCGAGAATCAAGGTAGGGAGATTCTGATGGTGTCCAGCGTTAATAGAATCAACACCAATGCAGCTGAGGATAGCCGCTCGAACCAGAAAAGGAAGGCAGATGTCAGATAAGCGCCCACATGGAAAGACGGAGTTCGAATGGTAGAAATTAGAAAGGCCAAGCGATGGGTCGCTTTGTCTTCTCGGACATGGATGCCGACCAGGTGGTCCACCTCATTCCGACCCCTGGTCATCACGGCACCTATTGCAGGCATCCGGTCCATAGGATTCTAATTGACTCGGGGAAGCTATTAAGTCGGTTTTTATGTTCGAGCTTTCGGAGATTGAATGTGGATGACAACTACATTAATCCATGTAATGATAGTATTTTGGGTTTTGATGGAGGAAAGATCATCCCGCTCGGGAAGGTTGACTGCCCATCCGGATGGGGCGAGGATTGGCAGGGGTGTTCATTTTTCGAATGGATCAGAAATTCGATCCGGTTGGTCGAATTTTAGTTTGAATTAGGATTTTTGAATTCGGTCAATTTGAATCAACTCGAATTCGAATATGAATATTTGAATCGAATAACGAATTGAGGTTTTTTTTTTGAATTCTATTCAAAATCCTAATTGAGGTGAAATCGACTAAAATCGAATTCGTATTTCGATTGAATTATTACAATTCAAATTCTTATTTTAATTGAATTAAGTATTTCAATTCAAAATTTATATGTATACCTTTCACACTATACATAATTATTTATTGTATATATGTAAATTATACACATGCATTTCTAATATATATAAATGAATAAAATAATAATGTTTTAAATGAAAATGTAAAATTATAAATATATGCTCTTTCATTCTTGTTTTTTTAGTTTTTGTTAGAAATAGTTATACTTAATAGTATATGAAATACATTTTACATTTTAATTCAAAATTTTATCTTTAGACCATATTCAAATAATCATTGTTTGTCTTCAAAAAATATATTTTAGGTAAAATCTATTTTACTCTTCTACGATCTCACGTGGAGGGCATATGGTGAAATAATCATAAGAATATTCCACCGGCTATGTCCATTGTATGGAAAAGTACAAAACTTGTGTACATACACTTTATACAACATACACTATACATTTATACAATATAGTCTTTGACTTTTTTCCTTTGTTTTAAATTCTTATTACAATATGCATTATATATTATACATTTGTACACTATATTACATATATTTATCTTGAGGATCATATTAAAACAATAAATTATATGATAACACACACTATATCTCTTTATCTACACACATACACTTTGTCAATTTGATATCTCATACTTGAGTATAAAAGTTTTTTATCAAGTAACTAGTCTTTGGTATAAAATTGGGACAAAATAATTTATTAAATTTATATAAGGGAGTTCGTTATGAATTTATGATAGTCATTAGTTAAATTAAACAATTAAAAGCGGTTAGTCGATAATTTATAATTTTGAAATAATAAAATACGGAATTTTATTGGGTATAGCCAAAAATATTATGTTATGAATCCAAACCTTATTCACTTTATCGCAAAATTTGAATTTTTGGATTGACTCGGTCGATCGGGAAATCGAAAATCGAATTCGTTTAAATTGATCCGGAGTGTCAATTAGGATCGAATTTGAATTGAGGTTTAAAATTTTCATTCGATTAAATTCGATTCGAGGAAGTCAAGAATTGAATTCGATTCGATGAACACCACTAGGGATTGCACAAGCGGACGATTATCACAACATTTAAAATTATCATGACGCGATTACCAGTATAACACGATTATTGGAAGGCCGCTACTCTACCACTTAAAGGCAACCGTTTCAATGTACCATTTTTGTGTGAAGTTCCCAACCCCGGATGGAGAAGCCATCCACAAGGGAAATCAAAGGGAATCGCGGGAGTGCTCTCTTAAGCTCCGACCTGCGGAGATTAACGTGGTAGAAAGGGGGGAAACCAATGGAACAACGAAGGACGACCTGGGGATAAAGACGAGCCTAAGAGAGGAGATGGTTGTTTCAGAAAATAATCCAGGTAGACGACACAGAAAAGAACCAAAGTTGAGGATGGGGAAAAACCGGTGATTGAGGTGGAGGCCGGAGAATAAGTCGGCGGTTGAGGGCGAGCTGCCATGGAAAAAAAAAGAGGCGGTAAGAAAAGAAAACACGTGGAACCGATTCGAGCAGTCAACACGGTCGATATCGATAAGCAACATGGGGGACACCAATTACGTATTGTCCACGACCTCCAAGAGCCATATCGATCGGAATTGATCGAATTCCTCGAAAATAACCTTGATGTCTTTGCATGGACACACTCTGACATGCCAGGAATCGATCCTAAACACGCTTGCCATCGTCTCAACATAGACCTTACATTCCGGCCGTGTCTAGAAAATACGCAAGCTCGGCCCCCGACAGTCATCGCGAGGCCGAGGTCAATAAATTGCTCGACAATCAGTTCATCAGGGAAACCCTTTACCCTCGATGGGTGGCCAACCCTGTATTAGTAAAGAAAAGCAATGGCCAATGGCGCCTTTGTGTGGACATTAACGACCTCAACAAGGCATGCCCCAAGGACAGCTATCATTTGCCCAACATCGATTAATGGTAGATGCCCGCGATCGGACATGAACTTATGAGTTTTATGGATGCATACTCGAGCTACAATCGAATCGAATGCATTCGGATGACGAGAGAATACATCATTTTCTCCGCTCGTGGCGTATATTATTCTGAGGATGATGCCGTTTGGGTTGAAGAACGCCGAAGTGACCTACCAAAGGTTAGTTAATAAAATGTTCGAGGATTTGATAGCTCGTACCATGGAAGTTTATGTGGATGATATGTTGGTGAAGTCCTTGTACATATCTGATCATCTTAATGATCTTAATAAAATGTTTACCATTTCGCGAGAGTATAAGATGATGTTAAACCCGAAAAAATGCACCTTTGGGGACGGCTCGGGTAAATTTTTGGGTTATATGGTTAGCCAAAGGGAATCGAAGCCAACCCAGATAAAATAAAAGCCATAATTGATCTTGAATCCCCTAATTCCGTCAAAAGAGTACAAAGCTTAACAGACCGACTAGCCGCCCTAAACCGGTTCGTTTCACGATCCACGGACAAGTGCAAACCTTTCTTTGAAATCATAAAAAAGAATAAGAATTTTGAATGGACCAAACAGACGCAAACTGCTTTCGAGTCACTTAAGCAATACTTAGCCTCAATCCTTGTACTACAAAAACCGACCCGGGGAGAGGACTTGTATTTGTATCTCGCGGTCTCCTAGTACGCCGTCAGCTTGGTGCTGATTAGATTGGATAACTCCATCCAACACCTGATTTTTTACACAAGCCAGACGCTGCATGACGCCGAGCTCCGGTATCCACCGATGGAGAAGTTAGCATATTCGCTAGTCATTTTGGCCCAAAAGCTCCGTCCGTACTTTTTGGAGCACAAGATCGTGGTACTGACCAACTACCCACTGAAGCAAGTTCTGCACCGACCAGACACTTTGGGTAAGATGATTAAGTAGGCTGTCGAGCTCAGTCAATTTGACATTTTGTATGAGCCACGCATGCAATTAAAGGACAAGCGCTGGCTGATTTTGTAGCCGAGTTCACACCTTCCATCCAGCTAAAGGTGGTTTAATATCAAGAATGGAAGTTGTTCGTCGATGGCTCTTCCACCGCAGGCCGAGCAAGGGGTGGGATCGTGATAATCGATCCAAAACTCAAGTGCTCTTGCTCGGCCGTGCGGTTCCAATTCCCAGCGACTAACAACGAAGATGAGTACGAAGCGCTCCTGGCACGACTAGAAATGGCAGCGTCAATGGGCCTAAAACGACTATTGGTACACAAAGTGATTTATAGTTGGTGGTCCATCGGATCAATGGTGAGTACGAAGCGAAAGAACATAAAATTGTACGATACTTGGACTTAGTCAAAAAAAACTTTCGCATTTCAAAGCGAGAAATCTTGCATGTTCCACGAACGAAACCATGCGGACGGATGCCTTGGCTCGGTTGGCCTCGGCCCGGGGACCGTCTTGTGCGGATGTAACCATGACTTCGGATATCCGCCCCATCACTTAATGCCGAGAAGATACATGCTAATGAAGTGGCCGGCGACTGGATGACTCAATCATCTAGTATTTAGAGAAAGAAATTCAACGAGGAAGACAAGACCGAAATTTAGAACGTTGCGAACTTAGGCGCTCGATTTATGTTGGTGGATGGTGTCTATCAAGCGTGGATATTACGTCCCGCTCCTTCGATGCCTGTCCAGGAATGAGCCACGGACTTCTACGCGCTCCGAGAGTACATGAGGGTATATGCGGAAATCACGTTGGGGCCAAGCGTTGGCTTACAAGTTGATATGGCAAGGGTGCTCTTTGTCGTCCACTAAAAAGGATCGACCAACCTTGTCAAAAAATCGAAAGATGTCAAAGATTTGTGCCACGGGTTAGGTATCACTGAACAACTTACTTCCATATTGATCCGTGGTCATTTGCCAAATGGGGAATGGACCTCATTGGACCACTCCCCACTGGCAAAGGGGACGTGAGATATGCCATTGTGGCGGTAGATTATTTTACAAAATGGGCTGAAGCGGAACCCCTGGCGAAGATATATGAAGAAAAGATTTTTAACTTCATATAGAAGTCCATTATCTGTAGGTTTGGGATACCATACTCGATTGTCACAGATAATGGGAAACAATTTGATAACTTAGGAGGTTTCAAAATTTTTGTGAAGGATTCCACATTAAAAATCATTTCTCAACCTCGTATCACCACAGTCCAACGGACAGGTCGAAGCGGTCAATAAAATACTCAAATATACTCTGAAAGCAAGGTTGGAGGAATCTAAAGGTAATTGGCCTGAGGAGCTGCTCGGAGTATTGTGGTCGTCTGAGAATGACGCATCGGCGGCCATTTTGGGAAGATGCCCTTTTCACCAGCTTATGGGGCCGAGGCCGTCATGCTAGGAGGTGGTGGACCTACTAGAGGAGAAAAGGTGCGATCTTGAGATAAGAAAAGCCATATACAAACAAAGGAGTGAAATGTACTATAATTTAAAAGTAAAGGAAAGAAGGTTCAGGTCGGCGACCTCGTTCTAAAAATAGTAACCGGGGTTGAACCCACCCATTAAAACCGACTTGGGAAGGTCCGTTACGGTCGATAAGGTCATGTCAAATGGGGCGTCGAGCTTGAGTACTTGAGTGGGGAAAAGTTTGCACATCCACGGAATGTATCATATCTAAAGTACTTGCTATCAATAAAGTCGCGATTTGTGATTGAATACAATCCAAGGACATATCCTTTCATCTTATATTATGTGGTACATCTAAAGGGGTAATTTTATTCGCCTCGGCGAATCCGAGCGCCATTTCGATCGCATCGGCCAAGCGCCATTGCTCCCTCGTCACGTCGTCCGTGCGTTTAAATAAAGAAAGCTCGCCCCAAAAGGCGAGCTACTAAAACAAAGACTCGGCTTAAGTTTCGAGCATAAAACTTGGCAAATAAATTGAGCGGTGAAGCCCACTACTCGTCTTGCGCTTGGCATTGAAAACCAGCCTATACTTGGAAAAATAAAAAGAAGCGAGCGGAAGCGAAAGCCATACAACAAAAAGAAAGACGAGCACAATACTTAGCAAAAAAATGCGGCATGCACATATGACTAAAAGAACTTCATTTACTAAGCAAAATATGTACGAGTGGGGGTGGGCCCATTACATCAAAAGGCCCCGGGGCCGTCTTGCTACACAAAAGGAAAATACGAAAAACAAAAACAAAAAACTCCAAAAGGAAAAAAGGGCTCAAGCCACAGCGAGAGGGGATCTCAATGGGCTCGCTAGAAGCCACTTCTTCCTCTGGAGGAACATCCTGGCCGCGATAGTCTCCCAAAAGCAGGACGGATGGCATCTCCCAGATCGGCGTCTGGTTTAGGCAAGCTCGATCTCAAGCTCAACCATGGTCTTGCCGGTCTTGAGGTCTGGAGGATCTCCCCGTCTTTGAGTCGCGTGTCGCGACTCAACATAAAGGCATACTCCTCTAAGTGTTTGTAAGCTCGGATGGCCTCCACCGGGCCTTTTCCACATCTTAGGAAGCTTTCTGCGCCTCCTGCGGACTTTGGCTCCTTGCGCCTCTCCAATTTCCGGCATTAGCGAAAGATCCGCCTTTTCCAACTCTACGACGCTTGGCGGGAGCTCTTCTTGACCGGCCTTACGGGCTGGTCACTCGGCCTCGGCTTTACAGCGGCTCTCTCTCGGTATTTGCCACTGGCCACGGCCTCCTCCGCTGGGTCTTGAGGGACTCACCCGCTTGGAGAGTGGCGTAAGCATCTTGCAAATTGATATGCCGTCTCTCCAAGTCGGCGTGCTTCTTCTCAAGTCGCGGCCGCCGATCGCGTGCCATAGGAGTCAGATGATCCTACCGAGATAGCCCGTGGCATCTTGATGCCGCTCCTCCCAACCGCCTAAGCGAAGCGCTCAATGCATGTGGTCAAGCACGGTGGGGACATCCGCTGCGCCCGACACCGCTTCGGAAAAGCCTCGATTGCTCCCGGTAGGTGTGGAGCATCGGCCGAATTCCACAAAACCACCTGGGGCCGCGATCCGGCTATCCTTTCGCGAGCCTCATCCTCACTTGACTCGGGAGATGAAATGACCCTCCAAACCAAGGTCGTCAGAAGGTCCTCGGAACCCCACTGTTGGAATCGCACGGAGTCACCGCCAGGGTTGCTTTAGTCCTCTCTATCTGCCGGGCTCCTCAATCACAATGCCATATTCTCCTGCAGGATAGGGCGCCTCCATTTACCAGGGTATCTCGGCGGGGCGTTCTGGGCCGGATCTTTTCTCTCACGGGCCGCCTCGGATCGGCCAGTGCCCCACAATTCTCGGTTCTGGAGCGCCTCGGCATCGATCAGCCCCCTCCATTTAAGGGTATTCCTCCTGGCTGGCGGACGAAGCGTCCACCCCATACCTACTGAAGGTTGATTAAGCAAAGGACAAAAACGAAGACAATCGAAAGAAGGAATTTGAGAGTTGTAACATACATACCTTGAGCCCCGGTTGTTCCGCCACTCGAGTCACTTTTGCCGTGGCGCGGGCGTTTGCCCCTGAGGACTGGCCGTCACTGGGGACGGCCCCGCCTGCTCTGTTTGCAAAGGTTGTCGCCCCTGCTCAGGAGTTTGTTCCCTCTCAGCCTTAGTGGGCTCCTCTCAGGCTCCTCCTCGACCTCCTCTTCCACCACCACCGCCTCTCCCTCAGACATTTCTCTGTCCTCGGGGTCGGCGGGTAAGGTGGGTCGGAGGCCGGCCTCAGCCAGACGAGCCTTAGTGGCTAGGACTTCAATCCTTCTATCCCTCCGGCCCATAGACTGGATATTATCAAGCCGACAGCGGACCGGCAGAGGGCCGGTTCCCTAAACAAAAAGAAGAATCAAGGTCAAACAACTATAAAAAAAAGAAGAATAATTCTTCCCTCGGAATTAAACTTGGGGGCCATTGATGACACCCGAGCCGAGCTGGAAGCAAATCAGTCCACATGGCCATTCAGCACGTGCGCATGTGGGACCCACAGAGCGACGCAGACCAAGCTGATGATGTGGCACGAATTGGGCTCGGCTCGTCAGAGTCGGATTATGGCAGGAAATTCAAAGGATAACAATCCAATCGAACTTAGTGCTCCATTAGCACAAGAAGCTGCCACTTCTCAAAGATAATATCAAGATGAGTCAACAAGTGGCAAATCTTTCGTCGGCCAACATGCATCTTAGAAAGGACATGTGTCCTTTGAGATTATTTTAGTGTTAAGTGTAATAGGATTATTAAAAACCCACTAATGAGATGGGTATAAATAGGTCTCATTTATGAGGAAAAAAAACAAGAGAGAAATAATAGAGAAAAGCGGCATGTAAAATCACTCTTTGTAAGATAAAACCGACCAAAAGCTTTATTTCGGTATTTTTGTATAAAAAAGCGAAATTAGCCACGCCTCAATTAAAGTCTGTTCCCATTTCTACGTATTACGTTTTCGTATATTTTTCTTGTTATTGGCAAACGCACGCGTCGTAGCAGTGGCACTACTCTGCTGATGAGAGTCTTCTAAACTTGATACTCAGCTAAGAGTCTGATGAATCTTTCAATACTTAGATGTGAGTCTTCTGAAATACCTTCAACAAGTCTTCTAAACGTTACTTGGTTGTTTTGAGTCAGCCTAAATCCTATAATCTATTACATAAGCAGAAATTACATAAAAATGGGGTGCCCAACTTCCTAATATATGGTTTTTTAAGTATCATCAAAATCTATATATATATATATATATATATATATATATTTAACACCCTTTTCTGCCATTTTTCTTCTCCATTATTTTCCTACCCTAGCTCCAAAATGAAATAAAGAAGAAAAATTCATAACTTCACTAGTGGCAGTAAGGTTGACGGTGGCGAAGCTGTCACATGCGATGGAAGCGGCAAACTTCGCACGTGACGGTGGTTCAGGGATGATATGGTGACGGGTCTAGAATCGGGTTTCAATCAAGTTCAGATTTTGTATGCTTAACGGAGATGGCGACGTGATGGTGGTTTGCGGTTGTGCCCCTCTTTGCTCTCTTTCTTCGGCGACTGAAACAATGATATGATTATCCCTTTTGCTTGGAGAGTGCAGATGGAATGATGAATCAGAGGGTATAATGGTCATTTTGAGTGGCAAGTTTGCAAAGATTTAATTCCACGGAAGCAATGTTTTTTAAATCACATCGGACATCAAACAGGGATTAATAGGTTTGGTCATTGGGTCATTTTGTTTCAACCTAGGTTAAACTGTTAAAAAAGCTGGTTGACCCATATACATAAACATATATATATGTACAAATGTAAAAGATAAATACAAGTACAAATGTAAAAAAATAACAAATATAAAAAAATATAAAAAAGTAATAAATTATAATATCCAAATATATGTATAAATTGAATATAAGGAAAAGTTATATCTAAATTTACCAAATACTTTTTCGCTCATTTTTGTAATAAAATAAAGAAATTTTGCTTAGAAAAATTGAACCGGGTTGATCGAATACCGATTTTGGGTTTTTACCGGGTGGCGCCCGATTTGCCAGCCACCCGATTTTTAATTTTCGAACCGGACCGGACATGTGACCGATTCCCAATTAAACCAATCGAATCGGGCGGTTCGGTCCGGGTTTCAAAACATTGCACAAAAAGTAAGGGAACTTACAAATTCCAAAACTCAAGTTTTCTAGACTCTTTAACACTGTTTAATTTGTTCTTAAATGCTTTTAATGCTTTAACTACTATAAAGGTGTTTGACCTATTTTATTTAAGAGATTTTAAAAGTTCAGGCAAAATAAGATCATGTTATGCATGGTAATCATGTAATATGTCAAAATGAAAATAAATTATTTAAAACTCTTTTTTCTTTAAAAACAAAAAATTAGCAGCTTATAACAATCAGAGATTGACTATTGCAATAGTAGACGAGTGTTTCATCTCCTATTCCTCTTGGGATGATTATCACGCATATATGATTTATCATATTAAAATCTATAATTTATCTTGAAAATTAATATGATAATTTATATAAATGTGACAATCAACATCGTAATAGAATATAATATAATATAAAATCACTTTTTTGGACAGATGATCCCGTCCACTATTGCAATAGTCAATCATTGACTGTATGAGAGGTCAATTTACAAACTTTTACCAACTTTAGAATATTTTTTAAGCTCTCAGCATCTATAGTAAACACCCTCAGTTGGATGTATAATTATGAAGAGCGATGAGTAATTCACACAACAAATGATTGATTCGAATTGATGGAGAGGAATGATGTCCAGATCATCTGATGGTTATGCACCACTCAGAATTTTAACACACAAAATATAATTATTGTTTGACATTAAAAGTGGTGAAAATCTTACAAGAACTATGTCCACGCAATCAAATAGAAATTAGGATTTAGGTGTAAGCAAAGGCGGGTAACAATATTCCTCAGCCTTCTAAGCTAGAAAAGCATGTTACTGAATCATTTAAATCTTATTTATATAAGGTATGATTTTAACAATGGAAATCTGTCTTAACTCAAAAATGTCTTCAGGCACATTCCTACCTAAGCATACAAACAGGTTTTCAGGAGACCATAAGACAAACAATAGAAGCAGTGAAGGTTATTGAGGATGTGGAAGATTGATGTTATCTCCAATAAGGGTTTCCTCAGGTCCATGGCTGCAGGAAAACAGTAAGTTGATGAATATCATGCCTCAAAAATTAAATCTGAGTGGAAGAATATTCGATTTGTACAGAGTACATGTATCTGCAAAAAACAAAATAATCCAAGTAACCTGAGGTAGCTTAAGGCAGACATCCTGTACAGGCAGGTGAACACCAATATGTGCAACCCAATGGTATAGAAAAATGCAAAGGTTCTCGCATACCTGCAAGAACTCGAATATCATGGATAAGGCAAATAATCAAGCTACAGTTTGACTCTATCATGACCTTGGAAAAAGTGATAGGTAACCTGCTCTGGTAATTTAATTGGACTACACGAATACAGAAAAAGAAGGAGAATAGACATCACAGATTCCATAACATCTAATTTCAATAATTTGAATCCACAAGTAGGCTCAAATTAGTTATTTGAGTGCAAAAGTAGGTTCTAGCAAACCTGCAACAAATTTTCGTGTTCGCATAATGAACATTGGCGAATTGATATAACTGGCACAGCTCATGAATGACATTCTATTTGCAGGAGAATGGTTTCATGTGGTTAATTTTACATTAAAAGAGAACCTTTCAGTTTATAAAATAATGAAAACTAAAACAAAATCAAGAAGCAATGGGGAATACCACAGATCAATTGAAGCAATGAAGCCAGACAACAATACATGACTGTGTCAAGTGGAACAATTGAACAGGGAATTGAAAAATCTTCAGGAGTCGGGAATTAATTCAACCACTAACCATGAAAGCAGGACATATAAAACAACCAACTATTCTTCACAACACCAAGTGCAGCTTCATATGTAATTTTCTTGATATTTTATCCTTGAGTTAATTAGTTCGGAGTGCAAATTTTAAGTTTTTTTAGGGCAACTCTCACCGTTGCTCCACATTTCAAAGCGCCAACTTGCAATCCAAACAGCAAATGCAACCCCTTTGGGCAAATTATGTGATGTGGGTTCATATGAATCTATAAGCTAGTACTTGTATTGGGGAAAGAGGCAATCAAAGAACAACCAAAATGCAATGGCACTCAAGTAAGCAGAGTCACAAAAAAATAATACAAAGAATTGCGAGGCATACTTGTTGCTGAGAAGAAACCGTCCACTGCTAAGGGTGATTTTATCCCTCAACCCGAGCTCCTTGTACCTTTGATCTCTTTCCTATTTTTCATAAACATTGAAAGTATTAAAAAAAAATCTGCTGGGTTCTAGATAGAACTAAAAATTAGGATACTCATTATTAAAACTGGTTTATGCAGAACATAGTTATCCTGCATTAGCAAAGAATAAGCTACTCAATAATGCTCCCAGAAAATCTCATAATGCAATATTATATGCACACAAATTTCAACAGGATAACAAAAGCATCCCAACCAAAAGTATCATTTCCAGGCAAAATGAAATGTGACATAATCTCAGCAGACAACAATAATCTAATTATAATGTCCACATATTATAATTCTCAAGTGGTGAAGGCAATAAAAACTACAGACGAATTTGACCATCAACTGCATATTAAATTTGAAAAAAACACAGTCAAAAGTCATAAATTTATAATAGATCATTCATACAAAAGGAAGCAACTAAAAGAGAAGAAGAAAATCCATCAAGGAAGCAATCAAAAAGAGATACAAGATGATCCACCTTCTTTGAAAATGCTGCAAACGGATTAATATCATCCTCGTATATTTTCTTATATTTGGATTCAACATCGGAACTAAAACCACTCTCCAGATCTTCAGCATACTGAAAATAAGGACACAGCTGAGTTAAGATTGAGTACAAGCTGGATTACGAATAATATTGTTTGCTCTGCAACTTGGCACCTTCTTTGATCCTCTGGATATTACTTTCTCAGAATTATAATCCTGGACATAACGAATTTTTCCATAGAGTTTGACATTATCTGCTTTTGTTTTCTCAAGCTCAGTCGTCAGCATTCCAATTTTCTCGTTCAGTTTTCTTATTTCCTGGAACATTATTAATTTAGCTGATTAGGCAAATAAAACAACTGATTAGAAAACTGAAAAAGATTAACTGCATAATGTCCAGGAACTGTGCAACAACAAAACTTGGTGGGTGGGTGGGTTTGGGGGTTGTTAAGGCAAACCTCTTCAGTCTCCATAAACGTGCCCCGAAATCGATCTCGTTGATTGCAAATCACCTTAAGCATAGAGCTTTGATCTAGATCAGATGGAGCACGCCTTTGTTCTGAATTCTGTCCCAGGAAGCATTTAGTCACAACAGTTGAAATAAGAAAGGCAGCAGGCACATAGTACATAAGCCAGTTGATAATTATTATGACCAAAAACTCTACATGAAGCACATACATTTAAACTTGACTTCACACGTGTATATATTTTTAATAAATGGAGCCCTATGAAGCTAAGACATATGCATTTAGAAAAACCAAAGTACCAAAATCAATACACGTACACAGCCTGATATTTGCTTTCATACTTTATAATGATTTGAAAACACTTTAGTAATATTTGATAAGCTATCTCTCGTCCTTTCAGAACCAACATCACTTTTTCTCATTTTAGAGTAATAGTTAAAATCTATGTGCATTCAATATTGAACTCATAAAAACTGTTATTGAACTAGTCGAAAGGAATCAATCGAACATTTTAATGTTATTGATTTTTATTCAATAGTCAACTCTTTGAACAAAAATCTGGACTGACATTGCTTGGCCGAAAACACATGCCTCACATAAAAAACAAAAAAAGTGTAAAGAATGCACATCAATACATGTGACTGGGTTTTTCTCTTTGTTGCTCCTAGGACACGGATATGACATAAGACGGCAAAGGTTAATCAATAACATCATGCCACACTGTCTTGGCAATCAATTGGAATCAACTCATGCATGGTTGGATAAGGATGTAAAGACACGTCACTGTTGTGATAATTTAGTATAAGTACATTACTCAACCTCTTAACTAACTAACTATTATTTGTTTGTCAAGGAAGTAAAGACTCACAATTCCCATACTAAAACATTGGACTAACTATATTCTTTTAGCATTAGGATTCCATTGCCCTTCAACAGAAAACTAGCATTATTGAAATTCTCATAATGTAAGTTTCAAACAAAGATTTACTTGTAACTTACATTTATTATACCATTCATTTTGGAAATGCCTTGTTATGTAAGCCTATTACGTAGATTTTGCAGATATCTTGTGCAACAACCCATCAGACATCAGGTGTGGAGTGCAACATGTGTATAAGGCCTTCTTCAGGTCCTACTTCTCAAAATGTACTCACGCATTTTGAGGCCAGTTAGCCATTGTCCAACCATATGGCCATAATAAGCGGTCGAGCCGCATGCTTGAATAAGCAAAGCTTTTTCCAGCCACATTTGAAGCATGTGAAAACTACTCCTTTCTCCCACAATGAATGCCCATTTGCTGAAGTGCGACGTCGAACTATCTTTTGCTTTGGACAACTCATGTTAATTTTGACATATACTTTTTACATCTAGTATCTAAACTCATGGGCAGAGAAACAACTGCCCTGGACGCCTTCTTTTGAGGTGGGGTTGGAGCGAGCTTACTAAGTATTAGCGCTAATGATTGAGCTTGAGCAGCACCTAAAGTAAATAGTGTGAATAGCTTATAATGACTTGGTAGCTCCTAGTTATTCAGATTGGATAAGAATTTCCTTGCACTTACGGACAATATGGACTATAAATGGTGACAGAATTGACATGATAGGCAGTTTTACAGTGAACCAACATATGACTCCCAATACCATTTACATTTACATATGTTAACTAATTACTAATTACCATTTACACAGTATCCTAATTACTAAAGTTTAGCTTAGAAAGACTTTCTGAATGAAGCAGAGAGTAGAAGTGCCTAAAAGGGCACAAAGTTAAGTCAAATGATAGTTATCTATGAGGCAATATGAAGTTGCAAAGGTTCCTAAATCAATAAACAGGTATTGTAAATATGGAAAAATAACATTTGGCAAGAGATCTCTCACAACAGCTGTTTTTTTCTCAAAGAAAAAAAAGATATGGAAATTTTCTATATTACAGTCAACGGAAAAGGATAATCATCACTGGGAAAAAGTAAATGGAACAACAATATGAGCAAGTTCATCAATACAGTAAGAGCAAGTTTTCTTAGATTGAATCTCAGGAACAATATATATTTTAAAATTGGAAAATAGAAGAGAGCTCCTAATCTGAATATTCAAATTTAAGCTTTATTGTTTATGCAAGTGTTGCCATCTTCCTTGCAACAACTTTCTTCTGAAGTGAATCGCGGCATGTTGTACAACAGCATAGCTAAAACACTGTTAATTAGATGGGTTGCTTGAAAGTTCATATAGAACTCACTTATGGTATTCCCATCTAATTATTTCATTAAAAATCTGGTCTTTCTTATTATATGACCAGTGGCAGATCCTTGGCCAGGTTTTATACTTCACTTTTACACCTTTTAATCATATTTTCATGATGGACCCCTTGAAGAAGTGGATCCCATTTAACACAATAGTATGGGCACCAAAAAATCAGTCTCCATTTTAAAGTCTCTTTAATTTGAAATCTCCTTTCCGTCTTGAAATTAAGTAGACAAAAATTAAAATAACTCAGAGAACCTTGTATCACGTGACTTCAGAGAAAAGAACAAAAATATAAACTTTGAGCACAGAAAAAACTGAAAGAAAGTACACAGATATCTCTCTATGTTGATGCTCCTGCAGAAAATTAGGAGGGTGTCTCAACATGGAATTTGAAGGATTTTTTCAATAACTGAAAGAAAAAACTGAAAGAAAGTCTTCATAGCCTTTGAGACACCCTCCTAATTTTTATTCACTATTATGGAGTTTTAGCATTATTCACAATTTATTTGGTCTTTTTTTTTTTTTGCATGAAACATCCCAATGTGGGATGGGGGATTGAGGTCACATCCCCAACCTATTTGGTCTTTTGCTCCATAATTTTTAACCGTATTGTAAATAAATATGATATCCCCTAAGAAAAACCAGCCCCTGAGGGGTTTTCTTTCAACGGTCCCTATAGCCAGAACAATAATATTGCAGTGATCAGCAACTGGGAGGGTTTATTCTTTTCACCGGTGGCATCTATGCTCTCAATTCTACTATTTCAATTGGGTTCCCAGTTAAGGTTTCAAACTTGGCATCGTTATATAGAAAAACATACAGTCGAAGCAGACTGTAAAATCATAGACCAGACTGTTGAAATACGAGAGCATAGATGCCACCACAATGGATATAATCATGGGTGGCGCTATTCGCACCCCCTTTTTTTATGAGTACACCCACTTTCTAAGTACACCACCCCCACTTTTTCAAATATGGCACAATTGTTAAATACACCCCCCACTTTTTCCAATTTTACCCTTTCATGAAAAACCCTAGGTGGCACGATGGCACGATGGGCACATGGCACGATGGCAAGATGGCACGATTGGTTTTCTGCCATCATGCCACATGGCACGATGGCAAAAACATGGCACGATGGCATTTTCACCATCATGCCACATGGCACGATGGCATGATGGCACGATGGCCCATGTGGCACGATGGCATGCTGAATTTTTTGTCATAGCGCGTGATCGTGCCTTATATCGCACTGCTACTGTGCGACAGTATTTTTCAACCTGAAAATTTGAGAAATAACATATTTTATGCTATAAACTAAGAATATACGTTCATTATATGGGGATATGAATACTTTATTATTCGAATCTTTCAACAATTTGGGTGTTGGAAAAATCTAGGGTTTGCATAAAAAAAATTTAACTTTCTTCGAGAAGAAGAAGAATGTTGGTGAATGATGTGGGTGTATTTAGAGCTTGGGAAGGGTGTATTTAGAACTTGACTTTTAGTAAGGGTATTATAGTCTTTTAACTTAATGGCATTTTTGAAATTTTAGAGAGTGGGTGTACTCATCAAAAAAGGGGTGCTAATAGCGCCACCTATAATCATATGATAGAATACTATACAAGAGCATCAAGAAGTTTATGGAAAGCAAGTAGAGAATAGCAGCACTAACATGTATCAACAAAGTCACAATGTCAAGCATTTAGGGATAAGCATATGCACAAGGAACCAAGAATGACATAGAACTCACCTCAACTTGGTTCGTGCCTCCAGACTCTGACAGGTCCCACTCATCAAAAAAACTGCCTTTTTATCATTGGAAGTGTAACCCTGCATTTTTAAGTTATTAATTGAAATAATTGGTTAAGAGTACAAATCTTTCATCAGCACAGTACATTTTGATTGCTGACAGGTTGGCAGGACATTGCCATCCACATATAAGCAGCACCCAATTAATAGATGATGTCATTTCAAAGGAAAACAGCATAGAGCATATAGTTATAAATAACAGCTATGTGCTCAGGAAGAGAAAATGGGGAAAAGTGGACTAACCTTAAGTATATCGTCTTCGAGTTTCTGGATAAGTCTCTGTTGTTCGTTGATCTGTGATGTTAGTTCTCTGATTTTAACTTCAGCTTGTTCCAGCAAAGATGACTTTTCAGCAATTTTGACCTGAGAGGAGTAGAAAGATATCATTTACCCAACTAAATATTGAAAAATAAAAAGAAAATCTAATGTGATGCATTTTCCATATGTGTAAAGTTTAATTATCTGCAATAATCCTATTGGTAATTGCATCCCTTAGTTATAATAATTTAAGAGCCATGCGTAACAAGTATGTCCTCAAGGTAAATTCACTGCTGCAGAGCATAATACCTTAAATTGTGTCAGTTCATGCTCCATTTTCGGTTCTTGTCAAGAAGTAATGACTCCAGTTTGCTCATCTCTTCCCCACTTGTAGCTGCTTCCCAATCCTCAGCTTCAATTGAATTGTAGCCGACAGCCTATGAATACCATTATAATGGATCACCAAACTGAAAAATGGATAGCGCATCTTGGTGATACTTTTAGTACAATCTCTTAAAAGAGTTAGGGAAGGGTTTATAAAACTTAACTCTATGAAAGAATATATATACACATACATGTGTGTGTGTACGTTTTTAAATAAGGATTTACTAGAACAGAATTGACTGGGAGGTACAGTGGTGGAAACACTGCTTTCTTCCATATCTTTTTCACCTAGTCTTTGTCAATAAAATCATTTTTGCGTATTAGAAGGATATAATTCTTCAAGTAAGGATCTTTGGAAGATGTAAAGGCCTACAATGAGAATAGAAGAGGTGGAGAAGTTCATAAACTAACTGAAATCAAGGCTATTGTGATCTTAATAGCATAAACCTTAAGCACTAACTTTTCTTTTTTTTTTAATAATAAACCTTAAGCACTAACTTTTACTCAAAGGGCAAGGTTTATATACTCATTCTAGATTTGGAAAGGCTAAAAATTGGTTACCTGTTACTTTTTGATAGATAAAACACCGTAAGGGTTAGAATAGAAGCTTACGATAAGTGGCTCTCTTTGAAAGGTTCACATGTAAAAATGAAGAAACATAAGTCACTCGCTGATTATATAAAATGAGAAAGAACTTGATTCATTTAGCAGCATCAACGCAGTCGTCTAATTATCAATATAAAACTCAGGGCATATACATAGGAAAAACCGAAAAAGTTAATTCAAGGTCTTAAGATTTTGATTTTTTCCAAAGTGACTGTTCATTTAAATAGTTAATGCCATTCATTCGGCATCCAAAAACCTTCTTTAACCTGTATTGATGTCCTCATACATTACTCAGTCAAGCAAAAGAAAGATAACATTCGATTCTTTCATGAAAATAGTGAAGTTCACATCACCTGCAAAATTTTTACTTTCTTACGCAAATCATCGACTAGTTTTTCAGTTGGCCTAGCCTGAAGCTCTTTCTTCAACTCCTCAAGCTCAACTTCCTATTGCAGTTTTGCAAACAAAAAGTAATAAGTAAACAGAAACTGTAACAAATTTTGGAACCAAGCTAAAAATGAAAAGAAGCTAGATCTAAGGGAGTTCACTTTACACATTTGCAAAGAAAATTGGAGAAGAATGTCAACTAGATATCTTTATAAGTTATTTGGAGTATACAAATTCGCCAAAAAATGAGCGGGCAGTGTCATTTGGGAAAATATAGTCCGACATGGTGACATGAGCAATTCATCCAAGGTACTAAGAACAAACTTAAAAGTAAAGAAACAACTGAAAAAATATACAATTTTGAAGCTAAAACTTCTACACCAATGTGACCAGAACAGAGTCCATCCATTTAAAACTAACTGATATCTAATAGGGATGTTCATTCGGTCAAACTGAACCCCTGGTTTCCGCCAACAAAACCTGATAAAAACAAAAACAATAGGAGTTACCTTTTCATTGAGCATAACCTTCAAGTTCTTCAGCTCATTCAAATGATATTCCCGCTCATTTGACAGTGTTGTCTCGATATTGTGAAGTTCCATATTCAATTCAGATATTATCTTTTCCTTTGAACTAAGAGAATGCTCAAGCATGGTAGTTGCATCCAGATTATCACTACAAAAGCAACAAAAATTTAAACCATGTATATAACCCGAACCAGGATTAGCTCCGCGTCCTAAAGCAGAATACGAAATAGCATGGCATTAATTAAGGCAAAAGGAGATAAGACTGAACAGCAGCCATGTAATATGCTCCCCTCCATTCATATTGAAATGGATTGTTTCATTTAGATCAGTTTTTTCAGGTATAGAATCGTACAAATATAGCATCTTATTTTTACCCATGATTAGACATCATAATATAGTATTTACCCATTTACCCTGCCTTACTTGAGCTGGAGGTCGAATGAGAAGAGATATCTCCCAACTAGCAAGCAGCCAGAAACTGGCAGCTGCTTCAAATCCCATGCATTAGTTCTGAACACAAGCATAACCATAATTTCTACAAAAACTGTAAGCTTCCATCAATTACGACTCTTCTCAAGATAGGTACATTCTCAAGTCTCGTGTGAATTATTGCTGGTAATTTACATAAGGATACATCACAAAGCTCCTGCTTTCAGCAAAATTATAAATAGTGACTCAGTTTTGCCGACTCCACCAGTAAATTAAATATCGAAAAAATATACCAGTACTCCTCAGAGCAGTGAGGATTTATTGTTGTATACTAATTAATAGTCTTCCAGACTATTGCCACCAAAAAAGAAGTGGAACTTCCATATTCTAAAAGATACACATACATCTTATGCCTTATGTTGTTAACTTCAGATTAGGAGCAAACGACACTAAGTACTGAAAATGAGAAAACCTTCCGTATGAAACACCTCATGCGTACCTTTTCTTATGTCCACTCTCTTCATTAGTTGAATGTAACTGTGACTGCAGAAGACCCTGATCAGGAATGCAACAGGAATTGTCAATCAATAAAGTAACAATGAAGCTCAGAAAAATCCAACAGGCACACTCTAAGAGAATATATTTCATAGTTGGCAGGCAACAGTTAAAAAAGCAGAATCTTAAAATGCTCCACCAGTCCCAAATTGAATGCTCCTGTTCTTTTTCAAAATGTGCAAAAATAAAGTTCCATATCCTCTCAAGTAAATTATAATGAGAGTTTATAAAGTCATCTACCATCAAAAAGAAAATTTCAGATGTGAATGGGGAAGGCCAAATTCATGGCAGATACTCCTGAATCTCCAGGATGTGTTAGAAGTATGAAGCAACATACAGAAGGAAGACCAAAGACTTGAGGTAGACATGAACTACTGAATTAAAGTTGATTTTACAAAGTTGATTTCATCTTCCAAATTAAGCTGAGCTTTCTTCTCTTTACAAGTTTAGAGTCTAATGAAGTATAAACATACTATCATATTCCAAAATCATTTTATTCGAACAGAAAATTCTGACTAAATCAGCTATTGGTTACACAGTTACACTACATGTTATCGATGTCAAATTGTGCTAATGCTTATAAACCACCTATGTAACGACATCAGAATCAAGTCAAAAGCTGATATTGTTCCACAAAATCGTAAAAAGCAAAGTCGGAAATTCAATTTGTTTGTCGAAATCCCAACTTGTTTCTTATGTGCTAGGCAAGTTTAATGTGGGGACTGACAAAATCAAGTTTATAAGAAAGTGCGTTAAGTCGCAGGCCTTTGTGAAACGAAAGAAATTCTAAGAGTCCCAACTGATGATGTCCAAACTTCAGACAAACCGGTGAACTCTGATTAGAGTACCTCTGCTTGTACATGGCTGACAGCAACCTAAACAAAGTTTTACGAGATAGGACACATGGGATATTGTCAAAGGTCTCGAAAGTTAAACCACAGAGGATCAACTTGTATGTGTTACTACAATATTGTCAGGCTACTGGCATAAACAAAGTCGGAATGGAAAAATCTTCTGTATCAACAAGAAAACATTTTGGGTTACCTTCTCTCTCAAGACTAAGAAGACGAGTTTGAGCCTGTTCAACTTCATCCATTAAAAGATTAACTTCCGATTGTTTTGCAGCTCTTTCCTCATCTGAGATTACAGAAACAATAGAGTTAGAATCTACAATAAGAAGAATGGCTCAATTAAACCTTTTTTCTATTTTTGAAAAGAAAAAAAATAAGAATACATAAGCATTGAACTGCTGCTAACTTGATTGTATATGTAACAATAAGGAAAAACAAAAATTAAAAAGCATATTGACCTGATTGGGCACGAAGCTCAAACAACTGGCTCTGTGCAAATTCATGTAGCTTTCGCATAGTGGAAACACTTTCTTGAGCCTGGCGTAATTGATCTTGCAACATTCGCTTCCCTGCATCATTACAAGGTTATGCAGTGTTGCTAACTATGACAAAGAAATGATCGCCTTAGTCTATGTACTTGTTAATGCTAAGAAACCACAGATAAAAAGTAAAATTCCATCTGAAGTCACATTGAATATAGTACCTTTCTTTCAGAACCTCCATTGTTTTTTGATTCTCTTCGCCAAATTGCGTTGTTAATCTCAACAATTTCTTTCACTTTTTCCTCCATCTTAATCAACATCAGACACACCAATCAGCATCAAGAAATCATGATAGTTTATGCTACTTGTTTACATTTACTATATAACTGCCAATTTTTGGACAAATAGCGTATATTGAAGAATGTCCACACTGTGAATATATTGAAACAGACAAATTTACATGCAGTAGAGATAGAGAAAAAGACTGCAAAAGCAGCTATAAAGTTAAAATGTCATGCTCACAATTGATTTTAATTTTTCTTAGCATACCAATAAGTTTGTTCAATTCGGTTGTTGGTGGCTTATATCAGCCAGGTAATACGCATTGTTCATTTATCAAGAAGTCATATGTATTTTACTACTGCTTTGTCTGACTACCTATAGTGTATTTGGAGGATCTTGTAGTAATACTCACTTAAATGACCAGAGGGACTATCTTCGTTCTTCAATACGTTCTTTTAGTTTTTTCCCATTGCTAGGAAAATATGGGGAGGGACTGAAATCATAATTACGAAAGCCCAAATCAGATTTCATGTCTGCCAAGTCACATTGAGGGTAAAATTGTTCCAAGATCCAGATTATACCGCCATGATGATCCTTGGCAAAAAAAGAGAGTACAAATATAGAATCCTAGTTTCAGTCCTTTACCGTTCTAGAGTCAATCCAAAAATACCAAGTCCCATGATGACTCTACTCAACCTTATCACTTCACTTCCAAAACCATATTCCATCCAGGTATACGAATTTTACCTGTGTATTCTTAAACAAATTTCAACTCTTATTAAGATACTCATTTCATTTTCCTTACAGTATACTGAAAAATGTATTTTAATCATCATATTAAAGTAACTTCGTGGTAGTCAAAGAAACCCAATTATCCAAGCATGAAAATGAGTGCAGGTATAGCTGCTAACAGCAAAAGCCTAAAAGAATTGTTGGACAATGCAATGACCTGTTGTTCTAACTGGCGGGTGCGGTCTTCAAGTCTTCTTATCGTTGCCTGTTGATTTTTCAGATGAGTTGATTCAGTGCGGAATTCTTCAAGCTCAACCTTCATCTTTCTGTTTTCAGACTCTAGTTCAGACAATCTGGCATCCTTCTCCTGTACAAGGAGATTATAGGGGACATAAACTCACCAAAGAAGCAAATACACACAACCATGACAGATCAAAGATTCATGAGGTTCAAGAGAGTAACACTCAAAAGAGGACATTTACACTTAATTAAATGTGGACTCCATGATATATATTCGTAATTTATATAGCATTGATGTAGAGTATACCAAACCACAGCCACGAAAACCGTATGGGGCCTATTCGAACCTTAAAAACATGACTTTTAATAACTTCATATGTGATGACATTATGATTCAAAATTTAAAAGACCGATATCAAAATCCTAGATATTTGCTTACACTATGTCATATACCTCACATTTAGCACAAAGTGGAAACCAAACCATCATTGTTTCATAACATAAAGTAAATTCATCTATGTCTAATTAGGATAAAAAGCATTAAATCTTCTGTAATTCACACAAAAGAAACTAATAATTTCAGACAAAGATTCATGGAAATGGTACGTACTGCAATTGAAGTAAGAACTGGATAAGGATCTGGTGCTTCATAGTTTCTGGTAAATGTTAAGAAAAGCATTTTCCCCAAATTTTGCTCTCTTGGTGAGCTTATCAACCTCTTCTTGAAAACCCTTGAGTAAAGAGTTGAACAGTACCAACTTCTCTTCATTTGAAGCCTTCTTGAAGTCTGGTATGAGTTAATTTAAAAAATAAGTGAATTGAGTCAGATGATTTATCCATAATCTCTAGCAATTGAAGGAAAGATGATAAATTAATAGTGTGAGATGGATGAAGGGTAAATTTTGGAGAGGCCTGCACAACAGCATGATGAAAGGATAATCTAATAATGGAACATTAAAAAAGTACCTCTAGTGCTCTCTGCAAGCTTACGACGGTTTTTCTGACTGTTTTCCTGATTTTCTGCAATTTTTAGTCCTTGTTCATCCAGGATGGTCCTTTCTCTCTCTAAATCAAAATCTGGAAGGAGCAAAATGAGATATTTACAATTTGGATATCAAATACTTTTTCTTATTTCAAAATGAACAGACACCTATGCACTCAATATCTTTTAAATAGTGCCACTTTTATGAATAAACACAAAATATAGTCTTCACAAATAGGGGATATTTTGCAACAAAAATAGTCTCACAGCAACTTCTAGTGTTCTAATTAGCATCTGCAATTTTAATTAAGGCTGCAACACCACATTGGACGTCAAAATTGTTATCAATACCTTTATAATAACATTGAAAGAGATGAAATGTGAAATTAAATAAAAGGTTCATTAATACTCATCAAGTGCGAAAGAAAAGAGAACAATACAAAGATCTTAGGCTTCATTTGGATTGATGGATTTGAAGCTACGGATTCCAATCCATAATAACAAATCCATTGAACTTGTTAGGATGAGTTCATTATACAATAGATTTCAAATCCTTAAGTTCCTATTTGAAGCTAATTGAGTAATCGTGGTGGATTTCAAATCCATCTTGTATGGAGTTATTATAAATCCATCTCCCAAATCCTTTCCTCAAATCCAAATCCTTCAATCCAAAGCAACCTAAGTTTATTTCTGAATCAAAGCCAGAACTGCTGCGCCTAACAAATCCCAAAAATATATGCCCCAAACAATACAAAATAAAAATATGCAGCAATATAACCTGATTTATTCTGGGAATGATTGGAAAGGTAAACAAGAACTATCCCAGTAAATATTAACTAAGAAATATTTTAAGAATCTAGCAGATACTAATAAAAACACTGTCGGAACTAAGAGAATTTGTTTGAAAGGTACCTTTCCAGAAAGTAGCAACAGCAGATACTGGGGTAGACGACGATGAGTTGGCCTTTTCCTTTTCTGATCCTCCTCCTCCTCCTCCTTGCGACCCTTCCATTGCTGATCTCAATGTGCAGTGCTCAAACTTCAATTTTATTCACTGCGTTTAATTATTAGACACTCTAAGCTAAAGACTTTGTACTCCGTTACAATACCAGTACCAAAATATACGTCCAATCGATGCTTATATTTTTAAATTAAGAAATTAAACACAAACGAGGAATTATTTAAGATTAGAAACTCGCTCGATTTTATGATTCGCAATATCCGAATTATCTCACCCTGCAACTTACGGCTTGCCCCTGATGAGAATGACTACTTGTAATCAGGAAGGGAATGATAATTGAGAAGATGTCATCCAAAAGCTCAAGATCTTTCCAATTCTGCAACCACGGAAGCTCTTCTAACGAGTTTTGGGTGTAGTTTGCATACGAATATCGAATGTGGCTGTGAAAATGTAATTTATTAATGAAATCAGATCACATGATCACATAATAGTAATTAGAAATTTTGAATGTTCGGTATAGAACCGATCAACTGCCACAAAGACATTAACATAAAAATCCCAAAAATAAGCATCTGTGCCTAATTTTTCAGGTAAAATCTTACTACTTGCGTTCGAAACCAGTTAGAAAATTGGAGAAGCAAAAACACAGAATCAAATTCTTTTAAGAGAAAATTAGTTTACAGAGAGAAGTTGAAATGTTAAAAATGGGGGAAGGGGGATGGGGCCTAGGGTTTCAGAATTCAGACACATATTTTGCTATTTTATTATTGTTTTCTTTTTCCTTTTCATTCATTTTATTACAAATTATCTAAATAATATATATGTAATTATTTTGTTTAATTATAATGACAGTTTTATATGTATATGGCCTTTTTATCTTTATATTTCAATTTTTCTTTATTTTGAATTTGACATCCATGATCCATTATTTGTCCATCACCTAAAACAAATTAAAATATAAATAAAATTGGATACACATCTTCTATGTAATAGTGAAGATTAAACGTTTTTGGATATCATATTGTGCCTTATAATTTATAAATATATTTTTATGAATTGGTTAAATTATTGACTTATAAAATTTTCAAAAAAATTATCTTCATTTTTTTTTTTTTGGTTACCAAATAAACTTCCACCATGCTAGCTATGTTTAGAGTTACTGATTTGATGGGACTTAAAATTTTGATATGTGACAGTGACAAGTGGATGGTTCCCAATATATAACATAAGATTTTAATTGTGTATTGAATCATTATTATCATAGATTAAATTAATTTAATTTATTGTGTATTCAATGAGTTTTTCATAGTTTATAATAATTTATTATTCTATTGTAAAGTTTTATTATTTTTAATCAAATTGATTTACTTCAACTTTTAATTATTTATTAGAATAACATACTTTACTATCATTAAAAACTTAAAATTATTTTTTGTAAAAGTACAATCCGTGCATCGCAGAGAGGAATCTAATTTTTATTATAAGTTGCATTTGATGATAAATCGTAACAAATAAATTGTTGAAGTATTCGAGTAATATAGAATAAGTTCATGAATAACAAAAAAAAATAAAAATAAGATGTTAGTAATGATAATTTATAATTAATAAATAAAATTTCTCCCAAAAAAAAGATATATGATCAAAATTTGATGAGTTTATTAAGATCTAAAAATAAGTTAAAAACAACAAATAATATTTTCTCTCTAAATCTTTCAAAGCTAATTGTTTTCTCCTTCTTCATCATTTTCTTCCTTCAGTCCTTCTCTTCTATCCTCCCATAGAAGAGTGTAATCTATATAATATATAAAAGCTAGATAGTGCTAATTCTGGCAAGTTCCCGCCAAATTTGAGGTTGCCAATTTTGGTAAGACATGTTATGTAATTAACATTGTTGTTTAATGCTTGGACGAGTTTTTATCACAATATTAATGATTGCAGTTTATTTTGTAGTGGCATTGAAATACAATTCAGCATGCATTGATAACAGCGTTATGATTTCGTTTAATTTATTTTTTAAAAACAATACTACAGTTCAACATTAATGACATCGATTTGATTTTTTTTAATTTCTTTTTAACAAAACAATACAAATCCAGTCTCATAATAAACATATAAATATTCCTCTTATACAATTTCCAAGTCCTAGCCCATTAAGTCATTGGGCAACTAAACGACATCAATAATTATTATGAAATACATTTTTTTGTATTTCGAGAAACTATTCAATTCAAATATGAAGTAATGCAAATAAATATACAAGAGCTGTAATAGTAATTATGTCTGGGAAATTACAACAATTTAAATTTTGATAGCACTGGGAATACAAATTCGTAAATATTGCATGCGAAGACACAATCATTAATATAAATAGACCTAATCATGCATTCGAATTCATATATCATTAGTTATCCGAGCCATAGTGCGCATAAACATTACAAATACAACACACCTCTTTCAAAATCCCGCCTGGTCGGATATCCGGAAAATGGCCCCCTCAACAAAGAATGTTCATTTTTCATATATACACAAATGGGCTCTAGATAAATAATTTTGAGATCTATATCAAATGACATGATTTCAAAAGCTTATATAAATTGACATTCTAGACAATTTTTGAAGTTTCCAAATAACAGGTTATGTCGCTTTCAATTTTTCATTTTTCTCTGACTCTATACATCCTATATTTATAACATCTACATATCTACTCACTTTCATACATCTTCATACAGATTAAAATACTCATTTTCTGAAGAAAAAGGATTTGAAGTAACAAAAGAAATACTTAGAAGTTTCATGGAGTTCAAACAACTTGAATATCACGGTCAACAAATCATATCGAAAATAGAAGAAAGTAAAAAAAAAGCACTGGAGACAATAAAAAGAGGAAAAAGCCGCGGAAGTTTTGCTAATGAAGAATGTGTTTTTAGGTAAAATTAGAGGGCGGCATTGTTTTGTGTGTACATGGCCTTAATCTATCATCTCCTCAACAATTGAGTTGGTTATTGACTTATTGTTATGGGCTAGATGTAAAGGGCCCCTAAATAATTTTATTTGTTTTATAATTTTCTAAACAAATCTGGATTTTTGTTCATGAATTGTTAGGCCCGTCTTAATGTTCGTCTTTTAATGGTTTAGATGATGTATGCAAATATATTTCATTTAATGGCCCATTTTTATTTATTTATATATGTTTTGTATTTTCATTTTTTTATGTGTGTGTTTTTGTTTACTTTAGAATTTTTAAATATATTAAATGTGGAAGTTGGGCATATGAAAATATTTCCGCCATTGTTATTCCTCTACAAATTTGGGACTTTTATCTGGTCAATATGTAATGTATTTCATAATTTTGCATTATAAAATTGTACTTTAACATCATATCCATTAATTGCACCTTCACCTTTTTTATTTTAGTTGGAAAAAATGTAACATAGGGACCTTAATTTTCATTACATATTGTTTTTTTAATACAATAATGAAGAGAAAAACAATCTATAATTACACATGCAATATTTTGTTTTTTTTTGTGTTTGAAACTTTGTAATATATATTTTATTTTTCAGAATTTGATTGTTTCGAGAGTCGTTCACCTAAGGGCATCTCCAACCCAACTTCAAATCCCACCTTATTACACCAAATATGCAAAAATTCCTCTCCAACCCAACTCTAAACCTCACACCAAATTTGGTGTAGTGAATAGTATTACACCAAATTTGGTGTAACACTATTATTTACACCAAATTTGGTGTAATGCAAATATCCCACATTTGCCCTCCAATTCTTTTCTACCTAAAAATTAAATTCCAATTGTATCCTCATTTATATATAATTAATTTATATAACATGATTTTAATATTTAATTAATATTTTCTATAAAATTTAATAAATAACAAACAATTATAATGTAAACTAAAAGAAATACTTTCCCTCAAAAAAAAAAAAGAAATACTAATATTAATTTTTATATTTATTTTAGTAATATAACTAATTTAATTACATTAATAATAATAAAATATAAGTAAATAAAATAATTGTATAAATAAATAAATTTTGTTACTATAAAATGAAGAAGAAAGAATTAAAATGTTCATTTGGTGTAAGATTTGGTGTAATGAGTTGGAGATGGTTTTGATAAATTTACACCAAAACACCAAATTTAGTGTAGTTTTTACACCAAATTTGGTGTAATAGGTTGGAGATGGTCTAAATGATCTATAGATGAATCTTAAAGTACCTTACATCTGTCAACCCTTTCTCCTTTGTCAGATATTACAAATGGTATAATGAATTTGACAAGTAATTCAATTGCATATTTATTATGATGTCATGTATTATTTGTTATTTTATTTTGTAGGGAATACTTCATTAATTTTTTCAGAAAATTTCTATTTGCCATGATTTTTGTCATTTTTGTCCTAATGATTATCTTAATGATGTACTTAACAAGAAAAGATAGATGAAAATTTATATGTACATCAATGTAATAATAATCAGTTGTTTGTCCGATTTTTTTGTCGTCCATTTAAATATCTAATTACAATTATGGTTTGTAATTAATCCATATTTATCAAATGCACTCTTTATCATACGACAATATTCTACTAATTTTAGTTAATAAGATTAGAAACTAAAATTTGTATATAAATTAATTGGTATGATTATTGCATTATATAATTTTCATTGTAATTTGTTGTTTGTAATATATTCTTGAAACTTTAATAAATTTGTAATCTAAGTCTTGCCTATAAAATTTATATAGTAAGTTTTAATACGTTGTATGTTCTTTAAACTTTGATAAATAATTCAACAATAATTTAAATAGTACGATTTTGAAACTATGTTTTTGTGCAATTTTTTATATCTTAATATTCTCATTTTCTTATTTTTATATGATTTGCTCTTTTTTTAATTTAATATTCATTCAATTTGTTTAAATAACGTGGCATTATTATTTAATTATTTATTATTTAAGTTATTTGATTTTATAATTAAATAATATATTAAAATTATAATTAATATAACAAAAATATTTGAATTACCTTTAATTAATATATAATCAGTGCATCGCATGCAGTGGATCACTAGTATTTTTAGTCTCCCATTATAAGAGTTTCTATGTCTTCTACTATGTGAGTTTTTCAATTTTCCTTAATAAAATAAGTTTGTCCCCTTTAGGTGGGTTTTTACCCAAAGAACTAAGTTTGTCGTCAAAGGTGAGATTTGGTTCAAAAAATTCGGATAAATCATTATCCGATTATTGATGAAAGTGAGATAAATTTTATTGGATGTGTTTTGTCCATTGTATCATTGCTATTCTATGAATTAATTATATTGTCTAAGTTTAAAACCTTTTTGTTGTAGATCTGTTAGATTTCAGATCACGCATATTTAATTCTTAATTCTTACACAAAGAGTTCTTTAGTTTGACTAAAGAAAATGAGATTAGGATATAACGAACACTTCATTAGTATTATATTTACAAACATCTCACCATAATTGGCGTTTAAGTTTTGATGTTAGAAGATTACTTTATGTGATAAATTTGTAAATGTTTCATTTTTTTAATAAACTGGTCAATTTTAAGTTTTTTCTCTCCTTAGTCGAGAGGTTGTTTCCTTCTCTCCGTAGACGGGAGTAAAATTATATTTCTCTGATAGTTTGCTTGCAGAATTACTACTTCTATCTGTTCACCATGGAAAATAATATGGCTAAATTATCCTTGTTTGAGGATGAGGAAGAAGGCTTTATTCTTGAGGCGGCGAATGCAAGTGGGGAAAGCTCAACATCCATCTTATGTCTTGTGGGTAAATTTCTCTTGGACCACAGTGTGAATTTTAATATCATGAAGACTCGTCTGGTAGGTATTTGGCGTCCTGTGAAAGGCATGACTGTGAAAGATATAGGCAATCAAAGATACTTGTTCCAATTCTACCATGTTCTTGATCTTCAAAGGGTGTTGGATGGTGGTCTGTGGTCCTTCGATAATCTAATGTTAATTCTAGTCCAATTATCCCCTGGTATGGTGCCTACTTCTATTCCTATTCATACTATTGACTTCTGGGTTCAAATATATGATTTGTCGGTTGGATGTATGCCGGGAAAGGTCGGGAAACAACTTGGAGATTTTATTGGAAAGTTCTTGGAGTACGATGTTAAAAATGCGTTTGTTCTTTGGAGATCATATATGCAAATCAAAGTTTGTGTTGATGTTCAACCACTAAAACGGTGCAAGAAAGTTAAAATGCAAGGAGGGGAGTGGTCAGTTGTTAATTTTAAATATGAGAGGTTATGCTCTTTTTGCTTCATTTGTGGCTTGCTTAGTCACACGGATCGATTTTGCGAGAAAAGATTCTCATCCCCGGATGGAGAACCACCAAGAGAATGGGGTCCGAGTTTAAGTGCCAAATCGTCGAGGTGCGAATACGAGTGGAGATCGTTGGCTAGTGGAAACGGAAGAAGAGATGAAGGAGAATAAACTTCCCCACAACCAGAATATGTCATTCAAATTCAAGTCTCATACTATAGGGACAACATCCCGATCCTCTTTCACTGGTCGCTACACCAGGTTCCGGTCAAACGGTTCTCCAGTACCACTGAGTGACATTAGCGAGTTCAAATTTCAAATTGGGCATTACATCCGATAACAATCCAAAAGTTGGAGGAATCAACGGATAATCGTGAACAAATTTTGGATAATAACTCCCAGAAAGATTGCCTGACAGTTACGATGAATACAGAGGAAACCGATAGGAAAAGAAAACGTATACTTGTTCTTGATGAGGCCCAAGCCCAAACAATCCAACAGGTACAAGTTTTAGAATCCAGCCCAAATCATCCATCACCCATCAGCCCAAATCTTCATTTTTTATTGGCAGGACCTGGCTCCCAGGCCTGCCAGGAGCCATGATCGTCTTAAGTTGAAATTATCGTGGGTTGGGCCACCCTAGGGCAATTCTGGTCATCTGTGACTTGGTTCGGGCCCATAAGCCCGATGTTATTATTATGTTTGAAACCTTGTCACATAAAAATAGAATGGAACAAATTCGAGTAAGATTGCGATTCGATAGTATGTTCGTTGTTGATAAAGTTGGAAGAAGTGGTGGAATTTGTGTCTTGTGGAAGCAGCAAAATTCTTGTTCTATCCTTGGTTTTTCCAGGAATCACGTGGACATGAAGGTGATAGAGGATAATGGAGGCATATGGAGATTAACAGGTTTCTATGGGTATCCAGAGAGAAACAGGCGTAAAGACTCGTGAAATTTGCTCAGACAATTACATGGTTTATCTAATCTTCCATGGTGCTGTATTGGGGATTTTAATGACCTCCCGCATCCATCAGATAATAAAGGAAGGGTGGATCACCCAAATTGGTTGTTTTGAGGATTCCGTGAAGTGGTGAATGATTGTAATGTATATGATATTCCGCTCATAGGACATCAATTCACATGGGAAGCAAAATGAGGCTCTGCAGATGCTATGGAAGAAAGACTAGATAGAGCTCTAGCTTCACCGAAATGGTTAGCGATGTTCCCGAGGTTAGATTATTGAACCTATGTGCACCTATCTCGATCACTCCCCACCCCGCCGATCCTCTACCTCCTACAAGGTTAGCATATCGACCTTTTAGATTCGAGAATAAGTGGTTTATGGAGCCGACTTGAAAGACATTGTATATGAAGCATGTAATTCGATCTAAATTCTTACATGAATATTACGGAGCGAGGGTCAACAGGCTTGTTCATCTTATCTCATAAGATGGGAAGACTAAATATAATATCTTTAAAAAAGAGCTGAAGGAATGTCAGAAGGAAATGGAGTATCTGAGGAAGTTTGAAGACTATGTATCGGTACATCGGTATAAGGAAGCTAAGGCGAAGTATGCTAATTTATTGCTTAAGGAGAAGCTCGTTGACAAAAAAGAGGAAAGATTTTCTGGCTTTGAGATGGGGACTCAAATACAAGAACATTTCACGCGGTTGCCAATACTCGAAGGAAGAATAACAGAATCCTCAAGCTTCAGGATAATAATGGTGATTGGCATGAAGAGGATGAGGCCATTGGAAATATAGCTTTAAACTATTTCCAGGAGCTTTTCTCAGGTAGAGATAGAGATCAGAATGCAGCAGTGAACCAGGTGCAGATGAAAATATCAGCAGAACAAAATCAATTCCTTCTCTGGCCATTCTCTATCGAAGAATTTAAGGAAGCCATTGATGCAATGCACCCGGATAAGTCACCAGGCCCAGACGGATTTAACCCTGCATTTTACCAAAAATTCTGGAATTTAATTGGTGAGTCCATATTTCAAGTTGGAACATCGTGGCTCGAGCATCTCCAATTCCCGAATGGCATTATGGATACCAATATTATTCTCATTCCTAAATGTCAGAATCCGAAGACTATGAAAGATTTGAGGCGAATCTCTTTATGCAATGTTTTGTATCGAATTATATCCAAGGTGCTTGCAAATCGAATGAGGGTTGTCTTACCACATGTATATCTGACACTCAATCAACGTTCGTCTGTGGGGAGATCAATTCTTGACAATGTTTTGGTAGCTTTTGAAATTCTACATCATATGAAGCGAAAAAACTAAAGGCAAGAAAGGAGTGGCAATAAAAAATCGACATAAGCAAGGCGTATGACAGAGTTGATTGGGAATATCTCGAAATGATCTTACTGAAAGTGGGATTTCACTCTAGATGGGTGAAAATGCTTATGTTATGTGTTAATCGGTCTCATACTCGAATGTAGTTAATGACAGTGTACTAGGGCCAATTACACCGAAACAGGGTCTTCGCCAAGGGGATCCTTTATCCCCATATCTTTTTATTTTGTGTGCTGAAGGCTTAACTAGTATGCTTCGACAAGCAGAAATGACAGGTAGAATACATGGTGTAAAAATTTGTCAAGGGGCTCCGTCTATCTCCCATTTATTATTTGCCGATGATAGTGGTCGGCATTAGAATATCCCCTGCCCAATAAAACCACACTTCGATATGCGATTGGCCTGAGAACCTGCAAAACCACCGTTAGAAGGGGGGCGGGCCGGAAGGGTTTTCTGGCGTACCCACTCCGACGCTCAAGTTAGTATCACTCTAGAAAGAGAATATTTGAAATAGCACAGTATAATGAAGGTGTGTTGAAAGACTAACTCACAGCGTACCTTGTTTGTGCCCTATTTATATGTTTGACAATTAGGATTGCATAGGCCTCAAGCCATGCTAAAACCCTAATTAACACACAGGCCTAGGTTAATCATTCGTATTAGACCACAAGCCTCTTAAGCCCAAGAGTTTGGTAAGCCCTTAAGTTGGTCCATTTGAGTGTCCAGCCCAAGAGGTCGGTAGACCCTTAAGTTGACCCATTTGGGGGTCCAACCCAATAGGTCGGTATGCCCTTAGGTTGGCCCATTTGGGGTCCAACCCAATAGGTCGGCCTATTGGGTTCAGAGCTCGGGCCTTGCCAAATTATCAAACTCCAGCTCCATTATAGGCCCAAGTCCAAGCCTTTACCTCTGGAGGTCGGCCTAGCCCTAGAGGTCGACATTATCCCCTCCTAGAGCTCGGGATTAAGCCTATCATTGGCCCAGGTCTTTCATCAAGCCCATATAGACAGATCGGTCTAAATAGGCCCCCATCAATCAGTCCCCCCAATTATGTTTGGAGAGAAATTCTTCTAACTCAAAACATAATTAATTATTGAGCTCATGGGACCGACCCAAACATTTAGTCCCAAACTCGATCTTCGGTTCCCTCCATTCGCATTTCTCGAGGATGCTTTCAGTGCATGAAGTTTTTCAAAGAATCACATGGTGGGCCCATCAAATATTGTGTGAAGCTTTTATAATTAATAATTAATTCTATGTTCCTCCAACCAAAAGCCATCTACTTTTTGAAGAAGTCAATTCTAATTAGTGATCATTTGTACATTGAGGGGCAACCGTCAATCAAGTCACATGGATCCTTGAGGCTTTCAAATTGTGTTCATCAATATCGGATCCTAGACTTCTTCTCTTTGCATCTCCCGAGGAGGGTGCTAGTCGGCCAAGTCATAAGCATCAAGGCTATTATTCAGCTCGATCATCACACCTATGTCAAAACACATCCACCTCATATGTAAGTCCAAGCGGCTACGATAATCTAGAGGGGGGTGAATAGATTATCTCCATTTTCTCGATTTAGCCCTCTTTTTCGAATCAAACAAGCCAAGACAATAATAAAATGCGGGAAGTAAACAACACGCATCGATTTATAGAGGTTCAACCCACCTAGGGCCTAATCCTCTACCACCCCAGTATATCCGGGATGGATTTCAAAAAGAAAAAAGATTTTATTAATTACCAAAATTAATACAACACCTTACAACATCACCTTAAAAAGCACCACACTCTTCTTCAACAACACCTTGGAGATTACCACAATCTCTCTTGAATATTACCACAATCTTCCTTCAACAACACCTTGTGAATATCACCACAATCTTCAATCTTGAAGAACACCAAATTCTTCAAACACTTCAAGAGCACCACACTCTTGAAATACCTATCACCTAGATCACCCAAGTGTATTCTTTCCACAAGAATACTCACAAGGATGTCTTGTGTTGAATGATGACCAAAATCAAGATTACAACTTAATAATGAATATTAGAATTTGAGTGCAAGTGTAATCAAGAAATGAAAGCCTAGACCTCAAGATGTGAAAGTGATAAGCTAGGCAAATTACAACAAGAATGATAACAATGAAGAGCTAATGTGTTTGCTTGAATGTATCTTGTTGTGTTGTATCTCAATTGTTATGTCTTGTGTCTTCAAATCATCCTCTATTTATAGGAGAGTCTTCAAGATTGGATCTCCAACATAGGCTCATTCATCTTCACTTTTGTCTACAAAAAGAAAATCACAAGATGTAGAAATATAGTACAAAATTGATAAAGTAAATCTTGCTGATATGGATGTCCAGCGGTACAAATGTTGCTGTCAAAAGATTACAGAGCGAACGGTCGCGCAGAGATAAAAATTCAAATTTAGATCGCACAAATTAAAACAAGGCGACCGGTCGACGGGGGGTCCAACCGGTCGACCCTGTGCCCAGCCGGTCGACCAAAGCCAAAATGGAGTTCAGAGCATTCTGTTTCAGAAAAGACATCCCAGGCATCGGTCGACACGGGTGTCGACCACACCGGTCAACCACCTGGTTGACCTGGCCAACCAAATTTTTCAAAGAAATAGTTTATTCACTGTTTTTCACAACTTTCAGGTATGGGATGCCCTATAGGGCGACCGGTTGGCCTCAAAACAAAAGTGTTGTCCAATTTTATATCGAAATAAACTTCAAGAAATACTCCGAAAAATAGTAAAAAAACATTTTAGACCGATCGAGAGTATTAGGACAACATTTAGAAACATAGTTTTGATGTAAAAACTCATTAACACAAAATCAACAAAAGTGATGTCCAATATTTTTGTCTAAAATAAACTTGAAGAAATACTCCGGAAAATTAGTAAAAAATAATTTAAATCATTTAGGAGTATTTGGACAACATTTAAAAATATTGTTTTGGTGTACAAACAAAATCATCAAAATCAAGATAAAACCATTTATCAAATAATCTCCCCCTTTTTGATGATTACAAACCAAAACAATTTACCAAAGTCGATTTTGAAAACAAAACAATTTTACCGATTAAAAAAGAACTATCCGTTGTGAGCGACAACATTCCACGCAACATAAACACAAGGATGGGAGTATAGATTTTCAAAAATATTTTTGCAAAAGCTCCCCTATCCCAACATGCACAAAAATAATGTAGAAGCAATCAACCAAAAGCTAAAAGCTCCGCTTTTACAACTTGAGCTTAAGTATCAAGAGCTTATAAGCTCCCCTGTCAACAAAATATCATTAGACATGAATATGAGTCCATACTACAACAAATGGACTAAGTAAATCCACAACTTATGGCTTTTAATAGCCACAACTTATAGCTTCTTTTCTCGAGCTTATTTTAGCTTCTTTGAGCATATGGGCATTTTTCCTGTTTCTCCCCTTTGGAATCATCAAAAATAATGTTAGCATGATAAAAACATCATACAATCATATCAAAGTGCGCAAGTTAATCGATTTATCGAAAGCATTTTGTACAATGAAGCTTAAATTCCAAATAAAAGGGAAAAGTTGCTCATTTGATTTGCAAAAGCTCATTTGATTGAAAAGACATGATCTCTATAACATTATAAGACTTTTCAAATCAAGAGAATCATGTAGGTGATGAATTTTTCATAGAAACATTTTGTCGAACACTTGGCGTGCGTCGAATAAAACAAGAGATATATAACGCCTTTGTAATTCGTTTAAGCCAAAACTTTTCATCACCAATTGCAATACAACAACATTCATCCATCAACAATCATCATATACAACATACTAATACAAGAATTTCATCAAAATAACAAGATACAAGTACATTCTCAAGGGTTCAACCCAATTGAGATTAAAAGGAGAAATTCTTACCAATTGATCGGAGAAGTTGGATGAAATAGAAGTTACATAAACTCAAAAATATAGATTTTATAAGAAGAAAATCATTTTGAGTGAATTTTGAGTGAAAAATGCAAAGGGGTTCGATTTTGGAAAAAAATAACCAAAATAACCAATTGAAGGACAGAAGCTGTTTAAGCCTAAAAATGGCTAGGGCAATCGGTCGATGGGTAGGGCGACCGGTGCCTGACTCTGGTCGACCGGTCGACCTCTCGGTCGACCAGTGCCTGAACACCAGTTCTGGTTCTGTCCGAATTTTACACCAAAAATCCAATTTTTCACCCCTAAGTTTTGAAAACATGCAAATTGCAAACATAGACCTCATTCAATATACATTATGCCTAAACAAGCTCGAAATGAGGTAAAAGACTCGGCGGTTAATGGTTAAAAACGAATGTCCGCGAGTTATCTTTGAGATGGAATTAAACACGTCTCAATTTTTCGTTTTTAGAAACGCAATCCTTTAGAAAAAGATATCGAGTCTCAATATGTTTAGTTCGATTATGACGAACCATATTTTGAGAAATTGTAATCGCCGGACTTGTTATCCCGAAGAATATGAACGTTTTAAAATTTTGGATATACAAGCCATAAGAAGAAGTGCCTTCCAAATATTTGAAAATTTCTTTTAATAACACTTTAATGAGATTCGTTGGGATAGTTTTGAAGTCGAGCATATAGGCATAAGACATAGAAAATGTTGAGTCGTAAAGAAATAATAAACGTAGATAAACATACCTTAAACTGTTTGTTAACCAATATGCCTTCCTCAACCTTTGTCAATCTTTACATTTGTTGCCATAGAGGTTGAGATGGTTCTTCCTTCTTTAATGCCTAACTTCTTCAAAGGTTCTATTGTATGCTTTGATTGTGAAATATAATCATCTTCTTGGCATTGTTTAACTTGAATTCCAAGGAAGAAATTGAGCTCCCCATCATGCTTATCTCAAGTTCACCTTGCATCAACTTAGAAAAATATCTTGCACGAATATTCATTAGTGGCACCAAAAATATTCTCAAAAATTTGCACAAGTAAGTAATCTTACCCTTTTTCAAAAAACAAGGAGAGTGGATCAACTTTACCTTTTGTAAAATCATTTTGCAAAATAATAGCTAAGTTTATCAAACCATACACGGTGCTTGTTTTAAACACACAAGGCCTTTTATAAAAATCATTTGGCCTAGAAAATTTTTTCAAACCCCTATTGTTTTTACATAGACTTCTACTTGAATAAAACCATTTAGAAAAGTGGATTTATCATCCATTTGGTAAAGTGTGAAATTTTCTTAAAACAAGAATAGGCAAGTAAAATACGAATAGCTTCAAAAACATGCTACGGTGTAAATGTTTAATCAAAATCAATACCTTCTTTTTGACATTACCTTTGAGCTACTAACCTTGCCTTGGTTATCAAGCTTGTTTCAAATACCAAAAATTCTGCAAAATCTTAACAAGATATCTTTGCACAAGAGCGAGTAATATTGAATATTAGAGATACAATAACAAGTAACACATACTATGCTTTCAAACAAATCATCAAGAGTTTCATAAAACATGTAAGTTCAAATAAGCTTATAGAAAGTTATATAAGGTCTCTTTTGAAATTTGAAAAATTCAAGAGCCTATAGTTGAGACCTCATTTAAAAGAAGCATTTGAACCATAGTTTTGATAAGAATGAATATAAGCAATCAAATGCATAATTTTGAGATAAGGATGAATATCAAATGTTTTTATCAAAACAAATTATAATCCTTTATAAAACTCGGATAAAACAAGCTTTATGAATAATGCCTTTCAAAAATCGAAAAATCCTTTTAATGGCACTTGTATGAGATACTTTGAAATATCTTGAAAAATATGCACATATGCATATGGCAAATATTATATCGAGTCTAAGAGATAAATAACAATGGTGAGCGTACCTCGATAGTTTATGTCTCTCTTGTCAAATAATGAGTGGATAACCATTGATGAAGATATATAAATCCTACACAATTCTTAGAACAAGTCTTGCACACAAGAATAATTGTAATAGTGTAGGCTAGAGCAATGATATATGTCACAAGTATGCTTATGCCATAAAATCCATAGGAGATTGTAAAACTTTAGTCTAAGTAAATGCAAAAGAGTTTTAAAAACATCATGCAAGGTCTTATTTTCAAAAGATTTTAAAAGCTCAAATAATTTTTGAAGACCTTGATTTTTTTTTAAAAATATTTGAAAACTTACTTGACAATTAAAGTACAAATAAAAACATGCAAAATAAAATGCATATTTAAATAGGGAGATACGATTTACCAATTACGCCATTTCCATGGGTTGTATCTTTCCCATTGTTGATGATATCTTCCTTTTGAAAATCATCTTGTTGATGATAGCTCTTTCAATTGCTCCATTTCCAAGGATTGTATCATTCCCATTGTTGATAGTGTCTTTCTCTTGGAAATTCATTTTGGTGATGTCTTCTCATTTGATCAAATGAGACGGTTATTTGATGTCTTCTAGGCGGTATGAATTTTCTTTGATTATTATTTCGTCGGGTACCTAATATGACATTGCTTTGTGGTACCCTCAAGTATTTGAGTCCTTTGGGATTAGCTTTGAGACTTTTAGGTCTCCAATAATGATTAGAGCTATTTTTAGCTTGACAAGTATTAGCCGTATGACCCTTTTTACCACAATAAAAGCAAGAAATAATTCTAGGAGCATAATATGACCATTATGCATAGAGACTTGATTTTTTTCATATGATTTATAACATTAGGCTTGTGATCAAGTTCTTTATCACAATTATGAACATCAACAATATTGGTCATTTTATTGGTACTCAAGTTAAATTTTGATAAATCCTTTTTCATGCAATTAATATCCTCAACAAGAGTACTATTTTCTTTTTCAAGGTTTCTAACCTTGTCAAGTGTGGTGGTGTGAGCACATGATAGTGATTCATAAGAAACAAATAAAATATCCTTATCATTTTTCAAAACATTGAATTCATTTTTCAAATTTTTATATTTAACAAGCAAGCTTTGGAATTCATTTTGAAGCTCATCAAAATCATTTTGCAAATCACTATAATCATTATGTAATTCATTATCATAGGAAGTAGAAGGTTTAGAACTTACCTCGTTTTCTTCGAAGCCCATAAGACAACGTTCGTTTTCATCATCGTCAGAAGTTGTAGTAAGCTCATCCCATGTTGTTGGGTTTGATGTTGTACCCATTTGAGAAGTAGATGCTTTTGAGTGGCTCATTTCATTTGCATATACTTCTTCTAATTTCTCCATACTTCATGTGCCGATTTAATTCCTACAATATGATCATATTCCAAAATGGTAAGTGAACAATACAAAATATTAAGAGCTTTACCATTTAAGGAGATGATTTTCTTTTCTTCATCATTGAGCTCCTTGAGGAATTTGGAGGTGTGAGGTGTGTCTTTCATCGGAATAGATTCTCCATTGACGACCGTGTTCTAAATATCGAGCCCGCAACCTTGTAGATAGCATTCCATTATTTCTTTCCAAAATGTAAAATTTTTGGAATCAAATAGTGGTGGCTTGGTGGTGGAGGCGCCGGTAAGGTAGACTTCATTCGTAGCCGTTGATCGTTCCTCTTTACTCGCAATGTGGAACGAACTTGCCAAAGAGTTTGGCTCTGATACCACTTGTAAGTCCAAGCGGCTACGATAATCTAGATGGGGGTTGAATAATTATCTCCATTTTCTCGATTTAGCCCTATTTTTTGAATCAAACAAGCCAAGACAATAATAAAGGTGCGGGAAGTAAACAACACGTGTCGATTTATAGAGGTTCAACCCACCTAGGGCCTAATCCTCTACCACCCCAGTATATCCGGGATGGATTTCAAAAAGAAAAAAAGATTTTATTAATTACCAAAATTAATACAACACCTTACAACATCACCTTGAAGAGCACCACACTCTTCTTCAACAACACCTTGGAGATTTCCACAATCTCTCTTTAAGATTACCACAATATTCCTTCAACACCACCTTGTGAAGATCACCACAATCTTCAATCTTGAAGAACACCAAATTCTTCAAACACTTCAAGAGCACTACACTCTTGAAACACCTATCACCTAGATCACCCAAGTGTATTCTTTCCACAAGAATACTCACAAGGATGTCTTATGTTGAATGATGACCAAAATCAAGATTACAACTCAATAATGAATATTACAATTTGAGTGCAAGTGTAATCAAGAAATGAAAGCCTAGACCTCAAGATGTGAAAGTGATAAGCTAGGCAAATTACAACAAGAATGATAACAATGAAGAACTAATGTGTTTGCTTGAATGTATCTTGTTGTATTGTATCTCAATTGTTATGTCTTGTGTTTTCAAATCATCCTCTATTTATAGGAGAGTCTTCAAGATTGGATCTCCCACATAGGCTCCCTCATCTTCACTTTTGTCTACAAAAAGAAGATCACAAGATGTAGAAATATAGTACAAAATTGATAAAGTAAATCTTGCTGATATGGATGTCCAACGGTACAAATGTTGTTGTCAAACGATTACAGGGCGAATGGTCGCGCAGAGATAGAAATTCAAATTTCGATCGCATAAATTTACACAGGGCGACGGGTCGACGGGGGGTCCGACCGGTCGACCCTGCGCCCAGCCGGTCGACCAAAGCCAAAATGGAGTTCAGAGCATTCTATTTCAGAAAAGACATCCTGGCACTTGGTCGAGAGGGGTGTCGACCAAGAGACGCCCGGCCAAAGCGACCACCACTGTCGACCGGCCGACCACACCCTGGTCAACCAAACCATTTTTCAAAGAAATAGCTTATTCACTTTTTTTTCACAACTTTTAGGTACGGGATGCCCTATAGGACGACCGGTTGGCCTCAAAACAAGAGTGTTGTCCAATTTTATATCGAAAATAAACTTCAATAAATACTCCGAAAAATAGTAAAAAACTTTTTAGATCGATCGGGAGTATTAGGACGACATTTACAAACATAGTTTTGATGTAAAAACTCATTAACACAAAATCAACAAAAGTGATGTCCAATATTTTTGTCTAAAATAAACTTGAAGAAATACTCCGGAAAATTAGTAAAAAACAATTTAAATCATTTAGGAGTATTTGGACAACATTTAAAAATATTGTTTTGGTGTACAAACAAAATCATCAAAATCAAGATAAAACCATTTATCAAACATCATACACCTCGGTACATATGCTTCATCTAGGTATTCCCACCCCTAGTCAAGTCACGTCCACTTCTTCCATAATCAATCTAGCAATTGGATAATAATTTTTTTCCACTCTGCTTTGTCCCGAGGTGTTACAACCACTGGACATAATTACTTCAACCCTATAAGACCGATCTATGTCTAGAATTTTCCAATCCTTCCTCTTAGTTATGTCCCAAGGTGTTTGGAGTTTTGGCTCGACCAAGCTCCAAATATTTGGTCAAAAATTTTCATTCGAGGCAAGAGTACAAGCTTTCCCAAGGTGTTTTTCTCTAACCGAGCTCCAAACACTCGGTCAAAAATTTCATTCGAGGGCAAGCCTCCAAGCTTACCAGACGTGTTTGGAGTTTTGGCTCTTGCCGAGCTCCAAACACTTGATCAAAACTTTCATTCGAAGACAAGTTTCCAAGCTCGAGCTTGACTTTCTCTCTCGGCCATCGCGCATGAGGTGTTTGGAGTTTTGGCTCGAGCCAAGTTCAAAACACTTGATCAAATATTTCATTCGAGGACAAATTTCCAAGCTCGAGCTTGACTCTGCCCTCTGTGGCCATCGGCCCCGACGTGTTTGGAGTTTTGGCTCAAGCCGAGCTCCAAACACTTGATCAAATCTTTCATTTGAGGATAAGTTTCCAAGCCCAAGCTTGACCTGCCCTCTGGGCCATCGCGCCTGAGGTGTTTGGAGTTTTGGCTCAAGCCGAGCTCCAAACACGATCAAAATTTTTATTTGAGGACAAGTTTCCAAGCTCGAGCTTGACTTGCCCTCTAGGCCATCGCGCCCAACATGTTTGGAGTTTTGGCTCTGGCCGAGCTCCAAACACTTGATCAAAAATTTTATTTGAGGACAAGTTTCCAAGCTCGAGCTTGTCCTGCCCTCTTGGCCATCACGCCCAAGATGTTTGGAGTTTTGGCTAGAGTCGAGCTCCAAACACTTGATCAAATCTTTCATTTGACGACAAGTTTCCAAGATCGAGTTTGACCTACCCTCTGGCCATCGCGCCCGACGTGTTTGGAGTTTTGGCTCGAGCCGAGCTCCAAACACTTAATCAAATTTTTCATTTGAGGACAATTTTCCAAGCTCGTGCTTGACTTGCCCTCTAGGCATCGCGCCTGACGTGTTTGGAGTTTTGGCTCGAGCCAAGCTCCAAACACTTGATCAAATCTTTCATTTGAGGACAAGTTTCCAAGCTCGAGCTTGACCTGCCCTCTAGGCCATCGCACCCGAGGTGTTTGGAGTTTTGGCTCTAGCCGAGCTCCAAACACGATCAAATCTTTCATTTGAGGACAAGTTTCCAAGCTCGAGCTTGACTTGCCCTCTAGGCCATCACGCCAGACGTGTTGGAGTTTTGACTCGAGCCGAGCTCCAAACACTTGATCAAAAATTTCATTTAAGGACAAGTTTCCAAGCTCGAGCTTGACTTGCCCTCTGGGCTATCACACCCAACGTGTTTAGAGTTTTGGCTCGAGCCGAGCTCCAAACACTTGATCAAATCTTTCATTTGAGGACAAGTTTCCAAGCTCGAGCTTGACCTGCCCTCTAGGTCATCGCGCCCGAGGTGTTTGGAGTTTTGGCTCGAGCCGAGCTCCAAACACTTGATCAAATCTTTCATTTGAGGACAAGCTCCCAAGCTCGAGCTTGTCTTGCCCTCTAGGCCATAGCGCCCGAGGTGTTTGGAGTTTTGGCTCGAGCCGAGCTCCAAACACTTGATCAAATCTTTCATTTGAGGACAAGTTTCTATGCTCGAGTTTGACCTACCCTCTGACCATCGTGCCCAACGTGTTTGGAGTTTTGGCTCAAGCCGAGCTCCAAACACTTGATCAAATTTTTCATTTGAGGACAAGTTTCCAAGCTCAAGTTTGACCTGCCCTCTGGGCCATCGCCCCCGAAGTGTTTGGAGTTTTGGCTCGAGCTGAGCTCCAAACACTTGATCAAATCTTTCATTTGAGGACAAGCTTCTAAGCTCGAGCTTGTCTTGCCCCCTAACATTGTGTGAAATTGGCTTCGTTGATGGTTACTTCATTACACAAATTTTTGGTCACCTTAGGTCAGGATGATGCTCAATCCCCATGAAAACATCCCCTGAAAGCCACCAGAGGTGTGAACTTGTACCACGATCTTCATCCCATCAACTCAGACTTAGGTATGTTAGGCTTCTTACTAGGGACCTCCTCATCTCGATCATTTTTCCGATCCTTCCTCTTATCTCCTTCCTCACGCCTCATCTTTTTGGCCTCTTCCAGGTTAATGTACTTCTCAGCTCTAGCCAAGAGTTCATCGAATATGCGCGTTGGTTCTTTCACTAGGGACTCAAAGAAAGCCCCATCCTTCAAACCCTGAGCTAGGGTGTTGGCTAATATGTCCTGAGTCGCCGAAGGCACCTCCAGCTTTGCCTCTGTAAACCTTTGAATGTAGCTTCTTAGTCCCTCATTATCTTGTTGTTTGATGCTGAATAAGGTCAACGGGGTTTTCTGGTACCTCCTATAGCTGGTAAACTGGCGCAAGAACATAGAACTGAATTCCTCAAAATTCATGATCGAATTCGGCAACAACTGACTAAACCATTATTGCGCGGACTTAGTCAGCGTGGTAGGAAACACCTGGCACATCACCCCATCGGAGAACCTGTGGAGCACCGCAACATTTTCAAAGCGGCACAGGTGATCCCATGGGTCAGTGGTGCCATCATACTCAAAACTCAGCGCTCGATACGAGGGAGTGAGTTCATCAGCCATAATCTCCTTTGAGAAATGAGTATCCCTCCTCGATCGGCCTGAGCCACTTCCAGACACTTTCTTCTTCAGCTCTCTCACCTCCCTATGCAGGTCATCCATCCTCTCACTCCAAGTTGGATCTGTCTCCGTGGCCGTTTGAGTAAAGGCCGCGGAGACACTCTCTTCCTCCAACACCGGCGCTCTTTGCCCCCGCTCCCTTCTAGCCGGGGGAGGCCTCATCTCATGCACCGGTCCAGTCTGTATCGCCGCCGCAGGCTGGACAAACTCTCATTCAGCTACTCACGGCCTCTTCCTGTAACGACCCAATTTTATAAAATTAAAGTATTCTAAAATATTATTAAGAAAACATGAATTTATGAATTAAAGTGATGCCAATAATTATGAAAAAGTTGATTGAGAATTTTTAATTCTTAAGAAAAAAAATATAATGATGATGATAATAATAATAATAATAATAATAGTAATAGTAATAGTAATAGTAATAGTAATAGACTAATAGTAATAATAATATTATATTTTCCAAATTAAATATCCAACAATTGTTCCAAGCATAAACCGGAAAAATTAAAGACATAAATCTAAAATTTAGTCCGATCACAATTATTTAAAATATAAATATAGCATGATTTATTCCACCATCCACATCATATCCTCAACCAGATTCCTCCACCTGAAAGTCATGATAATAATAGGGGTGAGCTTCATCTCGCTCAGTAGGGATATATCTGTCAATATTTAATATAACATGAAAAACATTCACATAATTACAATAATAAATTTATTAATTTCCTCTTTTTCCTCTGACTGGCCAGTTCCTGCATATAGCATTGCGGGTTCACCCTGAATATACTTTTGATCCCGGATCCTTTTCTTGGCCCCTAGCTTATATGAATTTATTTCCTTTTGACATATATTCCAATCAATGAAGTACAATCATGAAACATTAAATAAAGACAAATAATATAGAAATCCCTACCTTAATAATCACATATATTCGATGTAGAAAAATAAACAGTAAAAGTCCTAATCCTCGACCCCTTCATTTTTTACATTAAATAAAATTATAATTAATATGTGATTTTAATAAATCAAACTAATTATGAAAGAATTTGTGAAAAATAATGAAAGAAGCTTGTGAATTATGAATATATATATATATATATATATATATATATAGATGAAACTTGAATAATAAGTAGAGAAAAATATCATTACCTTAATTATATGAAATTGAGTGTAAATTCGTATGAAGTTATCTAACATATATATACTAAATAATCCTACCCCCTAAACCTAACTTTAACTCCTAAAAAAAACTAACCCCTAATTTGTCCCCTAAAAAACTATACCACCCCTAGATTTAATTAATGGTTATTACATTCTACTCTCCTTAAATATAATTTCGTCCTCGAAATTTGATATCTTACCTGGATTGAAAAACTTGGATACCTGACATGAATCTCCTCTTCACGCTCCCAAGTAGCTTCATTTCTGCCATGACGTCTCCACTGTACTTTGATCAGAGCAATATCTTTATTTCTCAAATGGTGAATCTTGCGCTCCAAAATAGCTTCTGGTGCTTCCTCATAAGTTAAGATATTGTTGATTGTCAGATCCTTATAATTCACGATGTGACTTGGATCGTGAACGTACTTTCTTAGCATAGAGACGTGAAAAACATTGTGCACACTTGATAAACTCGGTGGTAATGCTAGTTGATAAGCTAAATCTCCAACTCATGTAAGGATTTCAAATGGTCCGATATATCTTGGTTTCAACTTTCCCTTTTCACCAAATCGAATAACAACCTTTGATAGAGCTACTTTCGTAAATACTTTTTCTCCTTCATCAAACTGTATATGTTTTCTCCGTCTATCAGCATACGATTTTTGTCTATCTTGAGCCATCTTGATTCGATCTTGTATCATAGCTATCTTCTCAACAGTTTGCCGAATTAATTCAGGCCCCAAAAATTTTCTTTCACCAACTTCGCTCCAATATAATGGTGATCTACACTTTCTTCCGTACAACACCTCGTATGGAGCCATCCCAATAGTGGCTTGATAACTGTTGTTATAAGAGAATTCTACCAAAGGTAATAATGTTTCATAATTACTTCCTAAGTCGAGCACACATGCTCTCAACATATATTCCAATATTTGTATAGTCCTTTCAGACTGCCCATCTGTTTGCGGGTGATAAGTTGTACTAAAGTTTAGCTTTGTTCCCAAGGCACTGATGGCTCAAAAGCTACTCTAGAAAACCATAGGCAAGTGCACCTATCGTTTTGTAGTATAGATTATTGAGTACCGAGTGTCATTCCCACGAGGATTATAAGTACTAATAATTACCGTCTTTTTGTTATCTAATCTAGTAATTTTCAGAGTTTTGTTTGTTAAAATGGAAAATGAAAAATAGAGAATTTAAGATAATTGCAACTTACAAAAAGAAATCAAATAAAAATAGATTGTAGAATGAGAAATCAAGAGATAGAAATGTGTTGAATGTAAATCCCTCTAGAATGTTTTTGTGATTCAATCAAGATAAAAATACAACCATAAGCCCTTAAGCAAAAACCAACCTCTTTTAATAAAATCTCATGTTATGTGGACCGTAGAAATTCCCGATTTAAGTTAAACCCTTTCTCAAGGCGAAAAACTCCTAATCTCAAGTTGATTAACTGAAATCTCTTTCTAGTTAAAACCCCAAAATTGCATTATAACGATTTATGAATTCCCATATTAGGTTTGACCCTAATTCAGAAGATTTATGTCGTCCTATATCTAGGATTGCATGCAACTCTTTTCACTTATATAGGTTCTTTCTCACCATAAATCTCTCGATTACCCGATGAGGAATAAATATCAAATTAATATACCTAAAATATCAACTTGAATGAAATAAACATGATATAAGTGAATCACACAAGACATGAGAATTTTATTAAAAACATACAAACCTTAATCACAAATCCATTCTAGAGTTCATTACATTCAAACACTAGTAGTTTAGCTACTCATGATTTTGACAAAAGAATAAATTACACAAGAAGATTTAAGTGTTGTAAACATGGTGTACTTATCTTTCTCAAAATCTCAATGACTTGTTCCTTTGATAGATGATGTTGATCCAAGCCTTCTTCTCCAATGTTGCTACAAGCTTACTCCTCCAAGACCTCTTGATCCCAATTCCACTCAAAATGTTAAACACTATGAATCTCTCTATGAATGAATATTACATGAATGATTTTCCAACTCAAACTCTTGGCTTTTATAAGCACCATCTTGTGAAATACCATATTAACAAATGCCCCATTTCCATGCTTGTTAGTTGAATCATTGTGTGCACATTCATGGTTGAGTTGGTTGAATCATTGTATACACATGATCATACTTCACTTCCATTGGTTGAGTTGGTTGAATCATTGTGTCCACATGCCAATTGAGGAGGAAATTGAGTTTTGGTGCAGCAAGATGAGGTGTGAAAGTGCTCAAAGGTTGTCAAAAAGCAAAAGTCTCCATTATTTCCGCCAAAAGAAGAAAATTTGTTGAGGAGGGCAAACACGGCCGTGCTTTAAAAGATGTGAACACCGTGTTCGTCAAATTTGACGAACACGGCCAATTTATAAACACGGACAGGCCGTGTTTTTCTTCGCAAAAATTGATTTTCCTCGGCGGTGTGCTTTTAAACACGGTTTGGGCGTGTTTTGCTTTGGTGCGTGTGGAAACACGGCCGTGCTTTAAAGCACGGCCCGGCGTGTTTTTTCTGCTTTTTTCTTGTTTTTCTTCCTTTGAAGCATGGCCATGTTTCCCAACACACTAGGGGTGTGTTCTGCACGAGATTGAGTCTTCTTGCCTTCTTTTAGACTTTGTTTCTGCTCGTATTTTCATACGAAATCATACGAATTTGCTTCAAGTCTTTACCTTCATCATTCAAAACAAGCCAATGTGCTTTTTCTTGATTTTATTGATTAATGAACTAAAAAGTTAGAAAAATTATCTAAAAAGGTTTAAGAAAATGTGAACAAAAATGCACTTATCAAACCGCCTCCAACTTGGAAATTTTGCTTGTCCTCAAGCAATTTTTAAAACAAAGAGTGGAGTTGAAAACAAAAATGAGGTATCTATTTTCACAATTTTGACATGTTTGAAGTAAATCGCTAACCTTTTTATTCCCGATTGAGCCAATCGATTCGTTCTTCCAAGTCAACCAATTTGTTAAAAAGAGGGTGAATTCAGTAAATGGAATCGTTTAGTCATCACAGTTGTCATATCACAGAATTGTTAATCATTCGCTTAGACCAAATACAAGAATGTAATGATAAAAGGAGATGTTCAAAAACTCGGTTTTTTTTTTTTTAGTGCATATAATTATAAATTAGGACATTTTTTTGAGGTAAACTTCCACTAGGTATAAATTTTGAATGCTTTCCAAAAACTCCTAGGGTGGTTTCCCATACTCATATTTGTCTTTGCGTTTTACGTAAAAGACAAACATGGGGCTCATGAATGCTCCTAGTTACTAAGAACAAACAAGAGGAGTATAACCTCGATTTGTCCTTTTTATAAAAATATATATATTATTTTATTTTTTTTTTTCGATTTTTTTTTTAACCCAAATCATGATTTCTCCAACGATCATGACATAAAGTATTTAAATTTAAGCAAAATCCAAACTATTTTCATGACATTAAACTCTTTTGGCCGAATTCATCCTTTTACTAGAGTCACACGGTTTTTAAAACATTTTGGCGATTTGAGTTCAAAAAGATGACTTTTTCGGGAGAAAAATTGGTTAAAACAAATTCACAATCAACTTATCGAATTGTAAAAAGAAATATCTCATGTTTATTTGCAAGAGATTTAAAAGTGCATAAAAAAATAAAACATCCACACAAACTAATTAAAAACGCAATCCCACACAAACTAAAAGAAAACAGTAAAAATTATCCAAATATGTTGATAAATCTCACCACCTCCAACTTCAAGGGTCACATTGTCCCCAATGTGAAGAAGGAGATGTGATACAGTCTAGATTAAAAAGCGAAAAAGAGAAAAAAAATGAAACAAGAAAAAAAATACGACCTTCATTGTGGTGGTGGGAAATGTCCTTGCGAAATATGCCATTGTTGGATACGATCCATCATGGCAAAATAGATCATGTTGGTCATATTGTTGTTGTTGTTTGTTGTTGAAGATTCATGAAGAATTGTTGTTGTCGTTCTTCAATTCGAAAGCGTAATCTTTGCGTCATCATTTCCCCTTGGCGATCCAATAAAGCTCGCTGCTCCATTTGCTCCAAGCGAATGGCGTGGAGAAGAGATCTAGTATCATCCATAGGGGTTGATGGTTGCCTTGGTGGTTGCCTTGGTGGTTGTGACGCCGAGGGAGCATCAATATCTGGTTCCTCACTTTGATAGGCATCTGTGTCTGAGGCCGGCGGTGCGGGTAGTCGGAATGCATCCGGGTTATCACCCTGTGGGTACATCATCTTCCAATTGTCCGGGTCCCGAACCGAAGTGCGAGAAGGATCCGACAATGGATGTGTGTAGTCTGTATTTTTGAACCTTAAAACATAACCCATCCCGCTCCGTTGAATCATTCCCATAGCAATACAAGATTCAAAGTCGATCCGGGTTGGTCCCCGGGCTTGCTCAAGTCCTGCGAGGTTATAACCATAATGGATGGCAATAGGAGTAATAAGGCCACCAATAACGATTTTACCTCGGTTTTTCTTGCTCACTTTAAGAAAATGCTTGGCGAGATAAGAACCTGTGTCAGCCAAAGAAGAATTCACCATTGACCATAGAAAATACAGCTCATCAAGTCGGACGACTCCTTCGCTTTCGCCCCGGCCAAATAGTGTACTCGAGAGCACCCGATGGATATAACGAAAGCAAGGATTGACAATGCATGAGGATTTTGATGAAGAAGGATTATATTCCAGCTCATGCGTAATTGCTTGCCAAAATTGTCGATCACGGAACCCCAATGGCTTTATACGCAACCCATTTGTGGGTAAATCATAGATAGAATTAAATTCTGCCAATGTGAGTTGGTGATCATTGTTGAAGAGCCGAAATGTGATTCGTCCTTCTTCAAATGTGTCGGCCAAGTAATCTCCGCGTCATAGGAACTCGTAAATTCTAACGTGAGACGGATGTAGGTGGGTGTGGCTAGATTCATGAAATAGCCCCACCCAAGTTGATTGAACATCCAATCCACATCCAGACGCAGCCTCGAGCCCATCCAAGGTAGGGTTATCCGAGAATCGTGTGTTAATGATGTGGCGTTGGGCCGATTTATGGTATTGAGCTTCATGATCATCATCTCGGAAAGATATACCAAATGGGTTGGTAGGTACCGGTGGTCAAGATGAGTGGCTCGGCGACCGCCGTGTGTGGGGGCCGCGGAGGATGAAGCATCACCGGTACGTCCGCGTTTCGTCCTGGGATTCCTATGTCAATATAAACTTACAACAACGTGAAAAACTATTTTAAGAGACATAGATAGTATCCCAAACATGAAAAGGCATCAATTTACTCAAAATTCCACCATATCAACATCCTTATTCAACAAGAATCCATCTTCACAAGCTATACACCCCATTTGCAACAATGATTTAACAACATCTATTTTTCAACAACATTTCAATAATAGCAATTCAATCAAAAACAAAGATATCTCAACAACAATTTAGGAACATTAATCATATGACTCCAAGTCTAACTCTTCAAATCAAGAACAAATGATCAATTCCTCAATTTAGCAAGATAAAAATATCACAAGAATAATTTCTCATAATTACCACAAGAACTAAAAACAATTACCACAAACAAACTCAATTAAACTCACAAAAATTCACAAGAAATATGTCATAAAAAGAAATTCATGATTTTACCATTAATATCAACTATCCAAATTTTAATAACCCTACCATTCAATTTTTTTAGGGCATGAAAAATTGGCAATACATATTCATGAATTTGCTAACTACAACATAGGATAATCTTCACAACAACACACAAATATACCAATTCAAACAAATCAAAATTCGAAATTGAAAAGAAAAGAAGAGAAGAGAAGAACAACACATACCTTGAAGACATTGTGAGGAGGAAGAGATGAGAGCCTTGTGATGTGAAAGTGTGTGGTGTGGGTGAAGATTTTTGGAAGAAAAGAGAAAGAATTTGGTGATTTTGGGGTAGGGTTTGAGAAAAGGGGGAAAAAGGAAGAAGAAGAAGGGGTTTGGGGAAGAAAATAGGGATGAAATCGGACACCCCCTGTTTTGTATGTACCGAACACGGCCGTGTTCGGTACGTGTTTCAGCTGCATTTTTTTTTATTTAAAACACGGGCGTGTTATTTAACACGCCCTGGCCGTGTTTTGTACGCGTTTTTCATCCCAAATTTTTGGTTTTTTTTTATTTCGATTTAAAACACGGGCGTGTTATTTAACACGCCCTGCCCGTGTTTTGTACGAATTTTGACCCAAAATATTTTTTTTTAAAAAAAACACGGGCGTGTTTAAGAACACGCCCGGGCCGTGTTTTCTGCGTGTTTTGCAAACATGGCCTGAGTTGAAGAACACGGCCAAGGTGTGTTCGTCAATTTATTGACGAACACGGCCGTGGTGGATAAACACGCCAGCCGTGTTATTATTAATTTTTTTTTTTAAAAAATCACACAAAATACCGGGTTGCCTCCCTGGATAGCGCTTCGTTAACGTCGTATAGTTGGACTGTTTTACCTCTACTCGTGTGGTGTATTTTGAGGGTCGTCAAGACGGATGGAATCTCGATAACTATCATCGATGGTGCCCCAAAATAAAGCTTTAGACGATGTCCGTTCACCTTGAATGTTCCCATTTCCTTGTGCGTGATTTCAATAGTCCCGTAAGGGAACACTTGAGTAACAGTGAATGGGCCGGACCACCGGGATTTTAATTTACCTGGGAATAGTCGGAGTCGGGAATTGAAGAGTAACACTTGATCACCAGGTTGAAATTCTCTTGTTTGCTTAATGCGTTTGTCATGCCATTGCTTTGTTCGCTCTTTTGTAAATTCTCGAGTTCTCGTATGCCGAATTTCGCCATTCTTCGAGTTCGTTAATCTGCAATAAACGGTTATCTCCTGCACTTGACAAATCATAATTAAGCATTTTAATAGCCCAAAAGGCCTTGTGTTCAAGCTCAACCGGTAAATGACACCCCTTACCATAAACGAGTCGGTATGGAGTAGTCCCTATTGGCGTTTTGAAAGCCGTTCTATAAGCCCAAAGGGCATCGTCGAGTTTGAGGGACCAATCCTTGCGAGAGTGTCCAACCGTTTTTTCCAAAATTCTTTTTAATTCGCGGTTGGACACTTCAACTTGACCACTAGTTTGAGGGTGATAGGCGGTGGCGACTCGGTGTGTGACACCATATCGTTTTAACACTTTGTCAAATTGACTATTACAAAAGTGAGTGCCTCTATCACTAATGATGGCTCGTGGAGTACCAAATCGGGTAAAAAGTTTTTGAGAAAATGTACCACCACTGAGCATCATTTTTAGGTAAGGCTTGAGCCTCTACCCATTTAGACACGTAGTCAACGGCTACCAAAATGTATTTATTGCCAAAAGACACAGATGGTCCCATAAAATCAATACCCCAAACATCAAAAATTTCGCAAACAAGAATACCGTTTTGGGGCATTTCATTTTTTCGAGAAATATTTCCTACTCGTTGACAATTATCACAAGTTTCAACATACAATTTTGCGTCTTGAAAAAGTGTAGGCCAATAAAAGCCCGACTCAAGGACCTTTCGTGCGTGGTATTCGCTGATAGTGCCCACCGGTGGGTCCTTTGTGACAATGATTCAAAATGGATATCGCTTTCAGAAGTGCGACACATCTTCGTATGATTTGATCCGCACAAATTCGGAAGAGGTGGGGATCGTCCCAAATATAGTGTTTGAGGTCCGAAAAGAATTTCTTCTTTTGTTGATGGGTCACTTTTCTTGGTAGAACTTTTCCCCGCAAGATAATTAGCAAAATCTGCAAACCAAGGATTATCAATTGAAATTGAGTTCAAGGAAAAGAGTTGCTCATCCGGGAAAGAATCTTTGATATGTCCTTTGTGTTGCTTGTCGGTGTCGGAGTGCTCAAGCCTTGAAAGGTGATCGGCGGCAAGATTTTCGGCGCCCCGTTTATCTTTGATTTCCACATCAAATTCTTGGAGTAAGAGTACCCATCGAATTAGTCGTGGTTTTGCATCATTTTTGTCAAGCAAATAACGTAAAGCAGAGTGGTCCGTATAGACAATGACTTTGGATAGGATCAAATATGAGCGAAATTTGTCAAATGCGAAAACCACTGCAAGTAACTCTTTTTCTGTAGTCGTATAATTGACCGAGCCGGGATTCGAGTTTTGCTTGCGTAGTAAATTGGTCGGAAATGCTTATCTTTTCGTTGCCCAAGCACCGCACCTACCGCATAATCGCTGGCATCACACATGAGTTCGAATGGTTGAGACCAATCCGGAGCTACCATGATGGGAGAAGTGGTGAGCTTTTCTTTCAAAGTATTGAATGCTTGAAGGCATTCATCATTGATATGAAAGACCGCATCCTTCTCCAAGAGGCGAGTGAGTGGCCGGGCAATTTTTGAAAAATCTTTGATGAATCGCCTATAAAACCCGGCATGCCCTAAAAAGCTTCGGATTGCCTTCACCGAAGTGGGTGGAGGAAATTTGGAAATTGTCTCAACCTTCGCCTTGTCAACTTCAATGCCCCCGCAAGAAATTTTATGTCCCAAAACAATACCTTCTTGTACCATGAAATGACATTTTTCCCAGTTAAGAACCAGGTTAGTTTCTTCACAACGAATGAGGACTTTTTTAATATTTGCAAGACAAAGATCAAATGAGTCCCCAAAAACCGAGAAGTCATCCATGAAGACTTCCATGATATCTTCTACAAGTTCGTCGAAGATAGCAAGCATGCACCTTTGAAAAGTTGCGGTGCATTGCACAATCCGAAAGGCATGCGGCGATAGGCAAAAAAAGTACCGTAGGGGCAAGTGAAAGTGGTCTTTTCTTGGTCCTCCTGTGCTATCGGATCTGAAAATAACCTGACATGCCATCAAGGAAGCAATAATACAAGTGACCGATAATCTTTCAAGCATTTGATCAATAAAAGGTAAAGGAAAATGGTCCTTGCGAGTAGCATCATTGAGTCGTCGAATCGATGCAAACTCGCCAACCTCATTATCGTCCGCATTGGAATAAGTTCATTCTTTTCATTTGGTACCACCGTCATCCCACCTTTCTTTGGAACCACTTGAATCGACTCCCGAAACGGCGCGCAAAAACTTGATGGCTCAAAAGCTACTCTAGAAAACCATAGGCAAGTGAACCTATCGTTTTGTAGTATAGATTATTGAGTTGATTCCACCTTTATTTGGAACCACTTGAATCGGACTCACCCACCATCGCGAAATTGATAGATGAGCCCAAAGATCAAGTAATTTGATTACCTCCGCCTTGACTACCTCTTTCATGTTTGGATTTAAACGACGCTGTGGTAGAACAACCGCTTGAAATTTTCCTCCATCGAATTTTGTGAGTGCAAAAGGAAGGATTTATCCCTTGAATATCGGAGATTTTTCAAGCGAATGGCCTTTTATGTTCCCCGTAATATTGCCAACAATCTATCCTTTTGATGAGAAGATAAATTGAGGAAATAATTACGGGAAGTTTGGCGTTCTCGGCTAGAAATGCATATTCCAAGTGTTCGGTAACTCCTTCCACTCTCAACAATGGTGGATCCTCAATGGATGGTTTGATATGCCCCACCTGTGAGTTTTCAATTTTTTCGAACTCTTTCTGTCGTTCTGTTGGTTCGTTTTCCTCCAATGCGAGTACAGATTCCCTAAGAAAGGGGTCTTCATCTGATATACCTGCACTTTGAACAATACAAGTCTCCAAGAATTCGTTAGAAATCATGCTTGGTAGAGAATTTGTTATCTCCATATCGATAAGATCAATAGCAAAACAGGAGTCATCTTTATCTATCGTATTTTTCATTGATGTAGCGATTTTAAAAATGACTTGTTCATCTTCGACTCTTAAAATTAGTTTGCCATCATGCACGTCAATGATTGCCTTAGCAGTAGCTAAAAATGGACGCCCTAGATCAAGGGAACTTCGACATCTCGTATGCATATCAAGAATTACAAAATCGACAGAAATATAAACTTATCGACTTTGACCAAAACATCTTCAACAATGCCTCTAGATACTTAATAGATCCGTCACCTAATTGCAGGCTCATCCTAGTTGGTTTTGGCTCCCTGACCCATTTGTTTGAATAAATCATAAGGCATCAAATTAATGCTAGCCCCTAGATTGGCCAATGCCCGATCAATACAAATTAATTACCGACATGACAAGGAATAGTGAAACTCCCGGATCTTTGATTTTCTCGAGGTAACTTGTTTTGCAAAATTGCCGAGCATTCCTCATTTAATTGCACCATGGATATTTCTTCAAGCTTCTTCTTATTTGAAAGAAGATCTTTTAGAACTTGGCATATTTTGGCATCCGTGAAAGGGCTTCAACAAAAGGAATATTGATGTGGAATTGTTTAAATAAATCCAAGAACTTACCAAATTGGTCGTCATGTTTGTCCTTACGCAATCGACTTGGATACGGAATAGGTGGTTGGAATTCCTAAGGTACTATTTTCTTTGTTTCCTTGATACCTGTCGTCTTTTTGTTGTATGGGTGTGGGTTCGCCCTCCCAAGATCCGTATTTCATCTAGCTTTGTTCCACTCCTTAGAGTAATTGCTTTTACCTGCTCTCTCGATTTGGCCTTGGTGTTGCTAGTAAGCTCCCTTGTGGCCTTTCGAGATCATTTTGGCAATTTGACCAATTTGATTTTCCAAGTTGCGAATAGATGCTTCTTGGTTCCTTAAGGATGTTTCGGTGGCCGTGAAACGGGTTTCCGTTGTTTGACGAATTTGGACAAGAAGTCCTCCAAACTTGGTTTTCGCGGTTGGAAACCGGAGAGGTGCGATTTAATTGGGAAGTGCGTTTGGATTAGGCTTCGTGACCTTGATTTCCCCAACTAAAGTTCGTGTGTTGACGCCAACCTGGATTATGTTGTTTCCGAAAGGATTATTTTGAAAGGGTCGAGATTGATTACCTAGATAATCCACTTGTTCATGCGGTGGTATCGCGTGAGGGCAATCTTGGTGGTTGTGTGATCCTCCACAAGTCTCGCATGAGAAGGCTTGTTGTGGTGGTGGTTTTGGAGCTGCCAACCCGTCGATTTTCTGAGTCAGAGCTTCGACTTGTGCGGCTAGTGTAACCACCGCGTCCGCATTATATACTCCCACTGACCTGTTGGTTTTTCCTCGTACGGATTGCCATTGATAGCCATTCATGGCCATTCCTTCTATGAGATCTTGGGCGGCTTCGGGTGTTTTATTGTTCAATGTTCCCCCCCACCGCAAAGATCGATCATCCGCTTGTTGATGAGAGCAACCCATTGTAAAATGTTTGGACTTGCATCCAAATGGGAAGACCATGATGTGGGCATTTTCGCAGTAATTCTTTGAATCTCTCCCAAGTGTCGTACAAGGTTTCATCGTCCTCTTGAGTGAATGAAGAGATCTCATTCCTCAATCGTGCGGTTTTAGCGGGTGGGAAATACTTTAGCAGGAATTTTTCCGCCATAATGCTCCATGTTGTGATTGTTCCCTTCGGTAAAGTGTTTAGCCATTGTTTAGCCCGTCCCGAAGAGTAAATGGGAACAAGCGAACGGATGGCATCGTCGGAGACTCCATTTATTTTGAAAGTATCGCAAATTTCGAGGAAATTCGCGATATGATTATTTGATCTTCGTCCGGTAGGTCAGTCGAATTGAACAAATTGTTGCACCATTTGAATGACATTCGGTTTGATTTCAAATTATTGGTCGCAACAAATGGGCCTTACGATACTAGATGTACCATCCATAGATGGCTTGGCATAGTCGTACATGGTTCTTTGTTGTTCATCCGCCATATCGGGATCCTTGTTTTCGTTAGTATCCTCCTCGTGATCTGTACTAATACTTTCCTCTGTGTTGCTACCGGCGGTCTCGCGCTTCCAAATTCGGCGACGAGTAGGCATGCACTGTGGTAAACAAGGAGGATAAGTATAATCCAAGACTTACAAAGATAGATACCTAGAAAGACAATTAATGAAAATAAAAAAAAATGATTAAATTAACAAAAATAAGGTGTTCTTAATATTACAATCCCCGGCAACGGCGCCAAAACTTGATGGCTCAAAAAGCTACTCTAGAAAACCATAGGCAAGTGCACCTATCGTTTTGTAGTATAGATTATTGAGTACCGAGTGTCATTCCCACGAGGATTATAAGTACTAATAATTACCGTCTTTTTGTTATCTAATCTAGTAATTTTCAGAGTTTTGTTTGTTAAAATGGAAAATGAAAAATAGAGAATTTAAGATAATTGCAACTTACAAAAAGAAATCAAATAAAAATAGATTGTAGAATGAGAAATCAAGAGATAGAAATGTGTTGAATGTAAATCCCTCTAGAATGTTTTTGTGATTCAATCAAGATAAAAATACAACCATAAGCCCTTAAGCAAAAACCAACCTCTTTTAATAAAATCTCATGTTATGTGGACCGTAGAAATTCCCGATTTAAGTTAAATCCTTTCTCAAGGCAAAAAACTCCTAATCTCAAGTTGATTAACTGAAATCTCTTTCTAGTTAAAACCCCCAAAATTGCATTATAACGATTTATGAATTCCCATATTAGGTTTGACCCTAATTCAGAAGATTTATGTCGTCCTATATCTAGGATTGCATGCAACTCTTTTCACTTATATAGGTTCTTTCTCACCATAAATCTCTCGATTACGATGAGGAATAAATATCAAATTAATATACCTAAATATCAACTTGAATGAAATAAACATGATATAAGTGAATCACACAAGACATGAGAATTTTATTAAAAACATACAAACCTTAATCACAAATCCATTCTAGAGTTCATTACATTCAAACACTAGTAGTTTAGCTACTCATGATTTTGACAAAAGAATAAATTACACAAGAAGATTTAAGTGTTGTAAACATGGTGTACTTATCTTTCTCAAAATCTCAATGACTTGTTCCTTTGATAGATGATGTTGATCCAAGCCTTCTTCTCCAATGTTGCTACAAGCTTACTCCTCCAAGACCTCTTGATCCCAATTCCACTCAAAATGTTAAACACTATGAATCTCTCTATGAATGAATATTACATGAATGATTTTCCAACTCAAACTCTTGGCTTTTATAAGCACCATCTTGTGAAATACCATATTAACAAATGCCCCATTTCCATGCTTGTTAGTTGAATCATTGTGTGCACATTCATGGTTGAGTTGGTTGAATCATTGTATACACATGATCATACTTCACTTCCATTGGTTGAGTTGGTTGAATCATTGTGTCCACATGCCAATTGAGGAGGAAATTGAGTTTTGGTGCAAAAGCAAGATGAGTGTGAAAGCTGCTCAAAGGTTGTCAAAAAGCAAAAGTCTCCATTATTTCCGCCAAAAGAAGAAAATTTGTTGAGTCGAGGGCAAACACGGCCGTGCTTTAAAAGACGTGCCAGGTTCGTGTTCGTCAAATTTGACGAACACGGCCAGTGTTTATAAACACGGACCAGGCCGTGTTTTCTTCGCAAAAATTGGATTTTCTCGGGCGGTGTGCTTTTAAACACGGTTTGGGCGTGTTTTGCTCGAATTGCGTGTGAAACACGGCCGTGCTTTGTAAGCACGGCCCGGCGTGTTTTTTTTTCTTTTTCTTTTTTCTTCCTTTGAAGCATGGCCATGTTTCCCAACACACTAGGGGTGTGTTCGCACGAGATCGAGTCTTCTTGCCTTCTTTTAGACTTTGTTTTTCGTATTTTCATACGAAATCATACGAATTTGCTTCAAGTCTTTACCTTCATCATTCAAAACAAGCCAATGTGATTTTTCTTGATTTTATTGATTAATGAACTAAAAAGTTAGAAAAATTATCTAAAAAGGTTTAAGAAAATGTGAACAAAAATGCACTTATCAAACCGCCTCCAACTTGGAAATTTTGCTTGTCCTCAAGCAATTTTTAAAACAAAGAGTGGAGTTGAAAACAAAAATGAGGTATCTATTTTCACAATTTTGACATGTTTGAAGTAAATCGCTAACCTTTTTATTCCCGATTGAGCCAATCGATTCGTTCTTCCAAGTCAACCAATTTGTTAAAAAGAGGGTGAATTCAAGAATGGAATCGTTTAGTCATCACAGCTTGTCATATCACAGAATTGTTAATCATTCGCTTAGACCAAATACAAGAATGTAATGATAAAAGGAGATGTTCAAAAACTCGGGGTTTTTTTTTTAGTGCATATAATTATAAATTAGGACATTTTTTTGAGGTAAACTTCCACTAGGTATAAATTTTGAATGCTTTCCAAAAACTCCTAGGGTGGTTTCCCATACTCATATTTGTGCTGCCGTTTTACGTAAAAAAACAAACATGGGGCTCATGAATGCTCCTAGTTACTAAGCGAGAACAAACAGAGAAAGTATAACCTCGATTTGTCCTTTTTTATAAAAATATATATTATTTTATTTTTTTTTTCGATTTTTTTTAACCCGAATCATGATTTCTCCAACGATCATGACATAAAGTATTTAAATTTAAGCAAAATCCAAACTATTTTCATGACATTAAACTCTTTTGGCCGAATTCATCCTTTTACTAGAGTCACACGGTTTTTAAAACATTTTGGCGATTTGAGTTCAAAAAGATGACTTTTTCGGGAGAAAAATTGGTTAAAACAAATTCACAATCAACTTATCGAATTGTAAAAAGAAATATCTCATGTTTATTTGCAAGAGATTTAAAAGTGCATAAAAAAATAAAACATCCACACAAACTAATTAAAAACGCAATCCCAAACTATTTTCATGACATTAAACTCTCATGTTTTGCTGAATTGCGTGTGAAACACGGCCGTGCTTTGTAAGCACGGCCCGGGCGTGTTTTTTCTGTTTTTCTTGTTTTTCTTCCTTTGAAGCATGGCCATGTTTCCCAACACACTAGGGGTGTGTTCTGCACGAGATTGAGTCTTCTTGCCTTCTTTTAGACTTTGTTTCTGTTCGTATTTTCATACGAAATCATACGAATTTGCTTCAAGTCTTTACCTTCATCATTCAAAACAAGCCAATGTGATTTTTCTTGATTTTATTGATTAATGAACTAAAAAGTTAGAAAAATTATCTAAAAAGGTTTAAGAAAATGTGAACAAAAATGCACTTATCAGGCACTTTGTAGACTTTTCCAAAACTTAGAAGTAAAACGAGTTTCTCTGTTTGAAACAATTGACATAAGAACTCCATGAAGTCTCACTATCTCCTCACTATAAATTTGCGCATATCGCTCCATACTAAACGTCATCTTAACTGGTAAGAAATGAGCTGACTTTGTCAACCGATCTACTACAACCCAAACAACCTTGTTTCCCTTGACTGATGGTGGAAGCCCTACCACAAAATCCATAGTTATGTGCTCCCATTTCCATTCTGGGATGTTAAGTGGTTTGAGCAAACCAGATGGTCTTTGATGTTCGGCTTTAACTTGCTGACAAGTCAAACATTTTTCCACAAAAGTTCCAATATCTTTTTTCATATTTCGCCACCAAAATACTTCTCTTAAATCTCGATACATTTTTGTACCTCCAGGGTGAGTTGTGTACGACGTACAATGAGCTTCTTCAAGAATTTCTTTTCTAAGCCTTTCTTCTTTAGGAACGCATAATCTCCCTTCATAAGTCAAAGTATCATCATTTATTATAACAAATACTTTTACATTCCCTTCACGAGCTTTTTCTTTCATTTTGCTCAAAAATTTATCTCTAGGTTGAGCTTCTTTTATCTTCTCTCTCGTAGAGGTTGCACCACCAAAGATGCTAGTACTATCTCTCGTGCTTTTAGGTGGCACCACTACTTCAATTCTCATCCAAATTGAATTCTCTCATAAGATGTTCTTGCTCGTATATCAAACTTGACATTTCTCCTTTTATTTTATGACTTAATGCATTGGCTACAACATTAGCTTTACCTGGATGATAGCCGATAGTGCAATCATAGTCATTCACCAATTCCAACCACCTTCTTTGCCTCACGTTAGCTCTTTTCTCGAGTAAAAAATATTTCAAGCTTTTTTGTGGTCGGTGAATATTTCACATCTCCCTCCGTATAGGTAATGGCGCCGTTTTTTAATGCATGCACTACAAAGAAAGCCTAACTCTGGCATGAGTAGGATAGTTTAACTCATGTGGCTTTAGTTGTCTTGAGACGTAGGTAACCACTTTACCATGTTGCATTAGCACGCATCCTGCCTTGTTTTGATGCATCACCGTAAATAACAAAGTCTTTAGTGGGTCGAATTGTTAATACCGATGCAAAAGTTAGCCTTCGCTTTATCTCCCGAAAGCTTTCTTCGCATTTCTCATTCCATTGAACTTCTCCTCTTTTCTTGTCAATGAGTCATAGGCACAACTATCTTTGAGAATCCTTCAATAAATCTCCGATAATAGCCTCGCAAAACCTAGAAAATCGCGAACTTCATTCGCATTCATAGGTGCACTCCATTCGTTGATCGCTTCAACTTTCACCGGATCCAATTCAATTCCTTGAGCAAAGTGATTACATGTCCAAGAAATACCACTCGATCTAGCCAAAACTTGCATTTCTTGAATTTCACATATAATTTCTTGGCGAAGTGTTTCTAGCACTATTCTTAAGTGCTCGATGTTTGCTCTCTATTTTTTGAATATACAAGTATATCATCTATAAAGACTATGATGAATTGGTCTAGATACAGATGAAACACTCTATTCATCAAGTCCCTGAATACTGTTGGTGCATTACTTACCCTAAATGGCATTACTACAAACTCATAATGTCCATATCGGGTTCTAAATGCCGCTGCATCACACTCTCTTTAACTTTTAACTGGTGGTATCCTGGATCTCAAGTCAATCTTAGAGAAAATGTGGCACCTCTCAATTGATCGAACAAGTCTTCAATCCCTGTAGTGGGTACTTGTTCTTCACCGTGAGTCGATTAAGTTCTCTATAATCGATACACATTCTAAGTGACCCGTTTTTTTTTCTTTACAAACAAAACTGTGCTCCCACTATGATACACTAGGTCTAATGAATTCCAAATCCAAAAGTTCTTGTATTTGCGCCTTTAACTCTCGTAACTCCTTTGGCGCCATCCTATAGGGTACCTTAGATATAGGTGCTGCCCCAGGTACCAAATCTACTCCAAATTTAACCTAGCAATTTGGAGGAATTCCCGGCAAGTCTTTTGGGAATATATCCAAAAATTTCTTGTACAATTGGTACACCATTAGATGTCACTTTGGTTGTCGAGGTATCTACTAAATTCACTAGATATCCCTGACAATTTTTCTTTTTCAACATCTTTCTTGCCTTCATTACCAATATCACTCATGGTACTGCCTTAGACTTAATCCCATAAAATTTTATCTCATTATTTCCTGGCAGTTTGAATATTATCTCTTTCTCGTGACACTTAATGTCTGCCTGATATCTACTAAGCCAATTCATACCTAAAATTATGTCAAAATCCTTCATCTTAATCATGTATAGACCAGCTTTAAGATATTTTCCTCCTATATTCACTTCAACATCCTTATTCACTAAGTCGCTTGTTATCGAATTTCCCGGATGGCAAACCAACCTCAAGGGGTTCACTTACTCTAAAGACTTTTATGTCCTAATATAGCATGAAATTTTGCAGATAAAAATGATTGTGTGGCACCCGTGTCAAAAAGTACAAGTGCAGGTATTCCAAATATGGTTAGCATACCTAACATTGTACCCGGGTTCTGATCAGCTTCTTCCTGAGTCATAGCATACATTCGAGCTCTACCTCTAGATGTTTGTTCTCTTCTTTCCCGCTCACTTTTAAAATAGACAATTAGAGACTTCATGTCCTAGCTTCTTACACTTGAAGCATTTTCTTTGTCCAAATAAACATTCTCCAAAATGATTATTCTTGCATTTTGGGCAAGTCAGTCTGCCTACTTGCATAGTTGGACGTGCATTTTCATTAGTCTTTATTTGTTTATTTTAATTTTCATTTTTATTATATTTTGTCCCGTCCCATTTTCTTTTCTCAGGTAAAACGACCCACTTTTGCTCCTCTTTATCCCCAACAAAACTTGCCTCCACCTCATGAGCCCTTCTCACTATCATCGAATACTCCAAATCTCCTTGAGCAGATAGTATTCCCGATAGTTGTGCTCAAGTCCCCTTCAACCTCGTGAGCCTTTTTCAAATCAATATCCACTAGGTGTGGAGCAAACCAACTTAGTTTATTGAACTGTCTCTCATACTCTGTGACATTCATATTTCTTTGTTTAAAGTTAAGGAATTATGTCTCCTTCTTTGTCTCGATATGATTGTGGGAAAAACTTTTCCATTACAATCAATTTGAACTCATCTCATGTTAAAGCATTTCTCTCTTCCCCCTTAGTCCTCCAATACCCTTCCCACCAATGATCAACGCCTTCGATGAGTTGGAAGGCAAAGACATACAACTCTATGTTTGTCTCAGGCAAAACAATAAGTCAAAAAATCATCTCTAGCGACGGAACCATTCTTCTATCGCATTGCCGCCATCACGCCCACATCAATTAATATGGGCGACGATAGTGGCGGAATTGTTCCACAACTCGTGCGTTTTTGTTGTTGTTGTCCCCGTTGTTCTGCACACCTCTGAGGAACTCAGCAATTATATCTCACCGTTGACTTGATTTCCACGATGGGGAGCCATATTCCTAAGGACATACATAATGTATTATTATTATTTATCCCAAGTTATTAATGAATTTTGCATTTAAAATCTAAATATCATAATATAATGGTCAAATACATTAGTATCAATTAAAAGACAACTAAGCTTTATATATAATACAGATTTATTTATCAATTATTGCAATACATAGACTCATCTATCTCTATTGATCCATGTCTTCATCTTTCTCCGGATCTTCTTCCGGATCTTCTTCTGGATCTTCTTCTGGGTCTTCTTCCAGGTTTCCTTCTTCGGTTCCTCATCTTCTGCCATAGCCTCATTGTTCAAAAACTCAATCCATTTACGATATAACCTCGACAAAGAAATGTCTCGTAGTTGATTTTGGGTCTGGCCATCACGCCCGCATACTCTAATAGTGAGGCATAAAGCTTTTCAGCCTTGACGTTCCAAAAAGTGGGTAAGCTATCAATCACTCTACGGGAGGCAACACGTTCATTTGGAGCCCCGATGACATTCCTCACATTGTACCACAATTGGTGAATTTTAACTATATATATTCTCCAATAATATCCCCCTTCTCAATTTGATAGTTGAAATAATGATTGAGTCGGTTAATTGGATGGTTCGGACCCCAGTTATTATTATTATTATTCTTTCTTGCAGTGTGGCGAGTGCGAGTTCCTGCCATCTATATATATGTCCATTTGCAACCATAAGTCTATTTTTACATTTATTTTTTTGAAAGAATACAAGATTTCTATTCTTCTAACATTTAAACTGGTATTATATATCTCAAGCAGAATATAGTAACATGAAATCATAATAAAATACATCATGATATAAATGAGCATATTGATACAATTGTATATTGTAACTTGCATTAATAATTCTCATACCTTGAGGAGATCGGCAAGATATGATGGAGGTGGATGTTATTATATCATTTTATCTTGTACAAAGTTTGACTTTTATTTTTTTTAATATAACATGAAAAACATTCACATAATTACAACAATAAATTTATTAATTTCTCTTTTTCCTCTGACTGGCCAGTTCCTGCATATAACATTATGGGTTCACTCCGAAGATACTTTTGATCCCGTACCTTTTTCATGGCCCCTAGCTTATATGAATTTATTTCCTCTTGACATATATTGCAATCAATGAAGTACAATCATGAAACATTAAATAAAGACAAATAATATAGAAATCTCTACCTTAATAATCGCAGATATTCGATGTAGAAAAATGAACAGTAAAGTCCTAATCATCGACCCCTTCGTTTTCTGCATTAAATAAAATTATAATTAATATGTGATTTTAATAAATCAAACTAATTATGAAAGAATTTGTGAAAAATATTGAAAGAAGCTTGTGAATTATGAATATATATATATATATATGAAACTTGAATAATAAGTAGATAAAAGATATCATTACCTTAATTATATGAAATTAGGTGTAAATTCGTATGAAGTTATCTAAGATATTTATATACTAAATAATCCTACCCCTAAACCTAAATTTAACCCCTAAAAACTAACCCCTAATTTGTCCCCAAAGAGCTATACAACCCCTAGATTTAATTAATGGTTATTACACTTCCACAACGACCTTAATGAAGGAAGACATTTGCTTTGGAAGAACCGCCCCAAACCACCTCCTCCGCCCATCATAGGATTGGCGACTCCAACCACCCCGGAGGAGGGCAATCAACTCCAACACCAGTGCACATGACGGACGTGCGCTTCCCGCCACCACCGCAGCGCCTCGATCGAAACTTCATCCGCATCATCCCCTGATTCCGTCGACATCCTCTATAGCTACCTTAAACTCACGTCCTAGAACTCAAATTTCCCATAGACAGCGCCAATTTGTCGGCATTAGAATATTCGCCGCCCAATAAAACCATGCTTCGATATGCGATTGACCGAGAACCCGCAAAACCACCGTTAGAAGTGGGCCGAAAGGGTATCACTCTAGAAAGAGAATATTTGAAATAACACAAAGATAATGGTGTGTTGAAAGACTAACTCACGGCGCACCTTGTTTGTGCCCTATTTATAGGTTTGGCAATTAGGGTTGCCTGGCCTCAAGCCATGCTAAAACCCTAAATAACACTCGTGCCTAGGTTAATCATTCATATTGGACCGCAAGCCTCTCAAGCCCAAGAGTTCGGCAGTTCTTTGGTCCCATTTGAGTGTCCGACCCAAGAGATTGGTAGGCCCTTAAGTTGACCCATTTGGGGTCCAACCCAATAGGTCGGCTTATTGGGTTCGAGCTCGGCCTTGCCAAATTATCAACTCCAGCTCCATTATAGGCCCAAGTCCAAACCTTTACCTGGAGGTCGGCCTAGCCCCTCGGAGGCCGGCATTATCCCCTCCCGTGCAGCTCGGAATTAAGCCTATCATTGGCCCAAGTCTTTCATCAAGCCCACATAGATAGGTCGGTCTAAATAGGCCCCCATCGTATAGCTACCTATTCTTTTTTTTCAAAGAATAAGGATGAGGTACAACAAGTGAAACACATTTTACATCAATATAATATGGTTTCTAGTCGCTATTAACTTGCAAAAATCAAGCGTTACGCTCACTTCGAATGTGCGTAATACGCTGCGAAGAGGTTGTTAACAATGCCGGGAGTTCAACAACAAGTGCAACCAGGGAAATATCTCGGTCTCCTTCCCTTATAGGAAACGAAAAAGAAATCTTTGGGTATATTCGTCGCAAATCATGGTCGCACTTGCAAAACCGAGAAATAAATCGTTTTCTAACGCCGCAAAAGTGTGCTCATTAAGTCGGTTGCCCAAGCTCTTCCATCATATTGTATGAGTGCATTTCTACTCCCGCCACTTAGAGATGAATTACAAAGAATGATTAATTCTTTTTGGTGGGGTTCAAATAAGGATGGTGTTCGAGGGATTAATTAGCTTAATCGGGATAAATTATATGTATTGAAAGAAGTCGAGGACTTGGTTTCGTGGAATTCCACTTCTTCAACATAGAGATGTTGGCGAAACATGGTTGGAAAACTTATTTCGACCCGTATGCTCTAATCAGAAGATTCTAAAAGTTAAATATTTCCCACATGGGGACTTTCTCAACTCCTGGATCTTGAAATAATATGAGTTTCACATGGCGTGGTATCTAGGCAAGTACTTAGGATGGGATGATATGGAGAATTGGTAATGGAAATTCTATTCGTGTACGGGATACTCATCGGCTACATGATCCAAATAGATTTATACACACACCTCGGGATCGTAGGTATGGAGGATTTGAAAGTTTCGATCTTTTTATTCCTAGAATATGAATGGGATTCCAACATTATTGAAGAATATTTTTGCGATCGTGATCAAGAACAAATTCTAAAGCTACATTTGTGTTGTCGGGAAGAGATGATAAGATGATATGGCATTATTCAAAGACTGGAGTTTATACGGTTAAATCAGTACAAAAAATTGGTGGAAGATATCATTGATGAACAACTTGATGCCAAGGTGATTGGAACAAAATTTGGAAAATGAAAATCCCATCGAAGGTGAAATTCTTTTTGTGGCGAGCTTGTAGAGGGTGTCTTCAAACAAGAACAAATTTGGGTAGGAAATGGGTGAATGTCTTACAAACTTGTGTGTTCTGTGAAATGCACCTGGAAAATAATTGGCATACTTTTATTGCTTGTAATTTTGCAACTGAATGTTGGAAGGAGGTAAGTAAGTTGGCACATGCATAAAGAAATTGGGTGGCAGATAGAGCTGAATCATTTGAAGAATGGTTATTCTCTTTGATGACAGAATTACAGCCAAGTACTTGCAGCCGTATGTGTATGATCTTGTGGAACATATGGAAGCAAAGGAACTCGCAGGTTTGGAATAAAGCACACACGAATGCAAGGATTACATCGGCTACCGCTATAAACTTTCTAAACGAATGGTTGGATGCTAGAAGCATGGCAGCAAGCTACACTAAAACAACCGGGCTGGATGTGAGAATTGGCACGCACCCCCTGCACCAGTTATGAAGTGTAATATAGATGCAGGATTTTTTACTGAGCAAAATAAGTTTGGAGTTGGAATGGTCTTACGGGATAATACAGGTGCAGTTATTCTGAGTCGATCATGTTGGTATAATGGCACGATAGGTGTTTTGGAAGGAGAATGAATAGGTTTGTTGGAAGGATTGAAATGGATAAAAAGCTTGAATTATTCACAAGTTATCTTTGAGATGGACGCAAAAGGAGTGGTGGATGCGCTACAAAAGAAATAGTTGGATATCTCGAGTTTGGTCACATTAATAGCGAGTGTGTTGGTATCTTATCTTCTAACCTTATTTTCGTGTTCAACATATTAAAAGACAAGCGAATATAGTTGCTCATGCTATAGCTAAAGCATCCATTTCTTATGCTAGTCCTTATATTTGGGTAGAGCCACCAACCTTTGTGGTAACCTACTTAGACGATATTTGTACTTCTCATAATTCGAATGAAGCTTTATTTCAAAAAAAAAAAAAAAAAAAAAAAGATCACGCATATTTAAGATTGTTATGTTTTGCAACTGCTTTACTCTATATTAATATGGGTAGTAAGATTTTTCTTAATAATAAAATTCATTTTGATACTAAAAAAGTTAGAATCCATTTATTCCTTTTCTTTCAAGAATAAATATATATAAGCATCTAAAACTCTTTTTTTAAAATAAGCATCTAATTTTTAAGAGTTCATATATTTAATTTGATAATCTCGCCAAACACTTTAAGATATGAACTTTAGAAAGTCTTATAAAATACTAGTATATATCACTTGTGGGATGCACGAAATATAATATAATGAAGATCGTATAATTTGTTATTACTTAATTGATATATTGTAGGAACGCTAATAGAGCTAGGGCAGTCGATATCTCAAAACTCAAACCTCGTCATGTCATTTAAACGGGGAAAGAGGAGCAAGTTAACACGCCTTACCTTAACAAAATAATATATAGCTTATTAAATAATAATTACTACAACAATCTAACACAAATCTTACAAAATATCATGTCAAATACTCAACACGCATTGGTTAGTTGCCAACTTGGTGGCATGGAACAAAATCTACATTACCACATATTAGCTCTACAAGCTCATTCGCTATCATCGATCTTTCATTAATTTGGAAAAATTCCTTGCCTCTTTCTCTTATTGAAAATTTTGTAATATTGAGGCCAATGTCAAAAATTTCATACACCATGTTTTTATTCTCTGCTTTAACCCATACAAATTTAAGTGATGTTATTGTTTATGCCATAGACGATGTTATCTGATTACTAATGCTTGTTCAAATTGCATGTATAAGCTTCAAATTCAGTGTTTAACTAGCATACGCATAATACGCGAGTTGAGATGTTTCTAGTCATAGAATACTTAAATATATGATATGGAACTTTTAAAGATTTTATTGTTTGCATGTTTAACATACACCATTACATTTTTTCTTAAAAATATTTGATAAAATTTTAAAATTTTATATATATATATAATCTAGGGGTAAATTTTATTTGCCCCCCAAACAATACGTAATTTTCGACCTTGCTTACTTAACTTTGATTTGTTCTACTTTACCCTCGAACTTTGTAAATTGTTACGCTTAGCCTAAAATTTCCGAAATACCCTCCTCAATTTGATAGTTTGTTTCAATTTGCCCTTTGAACTTCAAAATCGTTGCGCCTTACCTTTTAATTTATAAATTCATTATATTTTTTATATTCACTCCTATTGGGTTTTCCGATCCTTATAATTGGTATCGAGCCTCAGGTTTAATAAGAACTTTAAGTTATGTTTATTATATTTATGTAATTAACAATTGGTGAGGATAATTTTTCCAAGAATATGGATCTGGACAATTGTCCAATATGTTTACCATACAAGACCTATCGTTAAATTTTGACGATATATGCACAAGAACACCAAGACAAGATAACATATTAGAACAACCAATATGTTGAAAAAGAACATGCAGGAGCCGATAGGGAAACCTTTGAGACATCATGAAGACAAGCAACATATTATTTGAGTTTTCTTACGATAAATCAGATATTATATGTTGATCTGATGAATCATCAGGAAGAAGTCCATGAGAATGCTCATCAAAATCATGATTCCTGATGGAGTACCAGCATGGAACGAGATACTTCCGGACATATCTAAGATCTCAAAAGATATTAGGGAAGTCCAGAAGACGGTGTAGAATTATGGCAACCGTCATATTCATTTACCTACACAAGTTCATCAGATCCAAAACCAGATGGAGACGATGGTGAAATATCAGAAGGAAACTCTTGAAATCCTTCATGATATTCAGAAACGAGTAAAGAGCTTGGAGGATATACCGAGTTCTTCCGGAGGAAAGAAGCGTATCAATTTTGGAATAGTACCCTATTTGCACCAAAAGGGGAAACCAACCGAAGTGGTACGAAAATAACGGACGATGAAAAGCTCATTGCTATCATTAAAGGAAAATCCATCATAAATTAAAAGGATGGATATAGAAAAGATAAATCTCAAGGATCTACATGACCTCGCAGAATCCTTCGCGGGATTAGGTATTGTAGATTTAAAGATGAACGCAGAGACGGATCGCCTTTTGGTTACCTATGATCCACAAGGTAGATCAATTCCACCACCGCCACCAAGAAATCCCAACGTCACACAAAAGTGCGGGTACAAATGGAATTCAGACAAAAGAATGCATCACGTTAGAGATTTCACCACATGAAGTGAACCACTTTCGAGAACAGAGCTCAACCACTCTTACAGAACTCGACTACCTTCTAGAAGCCCAAATATTTATCGACGTCGTATGGAAGATCGCATCTTGATCCAATACATCCATATGGATTGATGCTAAATCGATATCCCATATTTTAAAAAATCGAGAAGTCCTTATTGATGAATGGGCATCACTATGAGGATTGCAACAGTACCCTCGATCTTACGAAAGAATGATTCATTTTACTTCTAGAAATGAGTCCGGAAGGATCTGTAAGAATTGCATGGGATATGACCAAAGCAAATATGAAAAGCGCGTCACAAATGGAGAATCATTAAAAGGAATTGTCGACGATATGGCAAAATTATTTAAAATCCATTTTATCGGACATGCTACTTTGAGGGATTAGAAGAAAAAAAAAAAGATATAAACAAGCCCTCTACACCTCTCGAGTTGCATGATAGTTGTCATATTGACGAATATATCAAGTTGTTCACCGAGTATCGGTGGAAATCCAAGATTGAGACAAAGAAGCTTCGCAGCCTATTCTTTGCAAAGATTCCGAGTCCCTGGAGAGAAATGCTTATTAGGGAATACAAGGATGCACCTGATTTGGATACTGTGGCTAGAAGAATGTCTTTTCTAAAAGCCAAGCTATCTGAATGGTGCTATCAGGCAGTACTATACCGGAATTACAAGAGATTATGAGGAATTAACAAAGCAGTTCCTCTATGTTGCGTAGACGGTGATATCCCAACAGTTGTGGAAAGTCAACCATGGCGGCATAAGAAGAAAAATGAGAGAATCCATCAATACCGCCGGGGAAGCAACAAAAGAAGTAGGTCTTCGTGGAGACCTAGAAGGTTTTGGACAAAACAAAAGGCCCGCAGTTACAAATCAGGGCAAAGACCAACACCAAGCAAGAGTAGAGCCTCATCATCAGGTTCAAATCAAGCAAGTACCAAAGAGAACCCCAGGAGAAGAACTTTTAAAGTAGCTCACACTAGAGCTAATGAAAATTTTAAAGATCAGAATTGCCGGACATGCGAGAGCAAGAGGGCATATTTCAACCGATTGCCCATAGAACTGTAAACAATGAGTCGATAGCCAAAACTACACCTGCACCAAGAAGTCATCTATTATCAAGATTTGATCCAAGTGTATCAATTGGAGGATTTACCCTCAGATGAAAGCATCTATGAAGAAGAGATTTATTTTGACGATGGAAGTGAATCCAGTTCAGAATCGGAGTGAAGAAGAATTTCTTCAGCAGACGGTCAGGGAGGATACGTCGGGATTCCTCTCTCACACTACGGTTTCTCATAAGACTCTTATGAGAATTATGAAAAAAGATCCAAAGCTTCAGATATACGATGGTTTTACAATTGGAGCTATGGAAAAGGCATTGGATAAGATTGGGTTTCGTAACAGAAAACACCAAATTATCCACAGAGTAACTACTGGAGAATTTGCCATTCCGATGGAATTCACTAGTAACCAGATCGAGATGCAGTTGGTCCCTTATCGAGAAGTTCAGGAGATCAAAAGCAGAGTCAATAGAGAAGTTACAAGTACACTCTCGTGGATTCACATCGAACCATAAGAGTTATTATTAAAGCAACATTCAAAGAAGGAATTGATTCGCCACTCAACTTAGCCATCTTTGATAAGCGAATCTCAAATCTCAATGATTCATGCCTTGGAGCGGATACAGGAAATTTGTATGCTGGAAAATTGGCATTTAATGTCTATCCTAGAATTGCATACAATTTGGGAGATCGAGACTTTAATGAGCCTTAACCCTTCATCAAGATTTCAAAAGGATAGATTTGATGAAAGATGGAAATAGCCCTACTCGATCACATACAAGATTTCCTATGCTCTTTCGAATACACATCATTCAAGTATTCTTAAGGAATGAATTTATTGAAGTCCAAGAATATTCGAGGACTTTGCCAGGTAGTTCTACCGTAACTTATTGAGTCTCCAACAATAAAGGAGATCGACATACAAATTCAAGATCAACCAGCCTTCAACAAAAGTCGAAGTCTCGTAGTTGAGAGCTGAGGAGGATGTCTTTCCAACAAGAGAATGATAAGTAGTAGCCGTTGGGAAGAAAAGAGACGAGTTCAGCCAAATCCCGTATGTCTTCAAAACACAAGAGAGAGCCGAAATGTCCGTATGATGGAGAGAAGTTGAAGTAATATTCGACATTACTCAAAAGGATAATATTTTTCCTTGTGATGTTCTATATTATCTCCAACAACCTATAGTTGGAAGGTATCAAAGAAGCCTAAAAATGGGTGAAATTGAACCGACTATCACGAAACGGAGAAAAATCCTAGAACAATTAATACCGGGAATTGAATTTCTTGAGGATCATAGGCCTTGGGAAAGATCACAAGATGGAATGGAGTTCACAAATGGTGACAAAAGATATAGAATCAGATGATCACTAGTCCATTCTCCATATACATTTCTATTGGAATGTTATATGTTGAATACAAGGCAGAATATTTCGCCGCCTATATTGATTCAGGAGCCGAAATATGTACTGCAAAGTTGGATGTTTTTCCTAAAACAATCAGAGAAGACTTACCAACTATTACAGAAAGAGATTTCTCTAAAAGGGTTCTTATCCTTAATTGGGGAATTAAACAAGCAGAAATCATGATCAGAGGCGCAGGTGGTACCCCATGGTACAAAGTGAAGACGCCACCAATCTATTTCCATGATACAAGAGCAGATGTCTTGCTAGGAAACAATTTCCTACAAAATTTAAGAGATTTACACAGGAAAATGAGACAATACGACTTATTTTCACAACATTGTGTGATCATAAGATCATTGTTCAGAGACTGCGGGGAGCATTTTACAAAAAAATGCCTATTAATTTTCGCAGCAAGCGTGGTGATGAAGCCAAACTTCAAAATCCAAAAATGGCGTATAAAAGAAGATTTGGGGATGCCTTATTATCCTTTCGACAATATGATTCGATGCAAGAAGATACAAAACGATGGGATAATGACTTGTATTCATTCAGAATACAAGGAGAAGAACGAGTACCTCCAAAGGCTATTGCAGAACTGATGATGAGCCTAATGGAAAAACCACATAGTGCTGTTACCATAGAAGAACAAATATCATTCGAAGATATTAAGAAAAAGATCCAAAGGAATTACAATAAAAATCCTTTGGCATGGTGGGACAAAAACGAGCTCAAAGCATCCTTAAAGGTTAAACCAGGAAAGGAGTACGAGTTCGTGAGATTCAAACCAATCCTTATGAATCAGGAGGATCGTGAGGATATGCAGAAGATACTTAAGGAACATCTTGACCTTAAGTTGATTTCACCAGGAGTTTCTCCATGCAAAGCCCCAGATTCTTAGTCAGAAACCATGGAGAAATCAAAAGAGGAAAGCCAATACTTGTTATTAATTACAAGGGGATTAATAACATTCTGGAGTTCGACGGATACTATATCCCAAGCATAGAACATCTGGTTAGCTGTATCAAAAGTGCCAAGATATTCTCAAAGTTCGATTGCAAGTCTGGATTTTACCAGATTAAGATGGAGGAAGAAAGTAAGAAGTTTATAGCTTTCTCCACACCACAAGGACATTATATTTGGAACGTAATGCCTATGGGATTGGCTAACACACCTCAGATATATCAAAGAAAGATGGATAATCTATTCAAGGATTATTTTAGTTTCATGTTCGTGTATATTGATGACATTCTTATCGCATCAAAGAACATGAAAGAGCATCTCAAACACTTGGAAATATTTTCAGATGTTTGCCACAAGGAAGGATTAGTGCTTTCAGAAAAGAAGGCAGTAATTGCTACAAGACAGATTGAATTCCTCAGAATTAAAATTAATGAATCTGGAATCATTCTACAAAGTCATATTGTGGAAAAGATACAAGGATTTCCAGATACACTAAAGGAATAAAATAGCTTAAAGAAGTTTGTAAAAAGCTTCCAAAACTTGCAATTCCACAAGATGAAGATGAACTAGTTCTATACACGGATGCCAACGACTATTGGTGGGCAGCTGTTCTTACAAAAGCCACACCAAATGGCGAAGTGCCATGCATATATTGCAGTGATCTTTTTACAGACAGTGAAACGAATCGATGGCATATCAACGAGAAAGAATTCTTTGCAGTCAGAAAGACTTTCAAAAAATGGCCTTTATTTTTACTGGCTAAAAAGTTTATTTTAAAAATTGATAATTCGAGTGTCAAGGCTTTTCTGAAAAACAAAATTGAATCTAAACCAGAAAATGCTAGATTACTTAGATGGCAAGCTGAATGTCAATATTATGATTATGATATTGTCATTATAAAATCTCATGAAAATGTTCCTGCAGTTTTTTTGACACGAGATGGAAGGACGCGTTGCTGACGAGGTCCTTAAACGAGTAAGACATCTCAGGGAAAACCTGGAGAGTCTAGAACGAGATTTTGGGATGTTATGTCTCAATGCAGAAGTTGTTGGACGACTTCAACAGGCTGGACAGAAATCCATTTCTAGTCAAATACGAGCATGCCAGTTCGTTCAAGGACAATTGTTCTTAGCGCTACAAGGGCCTCTCCTCCAGGCCGCATCTCCTACGGTGCAAAAAGGGGCGAATAGAGAACGAGGCTCTAACTCGGAGGTTATGGATCCAAGTACCATAATCACAAGTATTGTAGGTGATGCATCCCCGGAGGGTGTACAAACCGTAATCGAATGTTGAAGCTCCTGTCATAACCCAAATCTTCAAGTCAACCCAAAGACCTCTAGGGTAAAAGAGGGAGAGTTGAATCTTAGGCCACAGACAGGCAAATTTAAGGTTCAAACTGACGAGATTAAGATTTCTCCAATGCAGGTATATCAACGACAATGGGAGAAATTGGTTACAAGATGAGGTATTAAACCAGAAAAAACAATGGTGGATATCTCAGGCAAGTATCCCAGAGAAAAAACAAAGGTATACTTTTGGAGCTTTAGCTTCAATTTATACTGTATCACCTGGATTCTCAGAAATTTCAAAATTACCAAAATGGATTGGGGAAGCATTTTATGAGACTTGGGCCAACAATCCACACTTGGCCAGGGGAGATATTTTGGAACTGTATTTTATCAGTGCAGCTCCCGAACCAGCAAAGAAAGGCTTTAATAAAGCTTTTCATTTCATCAAGCTAAGAAGACCGGATGGAAATGCTTTAAAATACATTAAGTCATCTTCACCGGAAGAAGTACCAATGTTAGTAGGAGCAATTTCCGAAGATGAAGCTTCTAGACGACGAGCATGGGGTCTTTGGGTTTGTCTAACAAAAATGGACAAAGTCAAATATCCATTCAAGTTCTTTCAGAATTCAGCAAATGGATCATTCCTTCTGAATTCAATGACAGGATCAACAACAGGATTTGTAGAGGAACTTTTCGAGACAAAGAGAAGAATTATCCGAAAACAAGATTCCAAAATAGCAAAGAGACTTACCAAAATTCTCAGAACATGGCGCATGTTGGCTAATGGATCGATCGAATCACAAGATGCCCCGAATAGAAAAAAACCCAAGTTTGGGAAAGGATTCCGACCCAAACCCGACCGACAAGACCATGCAGCTGGAAAGGACAATGGCCCATCTCACAAAACGCATTATTCTCGGGGACCACAAAAACCAAATTTTTAAAAAGATTCCTCGACAACCATCACATGGGCTGAGTCACGCGGAAAGAAAAGGAAGATAGATGGCGAGGCAATAATTCAGGAGTATGACGTAAGTAGTGACGTCTTACATATCAACAAGATTTAAAGTCCGCCTTTGAAGTCCGAACTGATCTCTATAAATAACAGGCTTTGAAGGAAGCTGAGGACATCTAACATTTCCCTTAGTTTTCTTATAATAAAGTTTGAGTAAAAATTTGTATTAGCTGAGTGTTTTTAAGTTTTAAATTTTATGTATTTATGAGTGCAAGCCTCATCTATGAGAGGCTAAACAAGTATTCTCCTCCCAAAAGGAGATTACTAATGTAATAAATATTTCTATAAGTTCTTAATAAAAAGAGGCTTTCTCGCTTTCAACATGTGTTCATAATGTTCTATTAATTTATCCCGTTTAAAGATTACTTTATACACATGGAGTAGGAAACGAACCAAGGTTGTGCTGAGCAGTTGTTGAAGGAGTCAGATAACTTGTAGATCATCTTCCCTGATTGGTTGGAGTTGAACAACGAACTGTTTGTCAAACGGTCTAGGGGCAATAATCTTTCGACCGGTGGTGTTGCGAGCCATTTCACCCTGTTGTTTCGGCCAAAGAAAGGTATGAATTTTAAGGGATAATTTAATTTTACGGAAGCATGTTGGGCCTGATATGATCAAAATGGACTATATCCAATTTTAAAATCAAAACCCAATTTGGTTTGGATTGCCTCGATAAATCAGGGAACGAAAAATGTTTAGGAGTTCAATTCATATTGATTAGTTTATATAATAATTTTATAAATTTTGAGGGTCAGATGGAGTTTAGATGGACTTCTTAAACTATTAAATAAATTTGCAAAAACTAGGGGCAAAATTGTCTATATATGGTTAAGGGTAAACTTTCGCATAGTAAAGGGGGCATAGTGAAACAAAATAAAGTTTGGTAGGCACAATCAAAAAAGGGGCATAGTTCGGAGGGTAAATTGTATTTAGCTCTATAATCTATATTAGTTTAGAATTTTTTACGAACAAACTTTATTTTATTGATGAAATAAAATTATTTAATACATCAGTATATCTCATTTTGGGAGGAGATTCTGATACTATTAATTTTTTTTACCAAACCACGTTAGTCAGGTATCTAGTGCGACAAGCTCGATCAAGTGGTGTACAAGTAAGAATTAAACTAGAGACTTTTTGTCTCAAGAACCCACCCTATTCCACTAGATACACATGAAGGGGCAACAATGACAATTTATGCCATTAGTTTTACATGGCAATTTCATTATCTAGTGTGAAATCATTGATGGAGATAAGAATTTTTTCTATAAAAGTACTTACAACATCTATTTTGTTTGTTTCGAGACTGTGTATTGAATTGCTACCCAACTCACCAACATTTGTGCAATCTCCAAATCTCACATTATCTGCCAAACCAGGTTCTTTATTGATATGACACAAATAACAAATCATCACACATAGAGCATTTAATATGTTGTTTGGCTCAAAATTAAATGAGTTGATTGTTTTATATGTGAGAAAAAGTCATAAAAGTGATTTCTTTTCTTCTTATCTTTTTTCTTCTTCCCCTATCCATGTGATTCTCTTACTATGGGGCGCGAAAAAGCTCACGATGCAGCAAATTGAAGATGCGCTCACTCGCCAATTAACCTACACAAAGCGGAATGATGGTATCGTTAGAAAGGCGAATGAGCTATCCATGTTGTGCAACACGGATGTTGCCCTCATCATGTTTTCGCCCATCGATTGGCTCACATGTTTCTCTAGCAACGGAAGGTTTAATTAATATGCATAAATAGAGAGAATCAAATTAAGGTAGACTGGTTAAAGCTCTCAAACTCAGACATCTGGTCTGGGTTCGATTCCAATCATTTCATCTCTTTCAAAATATGTACTAAGAAAATGAATAAGTTGAGAGAATAATTGCTTATTTGTGAATTAATTATTTATCTCCTCTTTCTTGGGGAAGAGGAAAATTACTCATTCATATAGCTTAAACCTATAAAGAAAAGTAAAGCACTTTTTTGTGCATGAAAGTTTAAGAACTTCTTTTTTATTTTGTTCAAATTGGGTTGATGATAAGATTACAATTTTTAGAAAGCCTACAAGGTCTCGTGTCCAGACGATAATTGATAGAGGTGGCAAATCAAGTCGGCGAGATTTTGGCCGGATTGGGCCATGTTTTTTAGGCTAGAAAAAAATTGGGCAAATGTCCCTACCCTACATTTTTGCACACAAAGTATATATATAGACCGTCTAATCATTTTTGGGAAAAGGACATGAATACCCCATTTTCCATACTCAATCCCTACACAATACCTACCAAGCCCAGTTCTTTCACAAATATACCAGATTAGGCCCAGTTCTTTCACAAATATACAAGATCCGATAAATTGTGGACAAAAATACAACTCTTCAGCGTATTGCAACATTTCCCCTCCAAAAATCACGATGCTGATAAAAAACATCTCTGATCAAAAATACAATTCTCCCATCCCAAATATTAACGAAGAACAGAAGAAACCCAGAGATACGAGGAAACAAATCAAGAGAAAATACTGGACTGTTCGAGATCACAATTCAAGCTCAATATCAAGAGGAAGAAGAAGACCAAAACAGTTAACAACAAAGCGATATGTTTATCTTGTTCTTAGAATACCTTGTTTCGATCACTTTCATGATTTTACAGATAGAAAATTAGGATTCAATGTGTATTGAATGACATTGACATTGAATTGAACCAGTAATTTTGCATGCGAATCCAAAAACCTGACAGTTGTGAGCTTCAAAATGCTTATTTTGTTCGAATTATGATCCAAAATTCTACAAAAATTGCTTCTCGTGATTATCTACAAATAAATCGCGTGAATCTGGAAAAAACCGAATGCAGTACATTACGTGATTGTTTTACATATGTTTCTTTCTTGTTTCATATATGTTTTTTTTATGTTTCACAATTGTTTCGTTCGCCTAATACAGCACTTTGCTTCTTGACGTACATAAACATTGTCTCATACATGTTTCATTTATGTTTTTTATATGTTTCACTTAGGAACTTTTCATTGAATTCCATAGTTGCATGGAGAAAATATCAGCTGTCGTATACCACAATGGACAATGGAGAGAAAATGGAGAGTATAGGAACTTTGAGATAACATGAATACTCATTCCAATGGATTGCATATTCAGCACACTAAAGGAAATCTTTGAATAACAAATTCAATACAAAAATGATGTAGAAGCTATGCAGATTAGATACAAATTGACAGAGACTCCTCCACCATTGAAGATTGAAAGTGATTACAATCTCAAATTCTACCTGGAAGTGAAAAGTAAAGAAACGGACTGGATGAAGTTTCTTTTGTGCATAGACATAGTAAGAAAGGAACCGAGCTTGGCAATAACAACACAACAAAATACAACGGAAGGAACGAGCAGCATGTCTATAGGGAGCTCACTAAAGAAAAACATGGGCCAAAACGCGATTGACTACATCGACTATGCAAACCTCATAAGTAGAAATGTGGTCGGAGAAGAATACACAACGGAAATTCAAGAAAGTACACATGCTGAAGAATAATTTAAAAAGGGAGATGTCTACAACACCAAGGAGGGATTGATCAAACAGCTCAGTTGTTATGCGTTGAAAAATCACTTCCAATATAAGGTGAAGAAGTCGTGCAAACAGAATTACTACGTAAAGTGTCTCAATGAAAATTGCAATTGTCATTTAAAAGCCTCATCCACATCAGGGACAACAATATTCATAGTAAGAAAGCACGAAACAACACACACATGTCCGCTGGATAAGAGGATGAACGACAATAGGCACGCCACGACAAAAATAGTTGGGAACCTTATTAAATCAAAGTATCTCAACAACATCAAAACAATCTACACGCCAACAGATATAATTAGAGGCATGAAGGACGAGCATGGAATAAGTCTCGACTACAAAAAGGTATGGAGATCAAAAGAGAAAGCGTTGGAAATAATAAGGGGAAGGCCAGATGAGTCTTATCAGAAACTACCAGCGTACTTGTACATGTTGGAGGAAACAATCCCAGATCGATCATTGAAATAGTAAGAAATTAAGATGGCATGTTCCTCTTCTTGTTCATGGCTATCAATGCATCAATAAAAAGATGGAGGCACTGTAGGCCTGTAATTGTTGTTGACGGTACATTCCTGAAAGCAAGCTATGGGAGGGACTTTGTTGTCTGCCTGCACACAGGATGGGAATGGGAGCATTTTACCAAAGGCTTTTTCAGTAGTGGATTCTGGGAATGATGGGAGCTGGGTGTGGTTTTTCACAAAGATAAGACAAACCTTTGGTCTCAGGGAAGGGATGTGCATAGTATCAAACAGACACGTGAGTATCGAAACAACAATAAAGGAGGTACAGAATGTAAATATTTCTTTATATGATGTTTCACGTTTGTTTCATATATGTTTCTTTCATGTTTCACATATAGTTTCAAAATCATTCCCCTTTACAAATTTCTCACAAGTATATTATTTTAACAATCGGTATATCCCTGGGGTCTCACAATGGGTCATGTGCACATATCATCTACTAAACGATTTGAAAGCAAACTTCAAAAGGAAAAACAAAAAATATGAGATCCGTTCATAGCAAAAAAAAGCATACACGAATAAAGAGTTCAAAAAGCAAATATCTACACTTGACAAAACGAAATAGCGTAGACTTAGACCCTATTTATCCATCATCGGCTACGAGAAATGGACACGATTCCACTATCGAGCAAACAATACTTTGTCATGACTTCAAACATTATAGAATCATTGAATGCGGCCGACAAAGGGTTTGGCGGGAGAGACCTATCGGTAATAGTTTTGCTCGAATACTTGAGATCTTTAGTTCAAGATTGGACGTCTGAGACATCGAATTAAAGCAAGATCAACATTCACAAGGATGAGAAAAAGAGTTGAAGAGTATATGGGGAAAAACTATACCATTTCACTAAATTTAATGGTAATTTAATGCAAACTTTCAAAGAGATGGTCCATTGTTTCAAACATGTTTCTTATATGTTTCATTTATGTTTCAAGTGGAGCGATCAAATAACTTTATCTTCAAAGTCACAGAAGCTGAGAAAACATTTATTGTGGACCTGGAAAAACGGACTTGCACATGCAACAAGTTTCAAATGGATGAAATTCCTTGCCCACATGCTTTAGCGGTAGTAAAAGATTTGAATGCAAATCCGTACCAATACTACTTCGGCATACTACATGAAGAAAACAATGGAAGCAGCTTATTTGGAAACAGTGTATCCAATCCCACATGAAGATAACTGGGTCATGCCAGAAGAAATCAACAAATGAAGATTCTACCGCCGGAGGGCAAGGCAAAATCTGGAAGGCCAAAGAAAAAAAGACACAAGGCAGTTTGGGAGAAAAGTGCCAAAACCAAATGTGGAAGATGTGGGGATCCTGGTCATGATAGAAAAACATGTAGGAATCAACCAAAAATAAAATAGGACTCGTAGTAGAATATTACTATTACGAATATACGTGTAATTGATACAGCTTCGACATATATAAAACCAAAAGCAAATTGTTTCTATGTTGTTTCAAATATATTTCTTACAATAAGATGACAAAACAAATGTTTGTTTCGAATGTGTTTCAGATATGTTTCTATTACACAACGAAACCATTTACCAAATAGAGATCATAAGAAACGTAACACAAAACGCACCATAATTTGAATCCCAAACCAAGCAACAACAATACATTAACTGAAAAACATATCATAACTCGTCTCCAAATTGTTCAAAAACGTACTACCCATAAAATCTAATCGTGAATCAAAACAGCCAATAACGATCCAAATCCTCCAAGGAAAGCTATTATAAATACCAAATATCCCATACTACTAAAATTACCAAACTTAAGACAAATTTGTTCGAGTGTGATTACACAAATTATCAAGATTTTCGAACAACAATTCCCTACAATCCTTAGGGAGTGGAGGCAGACTTCAATGTCGTTGTCGCTTTCATCGATGTTTTGTTGCTTCACCTTCGCGTGATTGTAGAGCAAATGAATAAACTCGACCGCTCATTCTTTACGCAAACGCCTCAAAGATCCATTTTCTTCCCGGAACAAAATACTCTGCGTAACACGCAACAAAAACGCCACAAATCACTACAAAAAGAAATGAAGAAATGGACAGTCAGACATATAAAATAACAAAAACAAAAACAACAAAAAAGAACAAACAATTCAAAAATACATAAAAAAAAACTTACTTCTTGGTCTGCAAATGAATGTCTTTCACAACGACGACTTTCATAGCAGAATTTGGATCACCGGAATACGCAACCTCGCCAAGAACAACATTGGGATAGACGCCATAAAAGGCTACCAAGGGCGTAAAACCAAGGAAGGAGAGAGTCAGAAGCTTTCACACTTCAAGATGACTTTAAGAGAATCATATGTCTTCAACGAATTGTATAGATAGATAGTTCTCTCATTCACGCTCAACCGCCCCATTACCCAATGCTCCATATCAATGCAATGTATGGGGAACAAGATATGATCAACTTCCGACCATGGTCATCCGCACACTATATCATATCCCATGATATAGTCCACAATTGTGGGATTGACATTGATCATGGACAGATCAAAATGTTTCTTCTTTCTTTTGTTCACTTGGCAAAATTTCTTATAAATGATTTGGATGCACCGGTCAAATATCAAATCGGTTGTTGTGAATGTCACAGCACTATGCCCGTATAGGAACTTCTTCCTCAAATAGTAGAAAAACACATCAATATGCTGCAAAATGAACCTAAAACACAATCAAAAAAAAAGAACAATTCAAAAACAACATGAAAGACAATAAAAACTTACAGAAGAAGCCAAATACTCATCAACATAATACAGGTTGTGAAACCATGACTTCGACTTCACTTCGCAGACGCCAAGTTTCAAAGAAGGCTCAACTTTGTCATCTTCCTCCGAGTATCGATTCGGGCTGAAAAAGAGTTTCAAATTAAAACAAAAACAAAAAAATAAACCAATCACAAATTTATAAATAGTTATGTAATTGTTTCATATATGTTTCAAAATTGTTTCACAATTATTTCAGATAGTTATTAATTACAAATATGAAAATAATAAAGGTGTATACCCTTGAGAATCAAACCCTTCCGCAAGCCAGTCGTTAAAACCATCCGACAGAACCCTTACCCCCGGACCTTCACCCATATTCTCGTCCAGCGCGCACCTTCCCTTCACCAAGGATTTTGGAATTTTTCCCCAGCATCCAAAACGGCATCTTTGTCGCCGACGCGTCTTCGAATCAATCACCACATCCGTGGGTTCACCACCTTCAGCGAAAGCATCACCGGAAGACTCAAAGTTAGTGGTGAATGGAGTTATGACCGCAACGGACGGTTTCGAAACCATCTTCGTAGAAGGAGACAGATCGGAGGAGACACCAACTGGACTTTTCATAGCACCCTAAAACAAAAAAAAAAACAAAAGGGAACAAAATAACAAAGAACAAACATAATCCAAAAATAACAAAATAACAGAAATTATAATTTAAACACATCTTCCCCAGTGCAGCTTGACTTGCAGTGTTCAATATGTCATCAATTTGAGAAAGGTTGAGATTGTCAAGTTCCTGAGAACTAAGAAATTTGTTCTCCTCCCCGCCGTCCTTGCTCGATTCATCAGCAACCTTCTCCATCTCACCACGGTCCTTGCTTGATTCATCAGACACCTTCTCCATCTCACCACCGTCTTTCCTTGATTCATCAACCACCTTATCCATGCTCTGTTCCAAACTCACCAGCCACTAGCCGCAACTCCCTCCGCAAAGACTCGGATCGCCTTCACCAAAGTCATCATTTTTTTCTCAAAAACAACAAGAAAAGCTCCTTAGAATGACCACCAACATCACCCAATTCCGTAGGCATTGCATTTTCAGCTTCCCCAACGGGAACATCCACATTCCCATCATCAACCTCATCCTCTCCATCTTTTTCCTCATCTGCATCTTCCTAAGAACCTGAACCTAATGACATGCCATTAGATTCGGTTTCACTTGTGACTACGATTCATCAACCCGCTCCACTTCCTCAACACCACCACGAACCTACATAAAAAACAACAACCATGTGATGAACATAAACAACAAATAAACAATCTTAAAACACAAAAGAAACACCAAGGAAAACCTAGAAAGATAACAAAAAAATACTTACAATTAAAACAAAAAAAAAGTACGAGAACCTCTAGTTTCCTCTTAATATCAACCAACTCAGAGAAAACAATTGCAAATTGTTCTTCCAAGAATTTTGTAGTGGAAACCTTAAAAACCTTAGAAAACAACTGTTGGTTCCTAGTAATCTCATCAACGGTATGATTCGACCCACTAACAACAACAGCCTCCTTGCGCTTCAACTTTCCAACGACAAAATCATCGTCAAGCGGGACTGAATGTGTACCTTAATTTATCATAAAATGTCCGGATGCACAACCGACAAAGCTCATCCTCGAGGGCCACAAATTCTTCAAACCCAACTGAAATAAGAAAAAGTAAAACAAAAGTCAGAAACAATAAAGAAACAGTTCTTAAACATAAAGGAAACAAACAGCAAGAAAAAAAATAGTAAAATATATTGCTTGTTCATCAGACCGATTGATGATCTTCATCTCCAAGTCTTCGGTCCTCACTTTGTTGTCTTTCCCGAACTTTGAACAAGTCCAGTTCAAAATCCTCGGGATCCCACAATTAACCCGAGCACAAAACTTCCCGTTCATCTCTGGGCAGCACTCGTAGAACCAAATCTGGAAAGCCAACGGAAATCCTTGAATTCTATAAAATTTTGTACGCTTCCTACTCGGATTCCCCTAACCTTGAAGTTTGTTTCTGTACAAGATTTGCTACCTCGACTCATGCATAGTAACATCAAACAACTCGCTCCCCATGGATATGTGTCAAACACGTCCATATCCTTGTCCACCAACTCAAAAAATGACATCTCAAATGTAACTACCCATCGAAGTAAAAAGAAAAAATGGAGAAAATAAAGTAAAGCCAATTTCAGGGCATCTAAATCCTCATCACCCCAAACACGCATTAAAAATATTCCTCAATCGATTGCTATTAAACTTGTTTCTCGCTAACAAAATACTTCAAATATAACAGCTACGAACATCCCCGACAACGGGCCTAACACCAACACAATTCGGACCGGTCACAATAACAAACTCCCCAACCCAAACCTCAACAACTTCCCACCCACATACACAACAATTTCGTCCTTCTTCGAGTGGACGACTTGATGTTTCAACAACGAATGGACAAGCTGATTCTGGAAATCAACTTCTTTCATGTCAAAGAAATATCCAAAACATATATTCTTGAATGCCTCCAGTTGGGTGTCAGTTAAAGTTTTCTTTATATTCTTAATAACATCAAAGGAGAAGACAAAGATTTTACTCGAGCAAGAAACTCAAACAGGTCAAGAACATACTTGAAACCCTAGAAACAACAATGAAACAAAACAGAAACACAAAAGAAACACAAAATCAACAACCACTTCAACTTAAATACATAAAAGAACAAATGAAACATAACAGAAACAAATAAGAAACAAAGAAGAAACAACATCGAAACAAACAAAAGAGTACAAATCAAAATACACAAAACTCGTACCTCAGCAACATCCGTTTCTTCAAAAGAAATTTTCTTCTTCCCAGCAGCTTTAACACCAAAATTCGATTTCACACCTTTGGAAGGCGATTTAACATCCAGAACCGCTTCTTCCTAAACAATCTTTTCTACTTTCCTCTTCTTAGAAGCCATAGAACCAAGAAGACCATCCGAACTTTCCTCTTTTTCGAGGACTCTGCTGCTTCTTTCGGAGTACTTCTCAATATTCTCTTATGAGGGGAGTTTTAAGGAGCCATTAAAAATACTACCAAAACCAGAGGTTTCAAAAAAAATTAAACCTACAGAGAACGTGATAAAGCTCGAACGACTGAAACTGAAAGCAATGGTGGAGAACGTGGCCACGATCGACTGTGGAATCGCAAAAAAAAATGTGCGCCAATTCGAGTTCCAAAATTCAGTAAGAATCTGCTTTAACCTAGCTATGGAAACGTAAGAAAGTGGAGGAGGGTAAAAAACTGAAGAGATAAGTAACGGGCGGATTATTTGTCAAGTCCAGGACCGGGTCGGGTATATTTGTGATGAGTTGGAATTTTTGTCTTTTTTTAAAAAAATCAGGATATTTTGTGTAATTTCCTCATCATTTTTTGTGGCCGACCAAAATCGACCCAGCCCGACCCGATTTTTTTTTCTCAAAATCGCCCTGCCCATTTCCATCTTTAATAATTGCACATGATGTAGTACACCTAAACTGTTTCGTGGGCCTTTCTATTTCTCCTTAATGTCACATCATGTTAAAAGTTTTGTTGTAAATTTCCAAATTCATGAAATTTTCTGTAATTAGACAGTAAAACTGATTGGAATCTATGGATGAAAGTAGGGAATAAGGTGCAATATGCTTATAACTTTAAGACGAAGCTAAAAGGTCAAAGTCATATTGTAGTAAATTTTTAGTTTTTTTTTTTTTTTGTCAATAAGAAGTTAAAATGACCAAAAAAAATTTGTATTATTGAAGCTTCAATCAATTTTGTCCATTTTTTAAGCATTAATAGATGCTCATAATTCAAGGTTAACTACTTACCCACCCACCGACCGCAAGATATCACATTTGAGAATACTCCATCCCATTCAAAATAAGTGACATTTTTTTTTTTTGGACTATATAAGTGACGTTTTGGTACATAAAAAAATTATTCAAAAGGAATGGCATTCCCAAATTACTCTTAAATGTATTATTTTCTAGCTAACACTAATATTTAAATTTATTTTGTTCCAAAAAATATTTATAATTAATTAATGATACATTGGGTATTTTAACATAATCCTTAATATGTGCCCCTAAATGTAACTTATTTTGAATAGGAGTGAGTATTATTTAACTTCCAAGGTTAAAAATGATTTCAATTTTCAGAGCTGAAAACTAAACATAGAAGTTGGCTAAGCTAGCAAATAGTCCAAGTTGCATCAATTTTTTGTGTTACTTTAACATAAAGCTATTAATGTTGCATGTAACTACACATTTCATTTTAAAAGGACAATTTTGTGTTTTTACATGTAATAATTTGAAAAATAGAGGGCACAAAATAAAACTTGACGTGTATACCAGTACCTTGAGGGACTAAACCAGAAAATGAAGATTATGGTGGAGAGTGTTTTTTTTATAAAAAGAAACTAATGGATAAAGAGGTATTTTCAAAAGTAAAATTTTAACATTTAATGATTTTATATACAAAGTGTATATTAATTATGTAAAAAAACTGAAATTGAGGGGGTGACCACCGCTACGATTCCGGGCTCCGTCCCTACGTAGGGCTAAAAAACAAACCAAACTATTCGATACTCGATTCGAGATTGATTGTTAAAAGCTTATTTGAGCTCAATTCATTAACATAACAAACCAATCTTGAACACATTTTTTCGTTCGATAATATGTAAAGCTCGGTTCGAGCTCAACTCGATTAATAAAAAAATATATGTGTAAAAATATCAAGCAACTCGAGCTCGATTCGTGTTCGGCTCGACCAAAGCTTGTTCGAGTTTGATTCGATTAATAATCAAACAAGCTCAAACACAGTTTTTGAAGCTCGATTAAAATTCAAACAAGCTCGAATAATACCATGTTCGACTCGACTCGACTCGACTCGTTTATATCTCTATCCCTAAGTACCTTTTTCCAATATGCTTATATCATGGGAAAATAATAATAAATATATATTTATGTTTTTTCGTATACACTCTGAAGTCTGAACTTAATAAATAACATTCATAACTTCAAAATATTATTTTACATATTTATTTTGCATAATACTTGACAAATAATGCTTCATTCAATAAATATTTACAATATTAATCTAAAAGCTAAAACTATGTAAAAATTATTTATAATTACTAATCAGGTAAATAAGAATAAAAAATCTTAATATATAAGGGGATAGATAGATTTCATATTCCACTTTTCTTATTCCACTCTGAAATACACTTTTAACATATGGAATAAGTGAAATAGGAAAAGTGGAATAGAAATCACATCCCTAAAATGTAGGATAGTAGCATACTCTACTTTTAAGTCTTGTTTGGGAGCACTTATGGAAAAATCCATTTAAAAAATGGACTTATCTAGAATGGACTTTTCAAAAAGTCTTTCATTCTCACTTCTCTAGAATGGACTTTTTGAAAGAGTGACTTATCTAAAAGTCCATTCCAAAATAACCACCAAACATGAAAATTTATTGAAATGGACTTTTAGATCCAAAAGTCCATTTCAAAAGTGCTCACAAACAAGCTCTAAATTCTGACCTAAACGGTGGTATACTTACAAATTAACTAATATAAAATTACTTATAATAGATTTGATATAATTTTAAAATAAATATAAAAATAATATAAAACAAACTAAATTTTGGCTTCAAAACAGTCTTTTACATTTTATTCATATTATAAAACAACAAACTAAGCATTTTTCTCACTGATGTCAACTTTACAGATTTATCTATCATTTATTTAATATTTTCTAATGATTTTTTTGGAGTACAACGGGGCTAGTAGGAGAGGACACAAAAACTCATATGAGATCGAATTGAGCGGATCAATCGTCCTGACATTACGGACCTATCATAATCTTCAAACAAAATTATAATGTACTTTTTTTTGGCCAAAAATCATAATGTACTTATACATCTATAATATCAAAATTCTTTCATACAATTATTACTTTATAATAAAGTGAGAAAATAAAAACAATAGTATACACATATGTAAGTCCATCTCTATATCAACTCAATAAACATACAATTGCAATCAAATTATGAGTACAAAAAGCCTACTCCTTTCAAAATCTTGAAAAAGGAAAAAAGATAAAGAGAGAATTTGTTTACTATACAAAAATAGCCAATGGATTTTTTTGTATTTTTTATTTTTCAAAAAGTAAATATGCCAAACTAATAAATAAATGAATTAAACAGCAGAACTAAGAACTATTCACCGGACCTGGCGTCACCGGCACTGGGCTAGGAGGACTAAATGCCGGCGGCGGCGCCTCCGAAACCACCACCGGAGGCGGTGGGTACGACACTAGCGGCGGAGGCGGCGGAGAAGACAATGTCGGAGGTGGAGATAAATCAGGAACACTTGGGCCTGGATTATCGCTCGGCGGCGGCGGCGGCGAAAACAATGTCGGAGGCGGAGGCGAATCCGGAACACTTGTGCCTGGGTGATCGCTCGGCGGCGGCGGCGGAGCTAGAGATGGATTCGGATTGCTAGAAGGATTGGGGGTGAAACTGGAGGTCGGATTAGGGTTTGCTGGAGTAGGGAAAATTACAGGGGTGGTCTGTGGGCAAGAATCGGATGAGCAATTTTGAGATTTGCCATGGCTGCCGTGGTGCCTGAGCAGGCTAAACCCTAAAACAAGTCCAGACACCACAAGGACTGTGACTATGAAAATGAAGATCTTCGTTGCTTTGCCCACATAACACATTTTTTTTTTTGATTTCTGTTTCTTTAAGAATTTGATGGCTACAGATTAATTTATGGGCTTTTGCTTTCTAGGAAAAGACATTTGTGGGGTGTGATTATGAGCTGGGTTATTTTTGTATTTATGTGTAGAGGAATGGGTTATTTTGCAACATTCTGTTTTGGGGCTGTTTTCTTTTTGTATTTCCTTACTGGTATTTTATGCTGTCTTCTTCTTCTTTTTCTTGGGTCTTGGCATGGTTTGGGTCCTTTGGGAAGTGAAGGAGACGACTGGGGGTGGGTAGGGTGGGGATGCACTGTATCACGTGAAGCCCATTGGAGGAGAATCTGAGAGGAAATTATTGTTAGTTTTGAGGTGGTTTTGGATGTTTGTTAATTAATAATTACGAGGTTAAAGGTACAGTTTTTGGGATTAATACAATGTTTTTTAGGGTAAGAGCATCTCCAACTAGATCTAACCAATGGGCCGGGCCGGCCTAGCCCACCAGATTTTTGAAAAAATTCGGGCGTGGTCGATTTTGGTCGAGCCTCGCAAATGAATGGTCCAGCCCATGTGTACATTTTGTACACAAAAATTGATTGTATTGGACATATCATTATCTTGTCCCCAAAATCTCATCCCTAAAACCATCATCATACCATTCATTACTTGGGTATTTGGGATGGGATGTGGAATCCTCGTTCGGGGAACAAGGTCCTCGTGGGAATCAAGTTTCTCATTTTGTAGTTATTAATAAAATTTGTAAAATACATTACTTAAATTAATCAATAAATAAAATAAACAAATAACATAAATTTATAATTTGTAAAAAAAAGAATGAGAACAAGTAAAAATTATAAAGATAGGGTTTAGTTTTTAAAATCAATAAAATAAAGTATTATAAATAGAATTAATAATAATAATAGATAAATATAATATATGCATATATAAACATATTCGGGGAAAATTAGGATGAGAACTGGAAATCCCCATTTTATCTAAACGGGGGCGAGGATGGAAGAAGGATATAAATATCATCTCCATCCCATCCCCGATTCTAGATAAATGGGAAATTCCTATCCCCGTCTCATCCCCAAATTAGTCATGGATTCCCCATTCCATTTTATTGGGATACCAACGGGGATGGTTCCTCATGGAATTTTGCCATCCTTGCTAATCCCGGTCCATAGACCAATCGAGTTGGGGTAAATAGGCCCGAATTATTTTGGGCCTAAGAAATTATGGCCCAGCCCAACCCAAATCTCGAGTCTGTCGAGTCGACCCTGGGCTGGGCTGGATTTTGCAAGCTCTACCTCCAAATGCTTGCCCCACATCTTTCCAGCATGATTCTTGAGTAATTGAAAAATACTTATTTTTGGGAGGAGTGGGTCATAAATAGCTTGTACAAGTGTGGAGCATTTGGGATGTATACCACCGGCTAAATAATATTACATATTGTACTCTTTTCCTTAAATGACATAATGTGTCCTATAGCAAGGTCAGAGAAAAGTTGAGATCTTTCTCAACAACGATTTCAATCATAATAGTTGGATGTCCACTTCGAACTGCATATATTGTCCTACAACTCCGAAAAACCAAACCATATTGCCCAAACCGAACCAAATATCAATTGCAAAGTCACATGGTTTTATTTTTTTTGTTTATATTATTAGCTTTAACATGCTTTATTTATTATGTTAAACCGTGCAAAATAATTAATGATGATAGACCTAAAATATTGAAAATGACTCAAATTTTAGCATGTGTGGCTTTATGAAAGATTTTGTGAAGTTTGAAAGTGTAAAACATCTAATGTTGATTTATCTTCATTCTCTTTCAATTTAAATGATGAAAATGACAGTGGTTATGCATCATTAGATCGTTCACAGGGTATGAAAAATTCAAACAAGAAGAGAACAAAACGAAGATATGCCTATTGTTTAAACACGATTAGATAAAAAAATCATAAACTTCGAGAATTATTAGAGAAATCCGCCACAAAAAAATAATAATTAAAAAAAAAAAAAACCGTGATATTTATGTACAAATGCAAAAATTGAAGCACAAAAGCAAAATGTCGAAGCAAAAAGAGATTGGTCAAGTGACTTAGTGTGAAAGCGAGATAACAAATTTTTAATGATAGTTTTGGACAACATTTCATCCCACTCGATGTGGGTACTTTCAAACGAACATGAAAGAATTATATTGAAAAGAGAAGAACAACTACACGAGCCAAGGCAAGTAATATTTTCGATATGTGAGGGTTATTTTCAAAATCTTGGAGGATCTGAAAGTGACTACATGTTTGAATTGTGTTTTCATTAATATTACATATTTGATATATTATTGTCATTTTATGAATACGTGTTATGCATTCTTTCTTACGCTCCTACCATTTTTTTGGACAAATTTACGTTCCTGCCCTCTTTTAAGTAATTGTCATTTTACCCAGTCCGCTTTTGTGCCAGGAAGACTCATTACGGAGAATGCACTTCTTGTGTTTGAGATATTTCACTTCATGAAAAATAATGCGGCCAAAAAAGAGGCTCCTTTGCGTTTAAACTTGACATGCCAAAGGCTTATGATAAAGTTGAGTGGTTGTTCTTAAAACGTGTCATGTTAAAACTCGGTATCCCTGATAAGTTTGTGAACTTAATTATGAAATGTGTGAGCTCTGTTTCTTTTTTGATTCTTCTAAATGGTAAACCGGGTGATTCTTTTTATCCTTCGCGGGGGCTCCGACAGGGAGACCCGCTTTCCCCTTATCTATTTTTATTTTGTGCAAAAGCGTTTTCTTCATTAATAAGAAAAGCAGAATTGGCGGTAAGGCTACACAACATTAAAGTTAGTCGAAGGGCGCCAGAGGTGTCGCATTTATTTTTTGCGGATGATAATATCCTTTTCGGTAGGGCAAATGATAAGGAAATAGAGTGCACAAAGAGATAATCATGGCTTACGAACGGGCCTTGGGGCAACGGATTAACTTAGAGAAGTCAGAGATATCTTCCAGTAAACGACTGTAGTTAGAGAAAAAACCGAATTAGCGCGAAAAATAGGGGTTAATCTGGTTAATAAACATGCAATGTATCTTGGAATTCCTGCGGTTTTGGGCAGATCGAAAAAGAAAATTTTTGCTTTGGTGGTGGATCATATTTGGAAAAGGTTGAAGGATCGAAAGGTAGATTTTTATCCGCGGCGGAAAATCATCTTAATCCAGTCAGTTGCACAAGCTATTCCAACGTATCTGATGAGTTGCTTTCTCTTTCTTTTTAATATATGTAATCGGATTAATTCGATTATAAGTAATTTCTGGTGGGACAAAAAAAGGAAGAAAAAGAATCCATTGGAGATCTTGGAATATGCTTTGTCGAACAAAAATGAAAGGGGGATTGGGTTTCCAAGACTTGCATTGTTTTAATTTAGCTATGTTGGCTAAACATGGGAGACAACTTATCCAGGATGAGAACTCCCTTCTATCCAAAGTTCTTTGGGCAAAATATTACCCGCGAAGTTCGTTTCTTGAAGCTACAATTGGTCATAATCCATCTTTCACTTGGAGAAGCATTGTAACAAGTAGAAAAGCCCTTTAGGGGGGTATTCGATGGAATATTGGGGCTGGTGAGAATGCTACAGTATGGACCGACCCGTGGCTTCCGGACCAACCTCGATTTCGTACGATATGAAGCCACCAAGGGGTATGGAAACCTCAGAGTTAAAGAGTTGATTCAGTCCGATGGCAAAAGATGGAATGACGATGCAATCCATATGTACTTTAATCCGGGGGAATTGAGAACAATCAGATCCATACCCCTGTGTTCGAATAGAAGAGAAGATAGACTTATTTGGCACTTTTCAAAAGATGGAAAGTATCAAGTTAAGTCAGAATATAAAATAGCAAAAGCTATGGTGAATTGTGCTGGAAGCATTTCTTCTTCTTCTACTCGAAATCGGTGTTTATGGAAATGACTATGGGCGCTAAACGTCCCTATGAAGGTAAAAACTTTTATTTGGAGATGTTGTCATAATATATTACCTACAAAACAGGCTGTGAAGTCGAGAGGGGTAGATACAATTGGGTGGTGCCCAAGATGTGGTATGGACGAAGAATCTCTTGAGCATGCCTTAAGAGATTGTCAATTGGCAGAATTTTTTTGAGCGGCATCGCCATTACGAATTCGATTACCGGAGAAGGATTCGAGAGGTCGACTGACAGATTGGATGGAGGAGCTTTCTGGTAGGGGGAATTCGGATGGGGACAATTTGCTTGCAATGTTGCTATGAGGGATATGATGGACAAGAAACCAATGGGTATTTCATGGGTGCAATGTTGAGCATCAGCGGGGTTTTCAACAAGCATTCCAAAGGCTTGAGGAACACCAAGCTGCTACTCAGCCAATCAATAATTTCATCCAACCCTCCATTAGCGATACTTGGTGCCCGACGGATTGGAGGTGTATAAAATTAATTCGGATGCCTCGATTATGGGAGAACAAGGAACGAGAATTGGGATTGTCATTCGAGATTCTCAAGGTAAGGTCTACCAATCTCTGCTTCATCATATACCCAATGAATATGAAGTCGACGTAGCGGAAGTCATGGCTTGTAGAGACGGACTCCAATTCGTATGGGACTTGGGTTTAAAGAGAGTCGTAGTGGGAACGGACAATAGCAATCTTTTCTACATGTTGAAGTGGAAGAAGGAAGATTTATAATACTTTGGAAATTTAATTTCTGAAATTTTTAATGTTTTTGATTTTGTATGTCCGAGTCTAGTTAGAAGGTCGGGAAACTCTATTGCCCATTTGTTAGCGCGTCATTCTTTTTCTAGTATGGAGCATGTGGTCGGAATTATTCCTGATCATGTGGTGAACCGAGTTATTTTGGAGATGATCTCCTAATTTATATTATCCTATTTTCCTCAAATAATAATAATAATAATAATAATGATAATAATAATAATCTATCATGCTATCAAAAATAATTTCTTTCCTTATAATTTCATCACGAATATGTTCAAATTTCATTATTTAAGAAGACTAAGGAACACATTATCAATAGTGATGCTGCTTTTTAGGGCAGATCGCTCCAAAATTATGGTTTCTGACAAAGTTCTTCTTCCCAAGGGGGAAGCCTTCTTTTCCGGGAGCTGAAAGTTCTTCAGACGGGAACTTGTCTGCACACATGCAAACGTTAGAGGGCTCCGGGATTGTTCCAGGGAGGCTCATCCGACGCTCAAGTCAGCACAATGGTTGAGAGAGAATAATATAGTAAATGAATACTGAATTAAATGTATCAAAGTAATTATATATAAGTTAGATAACTTACAAATGAACAGGGTGAACCTTTTTATACTTGAGTAACGGGCCTTGTGGGCCGCATAGGAGAAATCAGTCTACTTCTTTGGGCCGGGTTATTCCATTAATAGTCCATTAGGCAATTAATATTAACTTATTAAGGGATAAGGACACAATTACCCCACTTTTCTGGAGAAAAGACAGGTTTTTACGCTTCCCGGTGATTTTTGAATAAAATTATGATCCTGCCCTTTGTTTGGACAAATTTACGCTCCTACCGAAATTTTTGGATTTTTTTACGTTGTTAGTTCTTTGTTGTTTCAAACATCTTTCTTCTAATCAAATTTCAGTGAAAAAATAAATTTTGCCTCCGTTAACTAATCTATTTTATACTCGAAATCTTATAAAAAAAACAAGAAATATACGCATAAAACAACACATATTAAAACCAAACATTGAAAATAACGTAGAAACAACATGAGTGAAAAAAAAACAATTCAATTTTTAATCCAATGCATGAAAACATAAAAAACATGGGAACAACCAAGAAACAATATAGAAACAAATCAGAAACAATAAGAAAACACCATATGAGCAAAAAGAGCTTAAAAATAGGTAAAAATTGTATTTGAACTTTGAAAACTATGTGGAAACGACAAAGTAACATAAGAACAAGGGAAACAACCTAGAAACAACGTAAAAACTATTAGAAACACCACATAAATAAAAAGAGCTTAAAAGTAGGTAAAAAATTGTATGTGCACATTGAAAACTACATGGAAACAACAAAATAATTATTCGAGCAACATTAAAAATATTATAGAACAACACAAAAACAATAGAAACAACGTACAAAACAATACATGAACAAAAAGCAGCATAGAAAATAGGTAAAAGTTGTTTTGAACCATCAAAACAACAAAGAAACAAATTTAAACAACATCGAAACAACATATATAACATATAAAAATAATACAGAACAAGAAAAAATGAAAAATACGTAAAAATAATCAAAAAAATATGCAGGAGCGTAAAAAACGGAAAAAAATAGGTAGAAAAGTGATAAACTAGAGCATATTTGGTGGCATTTTTTCAAAAATTGAGGTATTTATGGTAATTTCTCTAATATTAAATCTATATATAAACCGAATTATATATTAATTATTAAATATCATTTTTGTCCCCAACAAATAGTACAACCCCGACATCAGACATCTATAATTTTACTAAAAATGTTAATAATTCATGGGATAGTTTTTTGTGGATTTTAAAACTTCATATTGAAAAGCTCCTTGACTGCCTCTTTAGGTATTTCTATGGTTTTGCAGACGCCTTCAAAGACTTCATTTTTTCCCATAATATGAAATACAGTACACCATATGCTGAACATAATAAGATATTTAATCATTATACTTTTATATGGTCGATTATCTAATCATCATTACCTTCATTGTCCTCATGCTACGACATCTATCCATAGCCTGGGCCAATTTGTCAAAATAATACATCCTTAGTTAGAGGATGGGGAAGAATATTCATTTCTTTGTGTTCTTTTTTATTTTTGTTTATTCTTTGCTATTATATTTTCTCTATCTTATTAGAGTAGTTTTCATCCCTTTTATACTTCCCTCTTTCTGAGTGGAAATTTTTTCTCCACTCTCTCATGAAAGTGTTTTTATTTGATCATATGAAGATTAGACTGATGATTAGTTGGTATAGCTTGGATTTTTTTCGTTACATCTGCAGATTTTGGGAGAATCTAGATTCTTGGTCTTTCACTTCTCAATTGATTGTGCAAGCAGTTACTCCGTGGAGAATTGTTATCATTTGAGAATTTTTGACACTTTCAATGTTCTATGGAAACTTTTTTTCTCCGTCTTCATCCTTTTTGTTTTTATTTGTTTGGGAAGATATTTTTATGTTGAAGATGATGATAAGTGTATTATATCCAAATCTTATAGTTCTTTTACATTTTATTGAATACAACTTTTTTGTCAAAAAGAAAAAAGAACAACTTCATCAATGTTATGTATACTTGGTAGGTATTTGTGGTATCTATGATAGAAGATAAAATATCAAGAGGATGCAAACTGCATCAAAAACACGCCTGCATAATCAGTGACTAATCTTCTATTTTATGAATGTAGACACTAAATGTATATAAATAAATGTGTTTTTCAGATTTATCTTCAATAAATCTACTGTCTATTCGAAAAAACTTTAGATTTGAAAATCAACAAACTTCTACGTCCAAGGGAATTAATAATAAAATCACCAATTAACCATTATAGGTTCCAATAATATAAATGATTGAACATTTAGATAGGCTTAAATTCAAACAAACTTCCATAAACAATATACACTGCTCAAAGCAAGTAAAAGGCTTACAAGTAGAGCTGTAAATTTCAGACTGACACAGTAAAAGCACAGGGTTGGGCTCTAAATTTAGAGGCCCAAAATGAGTCGGGCTTTTTTGGCCAACCCGTTAGGCCTGATTTTTTAGTGCATTTTTGTGGGTTAGGTGGGGCTCTAGAAATGGCGGCCCAGACATTTTTTGGCCGGCCCAGCCCGATTTTGTCGTTCCGGCACCGGTCCTGCCCGTTTGACACATCTACTTACAAGTAGTCTTCATCAGCATTACCATTTTTAGCATGAACAATCATTTTATGAACCCACATTCTGCAAGGATTATATTAGCCTATCAAGAACTTATGCAACATCAAAATAATAATTAATGATCAGGTCCGCAGGATGCAGAAAGTATCTTAAGTGAATGCTATAGTTTCTGGTACCAAAATCTTAAAAGGAAACTATATATAAAAGAAAAATGGAGCAAGAGAGTGTACTTACATTAAATTTTCCAGTCATGTTATAGCTTATAACCATAACACACCTTGCTCAAACGACATTACTCTAGTTCCAGTTATAACGTATTCTGACCAAACACAGATGCCCAAGTCAATAGTTCGGTTCTTAACTTTAACTGATCAGTGATCAATAAACAAATTAACACAAAGGCTGAATCGAGAACGAAGCTAGAATCTCAACTCCGAGTCAAAAGACAAGATAAAGTAAAGCTATTGGAAACGATAAGCATACAAGCAGTTGACTCGTAGACATAAACTATATTCTACGTAAAGAACACGATCATCTTCACCAGGACAGTAGGGTAATTTACTCAAGTATCTTACACAATTTCGGAAATGCATTTGTAAAGACTGGCACCCAGACATTTCTGATTATTGTTTCCACTAATAAAGCAAACACTTAAACAGTGTAAATACACGTCGAGATTAACCAAGAGTATCGAATTTAAGGAGATAGATTATGCAAGTGTAGCATATAAAAGCCATCAAGAATAGGCTGCTATAGTATTCATCATCTATTTGCCTGCGGCCATTGATCTAATTAAGCCAAACTACGTAAGTTCGCGTGTTGGACTCGTTATGTTCTTTGTTCATTTGAACATAAAAAAAGGAAAAAATAAATATAAGTTTTACCTGAGGGCAAAGCATATAGCAGCAGCTCTTTGAGGTACCCAGAGATAGTCTAGTGTTTAGATCCTCCAGCAGGCTCCTTAAGCAATTCAGTGGCAAAAACTGCAATTACCACATGTACTATGATGTATGCTCAATATTAATCTAAATTACAACATCTAAACCATATTGGTCCCACTACTGTTGGCTTTAACAGGCACATCCATCAAAACATACCACCGTAGAGACTGTACAAAATCAATTTGGAACTTGGAATGCCAGTAACCACGGCTTGAATCAGTTACTAATAATACAGGTGGCGCCACCTCCATGGCTGATTTAGATTCTTCCAAGCTTTGTAGATTGATGTAGGTCAGCACTAGAGTTGCTGCAATTTCGTTAAATGCAAATTTCGACATACGATGCTATTACTTCATCAGTACTGTTCAAATACCACATATGCATATAAAGAAGGGATAATTACAACAAAAAAGAGAAAAAAAAAAACTGGGGTTCGGGCTAATTACAAGAAAACTCCAGAGATTTTTGAAAATTACAAAAAAACCTTGAGGTTTGATTCCATCTTAGATTTCCCCCTTCATAAGCAAAAACATTTTAAATCCCCCGATATTTATGGTTACCCCCTTCAAATTTAAAACATAATCGAACATGAGGGTTGCTTTTTGTAAATTTAGAAACATCTCTGGATTTTTTTGTAATTAGCCCAAACCTCGGGTGGGATTTTTGTAATTATCCCTATAATGAACCAAGTGCTATTTGCAAGTCAAGATTAAACAAAAGTGTGAAGACATCTTCCCTTTTCAAGTACTCCACCTCAGAATAACCCCTCATAATATTAGCCTATGTAATCAAATCGAGCCACACCACAAAGAACAATCTATCTAATAGAACATCAAATAACACAACTATAGAATCTACATAGACTTACTTTCCGATATCCATTTCTACTAAAAACAAATAATCCAAATAGCAGCTCATCAGCAGTTGACCAAATAAATGTCACAAAATCAGAATGGAAACTAATCCACCTATTATAAGTGGATTGAAATTTGAAACACATCTACAACCAAATTTCCAAGAACTACATCTCAATCTTGGGAAGCAACCAAAAGCACTTAACGCACAACAAAGATTTGTATTAGAGTTCAGAACAGAAACTGCAACGATATAAATCAAAACTTTCCTATCTCATAATAAATTCACATTATAACAAACACCGAAACAAAAATATTATATGTTCACTTATCACATCAGTTCTACTAGACAGAAATTTCCACACCACAGTTAACCCACGGTCAAAAACTCAAGTCTTCAGTGGAGTGAGTCACTTCTAGAATAAAGAATCAAATTTGATCAGCCAGTTATACAAATTGCTTTATATGGTGAATGGTCTGCATACAATAGACTACTGAATATCCAAAAAATAAAGTTCACATAAAGAATCTCATCGAAACTAACCTTTTCTCCACAAGCAAGTAGCATATCACTAAGCCGAAACCCAAGAAGAAATGCGAAAAAAAGATCGATACAATTTTGTTGCCACTCACATAATTAATAAGCATTGGAAGGTGAAGAAAATTCCGATATTTCTATTTTACAAAAGAATAACTCATATCAAATACAAACATCTACATAATACAAATAGCAACTTCATCCTAGAGATTTAAAAGAAAAATACTGATTGTTGAGAATAGGAAAAAAAAAATCAAAGATCATCAACCGAAAGAGAAAGGGGGAAACAATAGAGAGAATATGTATATTCTAAGCTTCAGGAGTTATTTTCAACTCTCATAACAATCCCCGTCCTTCTCTCCCCAGCCAAAATCACATTCCTCGCATCAACAAAACGCGATTTCTTAAACAATTTCACGATCTCCTCCACTTCATCCGTCCCACTCTCCTCCACAGTCACCACACAAACCCCACCACTCCTCACCGTCCTCTCAATCTGACCCACATACCGCCCAGGAAACAGGGCCCGATCCAAGTACAGGCCGAGCCCGAGATCAAAAATCCCATCAAAAAAGGGCAAATTATGGGGATCCGCCCGGCTCACCAACGGAGGGGAGTCCACCAGCTCCACACCAGTGACGTCCTCCACGCCCAATTCCTGCAGGGCTTGGACGGCGTGACCCGGCCCGGCGGACACAACTAGGACCCGGGAGCTGTTCGAGAGGTAATTTCGGGCCTGGAGGGCTTTCAAGAGGGAAGTGTAGGAGGAGACGGCGTTGGTCCAGGTCTTGGTGGACCAGATGCGGCGGTTGCGCTTGTCGATGGAGGTGTAGGAGCGGTGGGTGAAGTCGCAGGTGGATTTGGGGAAACGGGTGTGGGGTTTCGGGTTCGGGTCGGAAGGGTCGAAGCAGGTTTCCGGGGTTTGGAGGTAGAGGAGCAGAAGGGTTAGTGTGGCTACGGTTATGGAGGCGAAGGAGAGCCTGTTTAGGAATATCTGAACGTGCCTCTCCATTGATGGATCATCTGGAGCTCGGGTGCTGGATCTTGATCAGAAATTGGGATTATAACGACGTCGTTTAGATAGTCTGGTATCTGTTTGATATTTGGAATCATGTTTTCGATGTATGAATAGAAAATGTGTTACGGAATTATTGAATTATATATTGTTGTTCACTTAAATTGCTATGTTGATTTGAATCGTTTCGATATCCATATATTATAATACGATTAACTAATAAACTATTTATATTTTATTTATATATTTTATGTTAATATTATTTTTAAATGATTATCATGCTATTTATAAATTAAAAATTAAGACCATCTCCAATCCATTGCACCAAATTTGGTGTAAAAAAAACTACACCAAATTTGGTGTTTTGGTGTAATTTTTTGAAAACTATCTCCAACCCATTACACCAAATCTTACACCAAATGAATATTTTATTCTTTCTTTTTTATTTTTTAATAACCAAATTTATTTATTTATACAATTATTTCATTTAATAATAGTTTATTATTGTTAATGTAATTAACTAAAAACTTATATTTAATTAATATTGCATTAATTAATTATATTACAAAAATAAATAGTAAAATTAATGTTAGTATCTCTTTTAATTTAATTTTAATTATTTTTATTTATTATTATTTATAGCAAATGTTAATTAATTATTAAAACCAAGTTATATAAATTAATTATATTTAAAATGAAGATACACTTGAAATTTAAATTTGAAGTAGAAGAAAATTGGAGGACAAATTGGAGATATTGGTGTAAATGAATAGTATTACACCAAATTTGATGTAAGTTTTAGAGTTGGGTTGAAGGGAGTTTTTTGCATATTTGATGTGACAGTGTAGGATTTGAATTTGGGTTGGAGATGACCTTAATTCAAATATTAATTGTCATTCATGATTATCTCTAATATGTGTCTAATGCATAAAATAGTAACACATAGTAAAACAAGTTTACATGATTTAGGAAAAAAATAAAAAAAAGGTAAAATAAGTTTACACGATTTAGGAAAAAAAAAAGTAAAATAAGTTTACATGATTTAGGGAGGGAAAAAAAAGATGCGAGCACTAAACATCATAAAATAATATCAAAATAAATATGTTTCCATTCCCAAACTATTAGTTTAGAATCTGATATTTTTCCGTACGTATAGGGTCCCTTTTTAATGTATGAGTTTTTAATCCAAGTATCCAACTATTAATATGTAGGTTAATTTAACCCGAAAATATATATATATATATATATTTGTAATATCCCAATTTTTCTAAAAAAAATAATAATTAGAACACTTAAATATTAATATTATTGTTATCTTTATTAGACTAATAATTATCAATAATATTATGTGTATCCTTTCTTAATAAAATTATATAAATGTTAGATTTATTATGTTTTTATCATTATCTTTATTATGATAATTATTAATATTATAATTAATATTTAACTTAGAGGTTTATATAGGGGTTATTTGGCCTTTTAGGAGTCAAATTAGGGGTTAGTATTCTTAAGGGCTAAATTTAAGTTTAGGGGTAAGATTACTTAGTATATATATGTTTATAACTTCATACACAAATTTTACACCAAATCTCAAATAATTATAAGGTAGTTATATTTTTCTAATTATTATCATGTTTCCTACATATATATATATATATATATATATATACATATATAGGAATAAGATCAAATGAGACCACATAATTAGAGTGAGACAGTGTAGATTAATCTTAGCCACAAATCTCAAATTTTAGATGGTTGAGATTTTTCCCAATTTAATAATCCTTTTAGATTTATTTTAAAGTTGAAAAGGGCATGTTGGTCATTTTCTTATTAGTAGTTTTCATCTCCAATTAATATCTCCCCCAAATCCCGTTCATCTCCCCCACAATGTCTTTCTCTCTCTGTTCCCCCAAAATTTTCCTCCTCCTTCTTCTCCTCTCCCCAGTCCCCATAGCTTACATCCATTCCGAAACCTCCGAGCGTGCCACACACGTGTACGCCACAGGGATGCCCACAGGGCTACCCACCCCAGGGATATCCGCCGCAAAGACGCCCCAATACGGTCACCATCGCTTCCTCAACAACAATCCAGCGGTCAACCATTTGATTGTTTTTTATTCGTGCTTCTGATGAAGGAACGGTGGAGATTAATTGCTTAGATAAAGCAGACAACAAAAGGAAAGATTAGAAGCCCTCTGATTTTTATGAGTTGTGATAGACTAACTTGTTCGTGTAATTCGTCCATTCTCATTTATCATAAAATTCCGAAACTTTAGAGTTTGGCTTTGTAAAAGCATACATGGAATCAATTGATGATGGAAAATAATTTCAGCCTGCACAATTGATTTTTATGTATGTATTTATATTGTTGTATACTTACGTGTTTTGTTGTATACTTATATGTGTTTTGTTGTATATCTATTTTTATTGAAAAAAGTATGAGAGTTTTGTTATATACTTATATGTGTTTTGATGCTTATTTATTTAATTTTTACCGTATGTTTTTTTATATATTCTGCACTAACACTTTATTTTTAGTTTTTTGTGTCTGTGTCAGGACTGGAGTTTTGTTAATCATGGGTAAAAGAGATAGAAAAAGTGGACAACGCGTGGAGGGCGACTGTATACATAGTATATATATGGTATAGTTAGTCATAGTTTACTGTATAGATAGTCTGATTTTATTGTATAGTTAGACATAGTTTACTATATATATAGTTTGATTTTATTTGTATAGTTAGACATAGTTTACTGTATACATAGCCTGATTTTATTGTATATGTAGACATAGTTAACTGTACAATAATTTAGTTAATTGATTTGTTTCGATTAGTTGTTGATATTTTTAATTACTGTTATTTGGTATACCGTAATAAACCGTAATTATTGGTCTACCCGGAACAATCTTATTAATTGATTCTTTAATCCACGGTCCCCACATATTTTTGTTTGACTATTTTAATATACAGTAAAATTATGTTAAACATACAACAAAATATTGTTAAGTATACAACAAATCATTGATAAATATACATCACAATAATAAGCGTGATTTTCTCTCTCTATATAATTGATTTACTTAATCAACGGTCCCCACATGGTAATGAGCGTGATTCTCTCTCTCTATTACTGATTCTTTAATTCACGGTCCCCACATGTTTTTGTTTGACCCATTTTAATATGCGGTAAAATTATGTTAAACATACATTAAAATAGAGTTAAGTATACATCAAATATATGATAAATGTACAACATACTGCATGGCAGAGCATATGCGCAATTTTCTCTCTCCAGCGCGATTTTCTCTCTCGCCACGTGATTTTCTCTCTCCTAATAACTGATTCCATATTTGGATGGTCCCCCACTTGGTTAATTTGACAATTATACCCTTATTTTGCATTAATTAAATATTTAATATAATTTTAACCCCTATTTATCTTAGTCATTTATGTAGATAATGGAGAGTTGAGATGAGTCCACACTATCTCACTATAATATGTGGTCTCATTTTAACCTCCCCCTACATATATATATATATATATATATATATATATATATTTCCTAATCCACAATCCTTCTTTCAATATTTTATTTTTTTCCAATTATTTTATTAACTAGTTCAATTTATTAAAATCGCATATTAATTATATATATTTATTTAATGTATAAAACGAAGGGGTCGAGGACTTGGATTTTTATTGTTCAATTTTTCTACATCGAGTATCTGCGATTATTAAGGTAGGAATTTCCATATTATTTGTCTTTAGAGGTTTATATAGGGGTTATTTAGCCTTTTAGGGGTCAAATTAGGGGTTAGTATTCTTAAGGGCTAAATTTAAGTTTAGGGAGTAAGATTACATAGTGTATATATATGTTTATAACTTCATACACAAATTTTACACCAAATCTCAAATAATTATAAGGTAGTTATATTTTTCTAATTATTATTCATGTTTCCTACATATATATACATATATATATAATTCCTAATCCACAAGCCTTCTTTCAATATTTTATTTTTTTTCAAATTATTTTATTAACTAGTTCAATTTATTAAAATCGCATATTAATTATATATATTTATTTAATGTATAAAACGAAGGGGTCGAGGACTTGGATTTTTATTGTTCAATTTTTCTACATCGAGTATCTGCGATTATCAATGTAGGGATTTTCATATTATTTGTCTTTATTTAATGTTTCATGATTGTACTTCATTGATTGCAATATATGTCAAGAGAAAATAAATTTATATAAGCTAGGGGCTATGAAAATGGTCCGGGATCAAACGTATTTTCGAGGTGAACCCGCAATGCTATATGCAGGAACTAGGAACTGGTCAGTTAGAGGAAAAAGAGGAAATGAATGAATTTATTGTTGTAATTATGTGAATGCCTTTTCATGTTATATTAAATATTGACAGATATATCCCTACTGAGCGAGATGAAGCTCACCGCTATTATTATCATGACTTTCAGGTTGAGGAATCCGACTGAAGATATGATGTTGTGGATGGTGGAATAAATCATGCTATATTCATATTTTAAATAATTATGATCGGACTAAATTTTAGATTTATGTCTTTAATTTTTCCGGTTTACGCTTGGAATAATTGTTGGATATTTAATTTGGAAGATGTATTATTATTATTATTTTCCTTAAGAAAAAAAATTATAAATTGACTTTTTGATAATTATTGGGATCACTTTAATTTATAAATTCGTGTTTTCTTAATAATATTTTAGAGTACTTTAATTTCATAAAATTGGGTCGTTACAAGTGGTATCAGAGCAGGTCTATGGTTCTGTAGACTTGTTTAAAAAAAATGTCTTTCAAATATTTTTTTTAAAAGAAAATAGTCTAGTAACATCCACCTCCGTCATATCTCGTCAGATTTCTCAAGGTATGCAATTTATTATGTCATGCTATTCAAAATGTCATATTATATTATCATATTTTATAATTATATTTTATGAATTCAAGTTGTCATTTTTATTAAAAGCACTATTGCATTTGTACTTTCCATATTAGACAAAGAACTTCTCGTGTAAAAAAAATGCATTTTTTTCCAAATATTTATTGAGTTAACGAATTTCGAGGACGAAATTTTATTAAGAGGGATATTATGTAATATCCCAATTTTTCTAAAAAAAATAATAATTAGAACACTTAAACATTAATATTATTGTTATCTTTATTAGACTAATAATTATCAATAATATTATGTGTATCCTTTCTTAATAAAATTATATACATGTTAGATTTATTATGTTTTTATCATTATATTTATTATGATAATTATTAATATTATAATTAATATTTAACTTAGAGGTTTATATAGGGGTTATTTGGCCTTTTAGGGGTCAAATTAGGGGTTAGTATTTTTAAGGGGCTAAATTTAAGTTTAGGGGGTAAAATTACTTAGTATATATATGTTTATAACTTCATACGCAAATTTTACACCAAATCTCAAATAATTATAAGGTAGTTATATTTTTCTAATTATTATTCATGTTTCATATATATATATATATATATATATAATTCTTAATCCATAAGCCTTCTTTCAATATTTTATTTTTTTTCCAATTATTTTATTAACTAGTTCAATTTATTAAAATCGCATATTAATTATATATATTTATTTAATGTATAAAACGAAGGGGTCGAGGACTTGGATTTTTATTGTTCAATTTTTCTACATCGAGTATCTACGATTATTAAGGTAGGGATTTCCATATTATTTGTCTTTATTTAATGTTTAATGATTGTACTTCATTGATTGCAATATATGTCAAGAGAAAATAAATTTATATAAGCTAGGGGCTATGAAAAGGGTCCGGGATCAAACGTATCTTCGGGGTGAACCCGCAATGCTATATGCAGGAACTGGTCATAGGAAAAAGAGGAAATGAATGAATTTATTGTTGTAATTATGTGAATGCCTTTTCATGCTCTATTAAATATTGACAGATATATCCCTACTGAGCGAGATGAAGCTCACCCCTATTATTATCATGACTTTCAGGTTGAGGAATCCGACTGAAGACATGATGTTGTGGATGGTGGAATAAATCATGCTATATTTATATTTTAAATAATTATGATCGGACTCAATTTTAGATTTATGTCTTTAATTTTTCCGGTTTACGCTTGGAATAATTGTTGGATATTTAATTTGGAAGATGTATTATTATTATTATTATTTTCCTTAAGAATAAAAATTATAAATTGACTTTTTGATAATTATTGGGATCACTTTAATTTATAAATTCGTGTTTTCTTAATAATATTTTAGAGTACTTTAATTTCATAAAATTGGGTCGTTACAAGTGTTATTAGAGCAGGTCTATGGTTCTGTAGACTTGTTTAAAAAAAATGTCTTTCAAATAATTTTTTTAAAAGAAAATAGTCTAGTAACATCCGCATCTGTCATATCTCGTCAGATTTCTCAAGGTATGCAATTTATTATGTCATGCTATTCAAAATGCCATATTATATTATCATATTTTATAATTATATTTTATGAATTCAAGTTGTCATTTTTATTAAAAGCACTATTGCATTTGTACTTTCCATATTAGACAAAGAACTTCTCGTGTAAAACAAATGCATTTTTGTTTCCGAATATTTATTGAGTTAACGAATTTCGAGGACGAAATTTTATTAAGAGGGATAGTATGTAATATCCCAATTTTTCTAAAAAAATAATAATTAGAACACTTAAACATTAATATTATTGTTATCTTTATTAGACTAATAATTATCAATAATATTATGTGTATCCTTTCTTAATAAAATTATATACATGTTAGATTTATTATGTTTTTATCATTATCTTTATTATGATAATTATTAATATTATAATTAATATTTAACTTAGAGGTTTATATAGGGGTTATTTGGCCTTTTAGGGGTCAAATTAGGGGTTAGTATTCTTAAGGGCTAAATTTAAGTTTAGGGGTAAGATTTTAGTATATATATGCTTATAACTCCACACACAAATTTTACACCAAATCTCAAATAATTATAAGGTAGTTATATTTTTCTAATTATTATTCATGTTTCCTATATGTATATATAATTCCTAATCCACAAGCCTTCTTTCAATATTTTATTTTTTTCCAATTATTTTATTAACTAGTTCAATTTATTAAAATCGCATATTAATTATATATATTTATTTAATGTATAAAACGAAGGGGCCGAGGACTTGGATTTTTATTGTTCAATTTTTCTACATCGAGTATCTACGATTATTAAGGTAGGGATTTCCATATTATTTGTCTTTATTTAATGTTTCATGATTGTACTTTATTGATTGCAATATATGTCAAGAGGGAATAAATTCATATAAGCTAGGGGATATGAAAAAGGTCCAGGATCAAACGTATCTTCGGGTGAACCCGCAATGCTATATGCAGGAACTGGTCAGTCAGAGGAAAAATAGGAAATGAATGAATTTATTGTTGTAATTATGTGAATGCCTTTTCATGTTATATTAAATATTGACAGATATATCCCTACTGAGCGAGATGAAGCTCACCCCTATAATTATCATGACTTTCAGGTTGAGGAATCTGACTGAAGATATGATGTTGTGGATGATGGAATAAATCATGCTATATTTATATTTTAAATAATTATGATCGGACTAAATTTTAGATTTATGTCTTTAATTTTTCCGGTTTACGCTTGGAATAATTGTTGGATATTTAATTTGGAAGATGTATTATTATTATTTTCCTTAAGAATAAAAATTATAAATTTACTTTTTGATAATTATTGGGATCACTTTAATTTATAAATTCGTGTTTTCTTAATAATATTTTAGAGTACTTTAATTTCATAAAATTGGGTCGTTACACACACACACACACACACACACATATACATATATATATATACATATATATATACATATATATATATACATATATATATATACATATATATATATATATATATATATATATGGGGAGGATCAAGTAAGACCATGTCTCTAGGTGAGACACAATGGACTAATCTCAACCATCCCCTACTATTAATCAATGAGTATGATTTAATGGATAAAAAATATATTAAAATATTAATTTAATCAATATAATGGTAGTAGGGTAAAATAACATAACAAGTTAGTTACAAAAATGGAATCAAATCTCTTTCTCTTTCATACATCTCCCAATTTTCCCAATCTCACGTCCCTCTTCCCCTCTCTCTCTCTCTCTCTCTCTCTCTCTCTCTTTCTCATTCCTCCATTAACGCAAATAAAGAAAACCGTGAAGAACTCAAAAATTACAGTTCATGAAAATTACAGAGAAAAAACAAGAAAAATCGGTGCAATATTACAGAGAAATAACGAACAGTGAGTTCGAAAACTAAATATGCAACAAAACTCAACTAAATATGCATTATCCTAAAAATATCTATGCGAGTAAAAAAAACTAATATGTAGTACAAGATATCCAACTATGCAAGATGTCATAAACTATGCAACAAAATCAACTAACTATGTATTATCTAGAAACTATCTATGCATTGTGGAATAACTAAATATGTTGTACATTATATAACATCCCATTTTTATAATTTCCAAAAGAAACATCCCATTTTCATAACTAAATATACATTATATTGAACTATTTATGCATTGTAGTATAACTACATATGCGATGCGTTATATTCAATTGTGTCTTGTTTTTTAAAAAAATTGCCAACAAAATAACTAAATATGCATTATTTGATGTCTAATTATGCAAGAGAAGAACCCTAACTATCTTTGTAAAATAAAAATATTTAGAAAGAAAACAAGTTCCTTAAATTAAAAGCACAAAATCCTATGAGTGTCAATTTCCCCATTTCAAAAATCATTTCCACTAATTTGAACCATAAAATCCGTTGGGACCACTAATTTGAACCATAAAATCCGCTGGGACCACTAATTTGAATTACAAAATTACAATCTTACCCTTAAAATCACCGAAAATTAGGAAATAATTAAAAAAACTGAATTAATCACATCTCTTCATTTTTTATGATCAATGGGTAAGATGAGTCAACACTGTCTCACCTAGGGAGGATGGTCTCATTTGAACCAAATCCTATATATATATATATATATTTAGTACAATTGAGGGAACTTGGGGAGGAGACACACGCACCCATATGAAATTGAACCCGGGTCATTCGCTCTTTCAACCCATGTCTCAACCACTAGAACACAAAGTTGATATTCAAACCCGAAATTATATTTTTAATATTCAATCAAAATCTATAACTTTGTACATGAAGTATCTACATATTAGCTCTAATGACTCATTAGCCATTCATTCACATGGGTGTAGCCAACCAGTTCGACTACATAACCTAATTTTTTTCCCGTAGCCTACTATTCCCCCCCCCAAAAATATATATATCTTTTTTTTCTCCTAATAGAAAAGATGAGAATAAAAATGGGGTGCAAACTCTCTCCCATATTGGGAACGTTTCATGTGTGGGACCATACCAAGTCCCCCCAAATTTAACATGGTATCAGGGATAGGCCCCATGCTCGGCTCAAGGTGGGTTGTATCACATGATGTGATTGAGCATAGAGGATCATGTGATGATGATTAATGAATTGACGAAAGACTCACAAGTGAAGTGGGCATGTTGAAATATGTCACTTGTGAGTTGTCTCATATGAACTAATTAAGGGAAGAGAGTCCACTTTATAAACCAAATGAGATAGTCCTCCTATAACCAATTAGTTTTAGGATGGAACCTCATGGTGGGCTTGGACTCTTTCCCATATTGATGTGACGTGTGTGGGGGGTGTATCAAGTCCCCCAAATTTAATAACTGACCGAGTGAAGGGTCCGGGAGACCCGCTGGTTCCGCCCATTGCCATTCATCGATTTTACATTAATTTGGAAAAGTTTCTTGCTTGTTTTCTCTTATAGAGATTTTTGTGATATTGAGCTCAATATCAAAAATATTCATACACCATATTTTTCTTCTCTAAAAGCTTTAACCCATAAAAATTCAAGTGATGTTATTGTTTATGCCATAGTCCCTTAGACAACATTATCTCATTACTAGTGATAGTTCAAATCGCACGTATAAGCTTCAAATTCAGTGTTTAACCAGCATACACACAATACACGAGTTGAGATGTCTCTAGTCGTAAAATAATTAAAAGTATGAGTGGATATGAAATTTTTAAAGATTTTATCGTTCACATGTTTAACAAATACTATTTCTAATAGATTTTTTTCTTAAAAATAGTTGATAAAGAGTTATTTTAAATTTTTTATATAGGAAGAAAAAAATAAAATATAATCTATATATATATATATATATTAATTTTAGATTTTTATTTTTAAGTTGATAGGCATTTTACATAAAGTAGTGACTTTATGATGGTGATGACGATGACAGAGAAACTTCGTACCTCTTGTCGTTCGCGTATGAATTTGGTAAACCATTAGACTTAATACAATAGTCGCAAACTACGCGTCGGTAAATCAGTATTGGGCCAGGTCTGTGCGGATTTGACCAAATATACACATAAAAATTGAACTTGAGACATATTGCCTCAAGAGCCCACCATACTCCAACTAGGACACACCAGGAGGAGCAACAAGAGTGACTATATTATGCCATTTGTGAGACATATATGACAATTTCATTATCTAGTGTGAAATCATTGATGGAGATAAGAACTTTCCAGAAAAGCCCTTACAACATCTACTTTGTTTGTTTGGAGATTGTGTATTGAATTGCTAGCCATAAACTCACCAACATTTGTGCAACTCCAAATCTCACATCATCTGCCAAACCAGATTCTCCATTGATTTTGACACAAATAACAAATCATCACACATAGAGCATTTATTATGTGGCTTGGCTCAAAATTAAATGAGTTGACTGTTTTATATATGAGAAAAAGTCATAAAAGTTATTTCTTCTCTCCTCTCTTATTTCTTCTTCCCTTCTCCATGTGATTCTCTTACGATGGGGCGCAAGAAGCTCGCGATGCGGCGTATTGAAAATGCATCCGCTCGTCAAGTAACCTACACAAAGCGGAAGGATGGTATCGTTAAAAGGCCAATGAGCTATCTGTGTTGTGCGACACAGATGTTGCCCTCATCATGTTTTCGCCCACCGGCCGGCTCACAAGTTTAGCTAGCAATGGAAGGTTTAATTAATATGCATAAATAGATGGAATCAAATAATAATAGAGTGATTAATTAAAGCTCTCAAACCCAGACCTCTGGTCTGGGTTCGATTCCAATCACGCGTCCCCTCAAAAAATATGTACTTAAAAAGAAATAAGTTGAGAGAATAATTGCTTATTTGTGATTTAATTATTCATCTTCTCTTTCTTGGGAAGAGAAAAAAAAACTCATTCATATATATTAAACCTATAAAGAAAAAGTAAAGCACTTGTTTGCATGAAAGTTTTAGAACTTCTTTTTTATTTTGTTCAGCAGGGTTGAGGATATATTCCTTCGTTTTGTTGATAGACCTGATGAGCTAAGAGGAGGGTATGTACACGATTAGAATTTGTGATTGTTTTTTGTTGTTTAAGTTATTCAATTATTTTTCTTTCATTTATTTTTTTCTTTTTGATAATTTTCTATGATTTTTTGTTTACGTGCAGGCCTATTAATAATGAAGAGGTACGTACAAATGTAGCCTCTGTTTATTTATCACGTCCCGTCTCTTTAAAATTGCGAGTAAATTTAAGAATGTGAAATTAAACATTGTTATTTAGAAAATAAAAGAATTTAACTTGCTCATAATATGTCATCTGAAATGTATATGTGACATCTACATTTGTAGTTCTTGTCTCAAAGGCTCAAGCAGTTAAAGTACGAGGAAGAAATGCTGGAAAAGATAGCAATGTAACGACTTGTCTCCTTATGTGAGATTAATTTGTATTATATTGTGTAAGAAATATATACAAATGTCATTTATTGAATTTTACATAGAAATGTTTTCATGTGCTGATAGTGGCATTATTATTTGGTACATTGCTAATGACACTTTTTTTTTTTGATTTCACGTGAACAACTCTTGCTGATTTCATGGCCAACAAGTTCAGTATAGAGGTAACACTTGTATTTAATTTTAAATGAACAAGTTTTGATAATATACAATTATACATGACTCATTTATAATCTACTTGTTCATTAATAAATAATCACCAATTGGGAATTTGATTTAGTCTGTGTTTTTAAAGTTGAGTAATGTATTTTGTTATATAGTAATTCAAACATTGTTCTCTTTTGTAGAAACTCACGGAAAGGAAATAACTCTAATATTTTCTTAACAGTCGCATATATAATATATGGCATTTGACATGTGTTGGATCAGAGGTGTTTGTTTGCTTGAAAATGGACATAATAACAAATCAGAATTTAAAGTCGATGCTAGTATTGAATATTATAGCTACAAGACGAAATTACCCCATATAAAAGTGCTGACGGTTCTAGGCAAAGGAGAAGAAAATTGGAAAAGGAGTATTGACGGTTCTAGGTAATAGTTTTTAAGATACAACGACTTTCCGACTTAATTTAGCAAAGAGATGCAAAACATAAGTTACTATTGAACACAAAATATTTCAGAACTTTCAAGAGATATTTATGCACAAAGGAGAAGAAAATTGGAAAAGAAGTGTTGACGGTTCTAGGTAATCGTTTTTAAGATACAACGACTTTCAAACTTAATTTAGTAACACTTGTAAAACATAAGTTAGCATCGAGCACAAAGTGTTTCAGAACTCTCAAGAGATATTTATGCAGAAAAGAGAAGAAGATCCGAAAATGGGAGGAGAAAATGAATTCCTGGGGTGCTATGGATTGATTTGGAACATTGGGTCGGCTAGCTCCTTTGATTTACAGTCGCGATCTGTTTGGATCACTTTCTTTGATTATAAACAATTGCAATCTGGTGTTCCTCATCGTACCTCTTGCGAAGGTATACACAATCCTTAGCATGCACCCCTGCCGACTAAATAGTTATGTCCACTCACTGGTGCCCCATCAACACCAACAACCAATCTCCAGTGTAAAGTGCACCTCTAAAAAGGGCTCTTGAATGGTGCTACGGCCAGCACACCATCTTCAGGGATCCTTGAATGCGCTAGCTTTATATCCTTGAGCTAGCTTAAAGCTAGCTATAACCCACTTGGTCCACTATAGTTAGAGGTGTCAAACGGGTCGGACAGGCCCGTTGGGCCAAATTAAAAAAATGAGTTGGGTCGGGTCAAACAATAATTTGACCACTATTTTGGGAATCGAGTTTGGCCCAACACATGAAAATACAAAAAAACTTTGGGTGGTCTAATGTTTTGGGCATAAGAAAATGCACATTGGTCCGGCCATTTTACGTGGCCACTCATAGGGTTGGACCAAAATTGACAAAATAACTACGATGCACCATAAGGATCGTTTAACTTGATTACTTCTTACTTATAGTGAAATAATATAGAAGAAGTCAAACTTACTACATGTTTTTCACGTGTGACGTGACTTTTTACATCTCACTCTTTCATATTTTTATATAAAAATGCATTTAAGTGGCTTACATATATTAATTTCTCATTCACTCAAAATTAGTTTTAAAAAATTCTATATGCTCTCATCTATACCTATATAGAATACATTTATATTATTTATTTCCCATCTCAAATTAATGAATCCACTTAAATAATTGGTCAAGTTTGAATAAACCAATTTCAAACAACGTTTAAAATTCATTCACTTCAGGATCTTGAAGAAAAATTGGATAAACTCAATAGGAGGCAACGTGAGTCACAGGAGAAAATGAGGTCAGTAGTTATATATTTCTTTGTTATTTGTTACATATGTGTATAAATTGTTACTAGTTTTTCAACAAAATAGAAGAATAATTGGTTATATATTTAGGCAAAAACTTGCGTGAGACGGTCTCACGGTTTAGATCCGTAAGACGGAGCCCTTACCACTCTAAGTTTTAAAGGTTTTTTTTTCAGATTTTATTTTTCTTAGGGTTTATATTTGTTTTTTTAGGGTTTATTTTGTTTTTGGGTTTTTTTTAATTGATTTGGGTTTTTAGGATTTTTAGGTTTTTTAGGGTTTGTTTTTTATTTTTTTGGTTTGTTTTTTGTTTTTCGGGTTTATTCTTCATGGTTAATGTTTTTAGGGTTTATTTTTGTTTTTTCATGGTTCATTATTATTTTTAAATTTATTTTCATGGTTCATGTTCTCAAGACGGAACCTTTAGGAGGTCCGTCTCACGGATTTAGACCCGTGAGACTGTCTCACAAGAGACTTGCTCATATATTTAAGTTTTACTTATATTTTTCTTACAGGTATTATGAACCTAATGTAGAGAAAATTAATTCAGTTCTTGAAGCTGGAGTCTATCAGCAGTTCCTTACAAGCGCCATTCAGCGTATCCAATTGTCAAAGGTGTGGTTTTTGTTAATGCGATTTTTCCATTCTACAAGAAAAAGTATTAATTAGAGATAAAATATCTAATGATATGAGGGATTATAATTGTGTTGGGTTAAGAAATTGTACGTTAATTAACTTATAATGAGTCCTATTATAAGAGAGAGACCATTGTTTTATTTAGCTATTGATTTTTTTTTTACATTAGTAAAATAGTAAATCAAATATTAATGATATAGGTTTAGGTTAGAAATTAATAATCTTGATGTGAAGATAAAAAATTACCAAAAATAATACAAGTAAAACAAATATATTTTGTTTTTAATATTTTACATGGTACAGAAACTGAAAAAGATGGAATCAAAAAATGAAAAGAAAAATAAACTAGGTTCCAGTGTTCACATTTCTATTATTTGTTGTTTGCCCTACCTAATTGAGTACATATTTTTCAAATTCATGCATGACCTTTTATTAATCCTTACATCCTTGTAGGCCAAACTGCTAGGCAACCAACTTGTTCCAGAAAGGACTGAAAATATTGAGGTAATAATTATAATTTTAACTAAAATAATTATGATTTTAACTAAAAAATGATATTACTTTGTAGCTTAACTGTGACTATATATATATATATATATATATATATATATTAAAATGTTATATTTGATGGGCAATACATCCATTGTGTGGACAACGGCGCACCCAGGACGTAATATTAGAGTGGGCCAGATAAAAAACTAAAATAAATCATATAAATTTTTAAATTCAATTTTTTTGAAAATAAATTTCTTAACACAACTCATTTTTATTCCCAACTCGATGATTGATACATGTATCAATTCTTATGAAATATGATATATACTTATTCATAGTTTTGCAAACACTTAATTGACAATACATCTGATGTAATATGAATATTACGTATTTAGCAATTACATTGCTAGCTGCAGGGAACAATAGCCCAAATGGAGGACGCAGCTTCAGTAACTGATTACTCCGTGGATGGGAACCAAAACGGGTATTTTCGACATAAGCTACTTCATTTAATAAATGAAAATTCCCATCTTTTGGTCCTAACAAATTAGAAACATACAATTTTTTAGTACATATCATGGGAGTGGAGAGATGATAAGAATCGAATCCTACCAGACCTTTAGTCTAGATTTGATAGTTTTAACCACTGTAGCCTATTCGATTCCTAAACATATAAATAAGTATACCTTCTTTATTCAAACACATAAATAGTTACTACGATGTTGTGTTGTTTTAACATAAGATAAAATTCACGATTAAGTTCTTACTATGACAAACCAGTACTATTTTCTGTTATAGTTTTATATTTTCTTTTATTTCACGTGGCGATTAATTGTATAGTGCTTATATTTGATCATTTAAATAAATATAAATAATTTTAAACGATTTATTTTTTTCGTGCGATGAAATATCTCAAACTTTTCTTAACTTTGGTTGCATAATTATTCCTTCAGGATCAATTCAATGAGGGATGAAGATCAAAGTGGAACAAGCTTATCTATGGGACCTCATCTCAGCCTTAGCTTCATTGAAGCACAAAAGCAGTGGAATAAGATGGGGAGTGAGATGAGTCCTCCTAGTTTTGACAACTATTGAACCTATAAATAAATAAATAAATAAATAAAAATATGCAATAAAATGCATTACGAACTTTTGTGTGTGCAATAGAAAAATATGTGGCAGCACTTGAATTTTTCAAAAGTGTTGAGGGGTTCTTATAATATATGTAAACACTTTGAAGCAACAGAATAAATTATGGCTTGATAATAAGCTTTGAGCTCATCTATAAAAGATAGCTATCTCAGTGATAGATTTGTCATTATATTAGTTGCTCATTCATTTCTTCCAATTTAATCAGCCGCTATATCTTAATTTGGTTGATTCTTTTTTATCATGTGTTGCTTTAAATTTTACTAAAGCTAGTGGTGTTGATTTTTTGTGTAGGAGTTGCTATCACTACAAAAAAAAAAAAAAAAAAAAAAAAAAAATCTAGTATATCACAATTAGAAACTAAAATTTACATTTACATACAATCCGACAAAATAAAAAATAGGGTAAAATTCACTTTACCCCCTTATACTATTGATTTTGTATCAAATACCCCCCTCTACTATTAAAACCTTTAATTACCCCCTAACCCAATAACAAATAAATTGATGGACAATAATACCCTTAAATTAAATTACATATGTTGTCTTCTACAATTAAAATTCAATTAATTTAGTAATGTATTTTATTTAACTCTAATCTTATTAAGTAAATAAATCTATAATTGAATCTAAAATGAATAAAATAGCAACACTAATTTCACAATATCGAGAATTGTGACATGGTATTTCTATAGAAATAAATTCATATTACTATCGGTGTATGTGAATGTATGTATTATTTGAAAAAGTAAATAATAAAATTTAAGGATCAATCAGTTGATATAAATTTATATTTATGAGTATTCTATTATATAAGATGCACGCAGTCAAACATATTAACAAGTCTATAAAATTTATTCATCAAAGAAAAAGAAATATTATTATTAAAATATGTACGCAGTGGGAAGCAAGAAAACGACTGAATACATTACTTTATTGAATGGAATAAAAGTTGTACATTCCAACTATTTATACACATCATCAAGAAGAATAAAAAATGAGAAAAAGGAATAAAAATCTACAAGGGAATCTTATAAAGTTGCAGCTAACTTTTCTACAGTGATTGTTTTGTACTATTTCATTCAATTGGTTTGTCCTTTTCAGAGATATTTCACTTATTTGCTTTTTGGTCCTCATATCTTGTTCTATTTTACGAGACTCCCCCTCAAGATGAGCATATATGTTTAATATACTCATCTTGGACAATAGAAATGAAATCATGCACTCAACCCTTTTGTGAATAAATCGCAAGTTGAAGTCTTGATGGCATATGTACTGTCTTGATCTTGCCTTCCATCACCTTTTGTCTCACAAAATGGCAATCTATCTCTACATGTTTCGTTCTTTCATGGAGGACTGGATTCCTTGTGAGATATATTGCTGATTGGTTGTCACAATAGAGTGTGATAGGTTCTTATATTTCCACTTGAAACTCCGAAAGTATGTATGTAATCCAAGTGATTTCAGAAATGTTTGTGCTAAAGCTCTGTATTCTGCTTCGGCTGAGGATCTTGAGATAGTGTTTTGTTTCTTTGTCCTCCAACTGATCAAGGAGTCTCCTAGGAAAATACAATATCCTGTTGTTAATCTTCTTGTTTCAGGACAAGAAGCCCAATCAGAGTCACTATAGCCTCTGACAATTAGTTCTGAATGACATGGATAAAATAATCCTTGTCCTATAGATCCTTTTAGATATCTAAGAACTCTATAGACTGAATCTAGATGGACATAATCTAGTTTGTGTTTGGTAAATGATTTTATCATGATTTTGATGATTTTGTTTTTATACCAAAACAATGTTTTTAAAGGTTGTCCAAATACTCCTAAATGATTTAAAATGGTTTTAATATTTTCCGGAGTATTTCTACAAGTTTATTTTCAATAAAACATTGGACAACACATTTGTTTCAGGCTCGACCGGTCGCCCTATAGGGCAACCCGTACCTGAAGATGTTTTTAGAAACTGAGACGAAAGGAGAAACAAGCGGTCGGCCAAGTGCCGCTCGGGCGTCGGCCGGTCGGCGCCAAATTAAATGATCGGCCGACCGTACACAAGTTTCACGATTGAAATAGAACTTTCTCGACTCATTTTTTGGTTACGCTCGACCACCGGACATAGGGTCGACCGGTCGGACCCCCATCGACCGGCCGCCTGTGTAAATGTGTTTTCTCATTTTCAAACGTCTATTTGTCTTGCGACCGTCGCCTCAAGTTTGACAAAGAAAATTCTAACCGTTGTGCAGCAGACGACTTTTTCCCTAAATTGTGGGATTGATTTCTAACACTCTTTTCTTCAATTGTCTTGCAATTTTTTACAGAAATTCATGTCCCCAAGAGGAGCCTATCATGTACAGGACATCTTCTATAAATAGAGGAAGAATTGAAGCAACACTATAAGAGAGAAAACTACAACACAACAAGATACACTCAAGAATACATTTGTTCTTACATTGTCTTATTTCTTGTTGTAATTTGCCTAGCTATTCACTTTCACATTCTTGAGGTCTAGGCTATTCTTGATTACACTTGCACTCAATTGTATTATTCATTATCGAGTTGTAATCTTGAATTTGTGGTCGTCATTCAAACACAAGATATCCTTGTGAGTGTTCTTGTGGTAAGAACACACTTGGGTGAACTAGGTGTTAGGTGTAAGAAGATTGTGGTAATCTTCTTGTTGAGGTGTTGAAGAGTGTGGTGCTCTTCAAGGGTGAAGATTGTGGTAATCTTCACAAGGTGCCGTTTGGAGATTGTGGTAATCTTCAAGTGAGATTGTGGTAATCTCAAAGGTGGTGTTGAAGAAGAGTGTGGTGCTCTTCAAGGTGTTGGTGTAAGATTTTGTTGTAATAATTTTGGTAATTATTAATAAAATCTTTTTCTCTTTTCGAAATCCATCCCTGATATCTTTGGGGTGGTAGAGGATTAGGCCCTAGGTGGGTTGAACCTCTTTAAATCGACGCGTGTTGCTTACATTCCGCACCTTTATATTTGTCTTTGAGCATTCAATTCGAAAAAAAGAGGGATAAATCGAAAGATGGAGATAATCTATTCACCCCCTCTAGATTATCGTAGCGCTTGGACTTACAAGTGGTATCGAGCCAAACTCTTTGGCAAGCTCGTTTCACATCGCGAGTGAAGAGAAAAAGCGATCGACGACTCTGAACGAAGCTCATCTATCCGGCACCTCCACCACCAAGCCACCACTATTTGATTCCAAGAATTTTAATTTCTGAAAAGAAAGAATGGAATGCTATTTACAAGGTTGCGGGTTCGATATTTGGAACACCGTCATCAATGGAGAATCTATTCCGATGAAAGATACACCACACACCTCAAAAGGCTTCAAAAAGCTCAATGATGAAGAGAAGAAAATCATCTCCTTAAATGGTAAAGCTCTTAATATTTTACATTGTTCACTTACCACTTTGGAATTTGATCATGTTGTAGGTATTCGGTCGGCACATGAAGTATGGCAAAATTAGAAGCCATCTATGAAGTATATGCAAATGAAAGGAGCAACTCAAAAGCATCTACTTCACAAATGGATACAACATCAAATTCAACAACATGGTATAAGCCTTCTACAACCTCCCATGATGAACAAGTTGAACAATGCCTCATGGGCATCGAAGAAGAAAACGAGGTAAGTTCTAAACCCTCTACTTCTTATGACAATGAATTGCAAAATGAATATAGTGACTTGCAAAATGATTATGATGAGCTACAAGATGAATTCCAAAACTTACTTGTTAAATACAAAAATTTGAAAAAGGAATTCATTGTTTTAAAGAATGATAAGGATAGTTTATTTACTTCCTATGAATCACTATCATGTGCTCACACCACCACTCTTGACAAGGTTAGAAACCTTGAGAAAGAAAATAGTACTCTTGTTGAGGATATAAATTGCTTGAAAAATGATTTATCTAAATCCAACTTGAAAATACCGATAAGATGACCAATATTGTTGATTGTTGTGATAATTCAAACTAGAACTTGATCATAAGCCTAAGGGTGTCAATCACATGAAAAGGAATCAAGTCTCTAAGCACGTTGGTCATTATGCTCCTAGAATTATTACATGCTTTTATTGCGGTAAAAGGGTCATACGGTAAATACTTGTCGGGCTAGAAATAGCTCCATTATTGTTGGAGACCTAAAAGTCTCAAGACTAATCCCAAAGGACCCAAACACATAAGGGTACCACAAAACAATGTCATATTAGGTACCGTGAAAAATAATGATCGAAGAAAATTTATACCGCCAAGAAGACATCAAATGACCGTTTCATTTGATCAAAGAAGGAGAAACTATTTTCGACAAAGCCAATTTCCAAGAAGAGGGTATAATCAAAAATGGGAAGAACACAATCCTTGGAAATGGCAAAGACATCATCAACAAGATGATTTTCAAAGAAGAAGAGACTTTCAACAATGGGAAAGCAACAAACCTTGAAATGGAGCAATCAAAGAAGTCATCATCAACAAAGTGACTTCTCAAGGGGAAGATATCATCAACAATGGGAACGACACAACCCATGGAAATGGCGTAATTGGTAACCCGTATCTCCTATTTAAATATGCATTTTATTTTGTTATTATGCATGCTTTTATTTGTGTCTTAATTGCAAAATGAGTTTTCAAATATTTATTTTTTTAATTAAGGTCTTCAATATATACTTGTGCTTTTAAAATATTTTTGAAAAAGAAGACCTTATATGATGTTTTTAAAACTCTTGTGCATTTTTGTAGACTAAAGTGTGTTATCATCTTTTATGGATTTTTATGGCATGAGCTTACTTGTGATATCTCTTAGCCTACACTTTTATCATTATGATTTGTGCTAGATATGTTTTAAGAATTGTGTAGGATTTACATATTTTCACAAATGGCCATTTACGTCATTATTTGTCAAGAAAGGCATAAATTATCGAGGTACGTTTACTTGTGTTATTCTTACTCTTATAGACTCGATATATGTATTGCCATGTGCCTATGTGCTTGTTTTTCATAGTATTTCATACAAGTGCCATTAAGAGGATTTTTAGATTTTTTGAAAGGCACTATTCGATATTTGATTGCACATATTTGCCGTATCAACTCTTGTTCAAATACTTCTTTTAAATAAGGTCTCAACTATATGCTTTCGGATTTTCAAATTTCAAAAGAGACCTTTTGTAGCTTTCTTAAGCTTATTTGAACTTGCATGATTTATTAGACTCTTGATGATCTTCTAAATGCATAGTATGTGTTTATTGCTTCATGGTCTATATATATAGTGTCTATTTCTACTATGCTCTTATGCAAAATATTTTTGTGATTGATGATTGAGGCATGTTTTTACACTTGGACTATTTTTTCTTGCTTATATAAGCGATCTTGGTATTGAGTTTGTTAAGTTGTGTAGATGAGAAATGAAGTACTTCAAATATTAGTTACCTCAAAATATTTGGATGTAAATGTTCTATTATGAACACCTTAGATCAATTGGATGGCCTATGATGATAGTGATGAAGAAGACAAAAAGGGTATTCCGAACAAACTCGATGACCAAGGCAACATTGGTCGAACTAAGGCGAGGTTAGTAGCTCGAAGGTATTTTCAAGAAGAAGGTAATTAATTTTGTTGTAACATTTGCACTCATAGCACATTTAGTAGCTATTTGCATTTTACTTGCCCATTCTTGTTTTAAAGAAAATTTCAAGCTTTACCAAATGGATGTTAAATCCAACTTTCTAAATGGTTTTATTCAAATATAAGTCTATCGGAGTCTAAAATTTTAGGCCAAATGATCTTTATAAAAGGCCTTGTACAATTGATAGACTTAGCTATTTTTGCAAAATGATTTTACAAAAGGTAAAGTTGATACTACACTTCTTGTTTTGAAAAAGGGCAAGGTTGTTTACTTGTGCAAATTTTTGTTGATAATATTTATGGTGCTACTAATGAATATTTGTGCAAGATAAGTTTTTTCTAAGTTGATACTAGGTGAGCTTGAGATGAGAATGATGGGGGAGCTCAATTTCTTGCTTGGACTACAAATTATTCAATGCCAAGAAGATGGTTATATAAGAACTCTTGAAGGAGTTAAGCATTGAAGGAAGAAGAACCATCTCAACCTCTATGGCTAAAGATTGACAAAGGTTGAGAAAGGCATATCGGCCGACAAACAAATTCGAGGTATGTTTTCTTGTATTATTCCTATAGACTCGACATTCCATATGCCTTATGTCTATATGCTCGACTTCAAAAACTATCCCAACGAATCTCATTAAAGTGCTATTAAAAGAAATTTTCAAATATTTGAAAGGCACTTCTTCTTATGACTTGTTGTATCCAAAGATTTAAAACGTTCTTTTTTTTTTTTTTCGGGATAACAAGTTTGGTATCTATTATACGGTTATTCGTATTCAAAATTTGGTTCGTCATAATCGAACTAAACATATTGAGATTCGATATATTTTTTAAGGGATTGTGATTTTTAACAAAAACTTGAGATGTGTTTAATGCCGTCTCAAGGATAACTCGCGACTTTTTGATCGTTAACACCGAGTATTTTACCTCATTTCGAGCTTGATTATGACATAATGTATATTGAATGAGGTCTACGTTTGCATTTTTGCACGTTTTTAAAACTTAGGGGCGAAAATCGGATTTCGGATCAAAATCGGATTTTGCAAATCAAACGAACAAACTGGCAACCAGGCGGGGCCGACCGGTCGCCCACACACTGCCGAACGGTCGCCCTTGCCCATGACCGGTCGCCCTAAGGGATTTTTTGGTTAAAATGCTTCTGTTTTCCAGACTTAGCCATTTTGGCTCTTTTGGTTCATTTTTCGTCCCCTCTGTCATTTTCACACACAATTCACTTCAAATGTATTTTGTTGCATAAATTATATATCTTGGGGATTGTCTAGCTCGTTTATCATCATTGATGCTCATCTTTACCGATTGAATGGTAAGAATTTCACTCTCTTTAGCTCAATTGGGTTGAACCCTTGAGTTTGTGGCTTATATGTATTTTTCTTAATGCAATTCATATATTTTTGTGATGAGCTTATTGATTGTTGATGATTGACTTGTGTTAAATTGCATTTGGTGATGAAAAACTTGGCTTGATTTCATTTACAAGGGCTATATATATCTTTCTCAATTTTTGACGCCCGCCAAGTGTTCGATAAAATGTTTCAATGAAAAATTCATCACCTACATGATTCTCTCGATTTCAAAAGTCTTATACATTTATAGAGATCATGTTTTGCTTATAAAATGAGTTTTCCTAAACCTCTACAAGTCGTATGATTCGACTTTTCCCTCCTATTTGGTTTATAAGCTTCAATGCTCAAATAGCTCGATACATCGGTTTAGTTGCGCACTTTGATATATGATGTATTTATTGTGCTAACATTCTTTTGATGATTCCAAAGGGGAGAAACAGGTTATAAGCTCATTAGCTCATAAAAGCTAAGATAAGCTTAACGAAAAGAAGCTATAAGTTATGGCTTCATAAAGCCATAAGTTGTGGATCATATTTAGTCCACTTGGTGCATTATGGTTATGTATGAATCATGGTCCATTGGTTGTAGTATGGACTTATATACGGTTCTAATGATGTATCTTTGACAGGGGGAGCTTTTAAGTTTTGATACTTAAGCTCAATATCGAAAAGCTAATATTTTAGCTTATGTTTAAGTTGCTTCTATATAACTCTTGTTGTGCATGTTGATAGGGGGAGCATTTGCTATATGTGTTTGAATATCTTTACTCCCATCATTGTGATTATATTGCGTGGAATGTTGTCGCTCACAACGGAAAGTTCCTTTTTACCGGTAAAATGTTTTGTTTTCAAAATCGACCTCGTTAAAATAGTTTTGGTTTGTAATCATCAAAAAGGGGAGATTGTTTGATAAATGATTTTATCATGATTTTGATGATTTTGTTTTTATACCAAAACAATGTTTTTAAAGGTTGTCCAAATACTCCTAAATGATTTAAAATGGTTTTAATATTTTCCGAAGTATTTCTACAAGTTTATTTTCAATAAAACATTGGACAACACATTTGTTTCAGGCTCGACCGGCGCCCTATAGGGCAACCCGTACTGAAGATGTTTTTAGAAACCGAGACGAAAGGAGAAACAAGCGGTCGGCCAAAGTCATCTGGCGTCGGCCGATCCGATCGACGGCCGATGCCGCCAATGTCGACCGTACACCGCAAGTTTCACGATTGAAACAGAACTTTCGACTCATTTTTTGGTTACTTTCGGCCGACCTGGACATAGGGTTGATCGGTCGGACCCCGTCGACCCGGCCGCCTGTGTAAATGTGTTTTCTCATTTTCAAACGTCTATTTGTCTTGACGGTCGCCCCAAGTTTGACAAAGAAAATTCTAACCGTTGTGCACAGACATCTTTTCCTAAATTGTGGGATTGATTTCTAACACTCTTTTCTTCAATTGTCTTGCAATTTTTCTGACGAATTCATGTCCCCAAGAGGAGCCTATCGTGTACAAGACATCTTCTATAAATAGAGGAAGAATTGAAGCAACACTATAAGAGAGTAAACTACAACACAACAAGATACACTCAAGAATACACTTGTTCTTACATTGTCTTATTTCTTGTTGTAATTTGCCTAGCTATTCACTTTCACATTCTTGAGGTCTAGGCTATTCTTGATTACACTTGCACTCAATTGTATTATTCATTATCGAGTTGTAATCTTGAATTTGTGGTCGTCATTCAAACACAAGATATCCTTGTGAGTGTTCTTGTGGTAAGAACACACTTGGGTGAACTAGGTGTTAGGTGTAAGAAGATTGTGGTAATCTTCTTGTTGAGGTGTTGAAGAGTGTGGTGCTCTTCAAGGGTGAAGATTGTGGTAATCTTCACAAGGTGCCGTTGGAGATTGTGGTAATCTTCAAGTGAGATTGTGGTAATCTCAAAGGTGGTGTTGAAGAAGAGTGTGGTGCTCTTCAAGGTGTTGGTGTAAGATTTTGTTGTAATAATTTTGGTAATTATTAATAAAATCTTTTTCTCTTCAAAATCCATCCCTGATATACTTGGGGTGGTAGAGGATTAGGCCCTAGGTGGGTTGAACCTCTTTAAATCGACGCGTGTTGCTTACATTCTGCACCTTTATATTTGTCTTTGAGCATTCAATTCGAAAAAAAGAGGGATAAATCGAAAAGATGGAGATAATCTATTCACCCCCTCTAGATTATCGTAGCAGCTTGGACTTACGATTTGTCCATGAATTGGCTCAGTATATTTACTGCATAAGTGATATCTGGCCTAGTGATAGATTAGTTTTTCAACTAATCTTCTATAACTAGTGATATCTTTGATGAGATTAGATGATGAACACAACTTATGATTTTGTTCTATAGGAGTTTTGCAAGTCTTACACCTTATCATACATGTGTCATTGAGAATGTCTAAAGTATATTTTCTTTGATTCAAATGAATTCCTTGTTTTGATCTAGCAATCTCAATCCCAAGAAAGAATTTTACTTCTCCCAGATCTCTAACTTTAAATTTTGAATGAAGGAAATTCTTGACTGAATTGATGGTTTGAAGATTGCTACTTCCAATTAGAATATCATCAACATAGACAAGCAGAGCAATAAATCCAGAGTGATCATTTTTTGTAAAAAGAGAATAATCTGACATTGACTGTTTAAAACCTTCATCAAGTAAAACTTTTGTAAATTTTGAATTTCATTGTCTTGATGCTTGTTTTAAACCATAAAGAGATTTATGAAGTTTACAAACTAATGAAATCTGAGACTCCCCCTTAATGGAAAAACCAGGAGGAAGAGTCATATAGATATCCTCATCAAGATCTCCATTAAGAAAGGCATTATGGACATCAAGTTGATGAAGATGCGATTATGGATAGAGGCTAAGGCAAAAAAATTAATGATCAGAGAGATTTTGACAACAGACTAAAGGTTTCTTGATAGTCAAAACCTTCCTGTTGAGTGTAGCCTTTGGCAACTAATCGAGCTTTATATTTGTCATTGTGCCATCAGCTTTGAGTTTGGTTTTGAAAATATATTTGCAGCCAATTGGTTTCTTATCTTTAGGTAGGGGGACTATACTCCAAGTGCCATTGGCTGCTAAGGCTTGAAGTTCCTCATGGATAGCATTTTTCCAATGAGGAAATTTGATAGCTTCATGATACGATGTAGGATCAGAAATGGAGGATAAGGAAACTGAATAAGCCCTATAAGAGGGTGATAAATTATTTAAAGTGAAATATAAATGAAGAGGATGATTAGTTGAATTAATAACATTATTGCAACAATAATCTTGAAGGTAGGATGGTGGCTTGCGAATCCTTGTAGGTCTGTGTGAGACTAATGGATTCTGAATAGGTGGGGGAGAAGGATCAGAACCATCAGTATTAGGTTCTGTGTGAGAAATTGGTGAAGAGGGAATGTCTTCAGGATTTTCTGGAGAAACAGATTGATCAAGTTCTGTTGGGAAAAGATTTTGAGTCATAGTTGTAGGCATGGGAAAATTGTCAAAGCAATTTGTCATAGAAGGAGGAAGAGGGACAGTTGATTGATCAGAATTTGAGGATTGTTGAAAAGGAAAAATAGATTCAACAAAATAAACATCTCTTGAAATGATGGTTGATTTACTATCTAAATCAAAAACTTTGTAACCTTTGGTCCCATTTGGATAACCTAAGAAAATGCATTTCTTAGCTCGAGGTTCAAATTTAGTTTTATGTGATTTATTGTTTGAAACATAACAAAGACATCCAAATACTTATAAATGATCATATGAGGGAATTTGCTGAAACAAGACTTCAAAAGGAGTTTTATTCTGTAAAAGAGGTGTTGGGGTCCTATTGATCAAATAAGTAGCAGTTAAAATGGCATCTCCCCAAAAAGAAGTAGGTAAGCAAGCTTGAAATAATAATGCTCGTGCAACATTGAGAAGATGTTGATGTTTTCTTTCCACCACACCATTTTGTTGAGCTGTATAAGGACAAGATTTCTGATGAATGATACCTTGTGAATTAAAGAAAAGAGGCATATGAAATTCAAGGCCATTATCACTTCTTAAAATTTTAATTTTAATATTAAATTGATTGAATATCAAATGAAAGAAAGTCTGGAGAATTGATTGTGTTTCTGATTTATGTTTCATGAGATAGGTCCAAGTTACTCTACTATAATCATCTACAATGGTAAGAAAATAATGATGCCCTTTGATAGATGGTTTAGCATATGGGCCCCAAACATCACAATGTATAATATGAAAAGGTGCAGAGAAAATTGTGAATGGATTGGAAATGATTTCCTTCTTTGTTTAGCCAAATGACAAATACTACAATCATCTATTACAAGAGGTTTAAATTTTGATCCTATACAATCTATAAACTTCATCCTCTCAGTAATGATAAATGACCAAGTCTTTGATGCCATATCAAGCTTCATGAGCTGTTGATTGAACCGAGAAAACCGATGGATTTAAAGGTGCTTGGCTATAAGCCTTCTTGATAATTTGAAGCATGTATAATCCTTGATTGGCTTTAGCATGACCAATCATCATCCTTGAAGAAGGATCCTGAATGATACAATGGTGTTTAAAAAAGTCGAATGAAAGAGGAATGTTGAGTTAATTTATTGACGATAGAAGATTAAATGTGAATTGAGGGACACACAAGACATCTTTAAGGATAAGTTTTTCTGATAATTGAACAGTCCCTTTGTGTGTGACATTGACTTGAGTTCCATTTGGTAAATATACTAAAGTATTGAAAGCAACAGGTAGTGAAGTAAATAGAGAAGGACAACAAATCATATGATCAGAAGCACCTGTATCAATAATCCAAGCTGATTTTGATTTTGATTTATGATTTAAAAAATGCAGAGAATGATTGTTACCTGCCATATTTGAGAAATGAGGAGGGGTTGAGGTATGCTCTGCAGAAGTTGGCTGAGAAACCTCCATAGGGTCCCCATTGAGAAGAGTCATGAGCTTTTGTACTTGCTCTGGAGTGAATGAAAAAGCTTAGCCGCTTCGAAGTGGGCAACTGGATTTTCTGGTGCCTGCACACTGTTAGCTGAATGAGGTGGACCATTAGCATTTTTGCCTTTGGTAAACTTGAAGTTAGGTGGAAAACCAATAATTCTGAAGCATTTTTCTATAGTATGTCCTGGTTTTCCACAGTGTTGACAAACAACATCCATTTTAAACTTTCTTTTGGATTGAAGAGAGCCCACAGCAAGGGCTGAACTTTCATGAGAGGGCATCAAAGAAAGCCTAGCTTCCCTTTGCCTTTCTTCTTGAAGAAACATAACATAAGATGTAACCGTATCCAAAGAAGGAATAGGATTCATGAGAAGGATTTGACCTCTAGTACTTTCATATGACTCATTAAGGCCCATTAGAAATTTGAAGGTATAATCAGAGAACTGAGTCTCACAAACAGATTTCAGTGCATTGCAAGTGCAGTGACCACAAGTACAATGAGGAAAAGGTCTGTAATTTCGAAGTTCTTCCCAGATAGTGTTGAGGTAGTGAAATAATCGAGATAGAGGCGACACCCTGAGCGCAGAGCTAAGCCGGTATTGAAGTTGATATATCCTCACACTGTCAGGCTGGGAATACCTGAGCTTAAGAGTATCCCAGACCTCTTTAGCAGAGTTCATATAGATGATTGAGGAAGCAATTTCTTTTGTGACAGAGTTAATAAGCCAAGTAAGGATGAGATTGTTGCACCCGAGGATGTAAAGAACATCACTAAAGTCTGCGGGGATGGATCCATCAAGAATCCTTGTTTATTTTTGACGATATCTTTGAGTGAAAAAGCTCTGCTCCAGGTCGTAATTGGTACCATCCAAAGGTGGTTTAATCTCAATGGTATGTGAGTTATCGGGAAGGAGGGAGGTAGAATGGTTTGTTGGGGTCTTCGAGAGGAAAGGGAGTAGGCAAATGGGCTGCCATGTTTTGAATGTTGCTATCTTGAGCATCTTCAGTTTCTTGGATAGTGGTCATGATGAATGAGCAGATGCAAGAATGATTATCAGAGGTAATTTATCAAATAGGTTGAAGGTGTTCAAGAACAAAGAGAAAGAGGATGATGAATAAATGAGAAAAAAAATTCCCAGATATGCAGAAAAACTGAAAAAGAGCAGGATTAACCTTGGCTCTGTGATACCATATTAAAATATGTACGCAGTGGGAAGCAAGAAAACGACTGAATACATTACTTTATTGAATGGAATAAAAGTTGTACATTCCCACTATTTATACACATCATCAAGAAGAATAAAAAATGAGAAAAAGGAATAAAAATCTACAAGGGAATCTTATAAAGTTGCAGCTAACTTTTCTACAGTGATTGTTTTGTACTATTTCATTCAATTGGTTTGTCCTTTTCAGCAGATATTTCACTTATTTGCTTTTTGGTCCTCATATCTTGTTCTATTTTCTGAGAATTATAATTAAAATATAGAAGAAAAATCTTATAATACTCTTTGACAATCATATATCAATAATTTTACCCTATATTTGTTTTTAAAGAAATTAAATTTAATTAAATTAATAACAAATAAATTGCTAATAAATTTAAATGAAGATTCATATAAATCTGTAATATGTTATTTAGAAAGCATCTTCTGGAGATTCTTTTTTATTTCTTCACTGTAAATCTCTTAATTGCAATATTATTTTTCCATATTTTTATTTTAAGATAAAATAGATAACCCCACATTGTAATTTGATTGGTTACTTGAGTCGTTTTCTCTTTCTTTTTTAAGGATGGTTACCTGAGTTCTTCTTGTCCACATAATATAAATATCTACTAATTCAACGCTAAATTTCTATTGAGCAAGTCTCTTGTGAGACGGTCTCACGGATCTAAATTCGTGAGACGGACCTCCTAAGGGTTCCGTCTTGAGAACATGAACCATGAAAATAAATTTAAAAATAATAATGAACCATGAAGAAATAAAAATGGACCCTAAAAACATGAACCATGAAGAATAAACCCGAAAAATAAAAATAAACCCAAAAAATAAAAAAATAAACCCTAAAAAAACTAAAAAACCTAAAAACCCAAATCAATTAAACATAAACTCAAGAAACAAAATAAACTCTAAAAAAACAAATATAAACCCTAAGAAAAATAAAATCTGAAAAAAAAAACCTTTAAAACTTTGTGTAAGGGTTCCGTCTCACGGATCTAAGTCTCACGCAAGTTTTTGCCATTTCTATTTAATTATTAAAGACTTATAATTAAAAATAATAATAATTTATGTAATACTGTTTATTGAAAAAAAAAGTTAATGTGTCTTCTTGTATTATTAAAGTTATACAATATATTTATTTTAAATTATATTAAGATTAATTATTGATATTTAATTATATAAGGATAAATTCTTTTTGTTTATGGTAGATGTGTAAGTAAATTCAACATTTTAATTAAATCAAGGGTGTTTTTGTCCATGAACCAGTTTCTTTATTGTTTTAGGGGGGTATTTGAAGGTTTTAATAGTAGAAGTGAATATTTGATACAAAGTGAATAGTACAAGGGGGTAAAATGAATTTTACCCTAAAAAATATTATTTTTTCTCAAACTATACCGACCAGTTACTAACAAATCACCAACACATTTTAGATTTTAAGATAGAAATATTGTATGTATATTAACCAACAGTTTTAGATTTTGTTGGTAAATATTTACCTACAATGATTTTACCTACAATTTATAATTATCTTAATACTTACTGATTTTAATGTAGGTAAATTGGTTTTTTCTTGTAATATATAATTTTATAATTTCTACTTAGATTCGCGGAAAATATAATTATTTCATGAGAGATAGGTGGAGGATTCTTACTCTTAGTTGGACATTTGCTTTAGTCGATCATTTGATTTTTTCTGGATAATTAAAAAAATTAAAAAACCGAGGTTTGGGGTAATTATAGAAAAGGATTATTGATCTTTTAATACTTGAACTATTGATTTTTTTTTATTTAATATTATTTAGAGGAAAAACATCTCTCATTAGGAGAGATGATATTTGGTCTCACCTAGGCCATCTCCAATCCATTATACCAAATTTGGTGTAAAAACTACACCAAATTTAGTGTTTTGGTATAATTTTGTCAAAACCATCTCCAACTCATTACATCAAATCTTACACCAAATGAATATTTTATTCTTGGGGTGGCGCTATTAACACCCCTTTTTTTTGAGTACACACACCTTCTAAGACACCACCCCCACTTTTTCAAATATGGCACAATTGTTAAATACACCCCCTATTTTTTCCAATTTTACCCTTTTATGAAAAACCCTAGGTGGCATGATGGCACGATGGCAAAAACATGGCACGATGGCATTTTCACCATCATGCTGCATGGCACGATGGGCCATGTGGCACGATGGGTATCGTACTATTCTTGTGCGACAATATTTTTCAACTTAAAAATTTGAGAAATAACATATTTTATGCTATAAACTAAGAATATACATTCATTATTTGGGGATATGAATACTTTATTGTTCGAATCTTCAACAATTTGGGCGTTGGAAAAATCTAGGGTTTGTATAAAAAAAATAACTTTCTTCGAGAAGAAGAAGAATGTGGGTGAATGATGTGAGTGTATTCAGAACTTATTTAAGCAAGGGTAATACAGTCTTTTAAGTGAATGTCATTTTTGCAATTATTCGTGTCAGAATCTTGAACCCGAACCGACCTACTTATTTCACGAGTAACCCGAACCCTTGAACCGAACCGCGTAACCACAGAATCTGCTAATAAAATTATTTTCCTATATATTTAAAAGTTTTAATCAATAAATTTATTTATTTTTAAATCAATAACTATCCTACACTATTCAATCAATAAAAAATTATCACAATTCACAACATACAAAAAGAAATAACATAATTGCATAAATAACATAACACGTTGATCATATTTTAGGGACAATATTAAAAAAACATGCATAATAATAACAAATACATAATTAAGGAGGTTTTATCATTTAAGTTTTACGGATATGTCTTGTTTGTTGTTTTTCTTACAATTAATTATTTACTTAATTTTTTTTTAAATTCACAAACGGGTTAAATGGGTCGTAGTAGGTTGACCGGAACCCGACTTGTTTAATTGGCGGGTTATTCGGGTTTGACCCATTTTCGACCGGACCCACGAAGCCTGGACCCATACCCATTAATTTCGTGTTAGGTTAGTGGTCGGGTTTTGCGTGTCGGTCCGAAATTGACACCCCTAAGTAAAAACAATTCTGCAATTGGAAAGAAAATCTATCATGATCCGCCACAATCATTAATTATCTCAATCATTAAAAAGTATCTCGACGTAAATCAATCCCAAATTTAGATTACTACCCTTATGGTTTTTATATTTCACCAATATATATGTCATAAAAGAATACGAGAAAAAACAACTAATTGTGCGTTTGTTAAGAGTTATCTAAAAGAAAAAGAACACTAACTATCTTTGGATCCCAAAAAACATAAAAAAAAATTGAAAACAAAGTGCCCACAAAATCGCGTCCTTAAATAAGACAATTAATTACAATTACACCCCCATAAAAAAACCACTGAAATGAAAAATTACTATATTGTTCTTAATGAATGATAGCTACAAACTGCCTAAAATAGTGGAAAGATTTCATTCATCCAAAGTTTTCAATCAATTGCTAAACTTAATCTCTATGGTCTTACCCCAGGACATTGGTCTCATTTGAACCAATTCCTATATATATTATTTAGAGGGAAAGTTTGATATAACATCACCCACTAAACTATTTTTTTTCCTACTTAAACCCCTGAACTACATGAAAATTGCTTATGTCCCATCTCCTCCTCCCCGTGGCGGAATATTCCTATCAGATCCACTGTCACATAGTTTTAGGGTTACATTTTTGTGTAGTCCAAGAGGCTTATGATGTGGGGTAATTATTTACAAATTATTTAATTTCAACATTAATTATTTATTTGCCCATAATTACTCATTATTGGGTAAAATTATCAAATGGACTTCGAAGCCCAAATCATCAATCAAAGCCCATGAGGGTGAAGCCCAAAGGTTTTAGGTATAAATAGTATATCTTCATCCACTTGTAAGTTAATAATCACTCTTTTACTACTTAAGTTCCTTTATGCTTTGAACTAATCTCATATCCATCAGACTTAAAGCATAAGAAGACTTCTTTGGGATATCTTCAGGGCCCTTCTAAGTTTTAACCTTGTCTGTTCATAGGGATGCAAAATCACCGGGGGAAATCATTCCCCATTGGTACCCGGTTAAAAGAGAATGGGGAATTACAAGCTAATTCGAGGATGAGTGCGATTGAGTTCGTTCAAGCTCGTTTAGATGAGTGCAGAGTTCGTCTAAAATTCGACAACAATTCAAACAAACTTAAACAATACTATGTTTGGTTGTACTGGATTCATTTACACATCTACATACTATGGAATCAAAATCAGGGTTGAATAATAACATGTTATTCAATGTTTGATTCAAAATCAACTATTAAAAACTCGATCAAGCTTGTTTCATTAACATAACAAACTAAACACAATCATATTTATCCACTCCATAAAATGTGAATCTCGGATCCAACTCACCGAATGAGCAAAATAAAAATGAAATACATGTAAAAAATGTATTTACTCGATTTCGATTCATGTTTGGTTCGATTTAGTTTGTTCAAGCTCGATTTCATTAATAACCAAATCAGACTCAATTATAATTTGAAAGCTTGATAAAAAAAAATTAACAAATTTGACAAATATATTGTTAAAATCCAGTCAATTCATTTATGCCTCTAATAAAAAAAGGGGAGGGAGGCGGATGGAGTACTATTTTGTTTCATTAATTTGTGTCTTGTTTTATTTTAATTTATTTATTAAAACGGCACAAAAGAATTTAATCTATTTTCCGAATCTCCCTTCCCACGTAGTTCTGCGCACGTTTCTTCGTCTTGTCATTTCTCTGTCCCGTCCTCTCTCTTTCTCGCCTCCGAAAAACATGCACCATTTCTACGAACAAAACTCCAAACAGAAATTCAATTTTTGACCCAAAACGCCTGTTTTTTTTTCCCCAAAATCCTCTTCAGAAAAGCAATTGAAGACTGACTGATGAGATGTTTATTTCTGAATGAGGGCACCCATTTTTTCTTTTCGTCTTGTTTTTTTCTTTCCGATTGATTACCTAAGGAAAGGGATAGTTTCTGGGTTCCATTAGTGCGCGGATGACCGAGAAAAATAATATTTTTTTCTTTTTACGTTAAGCGTTTTTGGGAAATTTTGTGACATTAGATGAAAATTAATAATCTATAAAAAAGGAAACCGAAAAAAATCAGAAGAGGCCAATAGGTATTTGTGGGCTTCTCAGAGGTAATTTTTTTCTGGGATTTCCAGATAGTAGCTGAAAGATTTCTGTTTTTTTTCTTCATATTTATTGGGGCATTGCATTTAAGGCTCAAAACCAAGAAGATTTAATTATTCTTGTGTGCATGCATAGCTACAGATTAGGCTATGTATGTTATTGTTTGGATTAAGCCAAATGAGAAGGGCAACAATATGGGTATGGGTTAATGATCATTTGAGAAACAATGGACACCAGATTTGTGGCCTTTCTTGTTGCTTTTATCTGTGTTTTTGCAGCAAATAATTCAGAAGGAAGGAGGAAATTAGCAGAAAGCTTTGTAGACAATAATGGAGTTTCTAGGGATTTTCAAGATATCGATAAATATAAGGTATGTGAATTTGGCAATTGATTTATCTCTTATGCTCGAAATTGCTAATATGTCTGTTTATTTGTTCCTTTATGTGTTATGATATTTATCTGCATTGTATGTGTTGTTCTGTAAAATATCTTCCGTTGATCAAATATTTTTTTTTCTCTGTTATTGTCAGGAAACACCTACAATAACAGTTTATTTGTAAACATATATATGTAAATCCGTTTTTTAGCTGGAAATGGCACCCCACTTGAAATCGGGTGAAGCTTTACTTGTCCAAGTTGACCGTATTCGAGTTTGCCTAATTTAATGAATATTAAATATATGGAAATTCCTACTGCAAAACAGACATTGGCATGATTGACAGATTGTGTGATAAGTTTCTCTTCAGTTTTTTCTGTTCACAATTGAACAGAAGGTTGACATTGTAGTTCTGTAAAGGGGTGTAAAAGGTAACACTTACCATTATCTTTAGTGTTTTGGTGTGAGGTGAGCAACAAAACTAGCTTTTGGACCTTTTTCATGCTTATGTAGATCATTGGACTTATTCTAGGTCCAATATGAAAGTATTTAGAGAGCATTGCTAATCCCCTAACACATTGTGAAAATATATGTCGAGGGGCTTTTATTATGTGCTTTGTTACTTTTAGGTACTACAGCAATAATAATATTGATTCGTTTATGACAGCCAATTAGATTATCTTCATTTATACTCCAAGGGCTCGTTTGCTTTTGTTGATGGGATTGGATACATTTTAGGATAGGTTTAGCATTGTATGGAGTATATAATTCGGTATAATTTGGTGTTTGGGATATAAGATTAAGATATTTATTTTATTTTATGAGTTCGGTTACAATTCATTGCTTGAGATCAATGATTATCTAGGATAATATTGCGAATGTCTAAAATACCCCTATCATTTTAAAAAAATGTGATCAAAGAAGTATAATGAGAGGGAAAGTAAAGGGCAAAATTGATAATGCTACAAGTGGGAAAAGTATGGATTGTATAATATGAGAGGGGAGGGTGGGATTACCAATCAAATGGTTGAATGATTATTTCTTGGGCCCAACCACCAATCACGGGCTTTAAACAACAATGAAAACAATGGAATTGGGGTGATAATAGTCCTTTTCCATAGAGTCACAGAAGTCAAATGCGTCCGAAGGTGGTTAACTCACAATCCCGTAAACGATGAAACTTAACCACAAATTCTGTTGATGGCAGTTGATGTTTGAATTGAGTTATTTGTTAAATTTTTGGTGTTATGATAGGATGAACTACAAAATGAGCTAATTGGATTTCTTATGTTAGGCGTGAAGCTTCTTCATGCTTCTTTGTGGAATTTGTTCTTGCTAGAGATGGTTTTCTTGGTGTGGTTTTCTGATATCCAAACGAATATTGTGAAAAGTCGAAAATGAAAATGTCCTAAATCTGAACTGGGTTAAAAGTTTGATAGCTGAAATTTGATCACTCAAATATGTTAAAAGATCTACCAAAGAGAATTGGTTTGCCTCTTTTTTTTTTTTTTTAAATTATTTTTCAAATTGAAATGGTTCACAGATTCTGTTCCAGTGATTTCTTTTCGTGATCCTCAACTAGTGGCCTTGTTAAATACGAATACGAAACTTGTGCAGCTATAAACTAACAAACTCTTTTGGCGAATTGAGTTCTGGTTTGTGAATAATTAATATAAGAGGAAGATCTTACTGTGTAGAAATAGTTCTGTAATGTGTATGGTGATATAAGCAGTGCGACTGACAGTACGAGCACAATATGTCGAGTTCTTATCTATTTGGTTGATATTCTTGAAAAGAGTACTCAAGCTTTAAAGTTTTATCATTTTGTCTGAAAAGACATCTGAGCTAACGAATACAAATCACCACCGATATCCTCACGGGAAATTAAAAAATTTACCTGCGTATGGGAATATGAATTCTGCATTTTTGAACAGGCTTAATTACAGCTTCGCTCCTGTAAGTATAAGGGTGTGGCATATTTAGTCCTGTAAGTACAGGACCAAAAATGCCACACCATTCTACTTACAAGACCAAAACTGCAATTAAGCCTTTCTGAACATAGATTTACGATAGAGTTCTGCTTGGAGAGTATAACAGAGTTCTCCCGAAATATTTTTTGATACTTATCTTATCTGACAGGCTGAACAAGTGTGGGACTACTGTAAAAAGAGTTAAAAGACAATACAATAGCTATTAAGGACTTAGATTCGGATCTATATCCATCAACAACCAGCAGAAACAATGGCGTTGAATTTGATTCAAATTTGTCGGTGGAAAGAATTATACAGAATGCTATCAGCGATCTGCCTCCAAAGATGAAGAAAACTATTTTGGACTGCCTGAGGGAGAAAAATTTTCCATTGCAAGTATTAAAAGATGAGCAAGAGACTTTGCCCATTAAGCATCAAACAGTGTTTTCGTTTTGGACAAGTATTCCTAGAAGGTACCTAAGACGTAAAAGTGGCAAACATCGACATGTAAGAATCGCGTCGGCCCCGGGTCCGGCATTATTACCAGCTTTTATCGATGCAGCAATGATACATCAAGTCCCTACTCCGTCTCTGTCTCTCTCTTTGTCTCCGTCTCCGTCCCCATCTCCATCTCCATCTCCCGTTCCAGAGCCCCCGGCCAGGGCTCCCGAACCGGATCCTCCACCGTCGGATTTGGATATCAATAAACCCTCACAACCAACGACAAACGTTTTGCCTGTTCCCTCGCAACAGAACAATAATAATAATAATCAGAAGTATATTATAGCTGCTGCAGTTGCAAGTGTGGTAGCGGTGCTTGCTCTTATGGCTCTGTTCTTGTTCGTCTGTTTGAAGAAAAAAAAGAGGGTCGAGCCAAAAGATGGGCAAAGAGACGAGAAGCCTCTTCTCAACTTCAGCGCCAGTGATATTTCTGCAGGTATTTTATGGATTATGGTTGAGCGTGTATCATAAAGATTAGGAGTAATTACAAATTTACCCCGAGTTTTAGGCCTAATTACAAAAAGTTCCAGTTACCTTTCAAAATTACAAATACCACACAAGAAATAACCAATTTACCAATAGAAAATTTTGTAGGCAAGTATTAAGATAACTGTAAAGTATAGGTAAAATCGTTGTAGATAAAATCATCGTAGGTAAAAATTTACAAACAAAATCTAGAACTGTTGGTAAATACCTACAGTATTTCTGTCGGTAAATTTAAAAATTGTTGGTGATTTGTTGGTATAGTTTGGGGAAATAATATTTTTTATTCTGTCGGTTTTGTATAGATAATCTGTAAATTTTAGTGACAAAATCATTTATGTTGGTAAATTGAAAGTCCTTTTTTTTTTGGGTAGTGTACCCTTTGACATTTATTTTTATTTTAAAAATTGCACCCTCATGAGTGGGGTATTTGTTAGGTAAATACAAACCTCTAGGGGTGTTTGTAACACTTTGAAGGGGTATTTGTAATTTTGAAAGATAACCGGAGTTTTTTTTTTTTTTTTTTTTTTAGGCTAGACCTCAAGGGTATTTGTAATTATCCCTATAGATCCGTTAGTTATGTTTCGTTCTTCATGGCCATAATATAATCGTTCAGGTTCTTCGTCCCCTGGGTAATCCAAGCAGTAAAGATTTCAAGGCTCCATCGAACGCTCACGGTCCATTAGACGCTAATTGTGATTCTTCTCAAGCCGTGTCTAATTCAACAGAAGCTCATGCAGAAGCAGTTGGAAAAACTGCCACATTACCACTTCCCCCGGGAAGAACCGCACCACCGCCGCCACCACCCGGACCACCACCTCCTCCGCCTAAACCGCCTGCTCCAGCCGCCCCTCCGCCTCCGCCTAAAATCGGCCGTCGTCCTCCTAATCCACCTGTGCCGGCGAAGCCTTCCCTTCTCGGGCCCCACCATCGACGTTCTTCTACCGGTGAGGCGAGTGATGTTTCTGATGAATCCGAAGCTCCCAAAACCAAGTTAAAGCCGTTCTTCTGGGATAAGGTTCTTGCAAGCCCGGACCATTCGATGGTCTGGCATGAGATTAAAGCTGGGTCATTTCAGTTAGTATTTGTAGATTTGACTTTTACTTTGAATAGGGATAATTACAAAAGACCCTGAGGTTTGGGCTAATTACAAAAAAACCTAGAGATGTTTCAAAACTACAAAAGCCCCTCATGTTTGATTTTGTCTTAAGTAACTGTAATATTTCTAGAAATGTCAGGAGGTTTTTTGAAATGTTCTTTACTTATGAAGAGGAAAATGTAAGATATAATCAAACCTCAAGGGTTTTTTTTTGTTTGCAATTTTCAAAAACTTCTGTGTTTTTCTGTAATTAGCCGGAACCTCGGGTTCTTTCTTTTTTTTTTTTTTTGTAATTATCCATTTTGAGTATGATATTTTCATGTGTCAATTATTCATGTGATCTCTTGATTTGCTTTCTGGATTTGCAGATTTAATGAGGAGATGATGGAAACTCTCTTTGGATATGCGCCGGCTGATAAAAATAAAAACGAGCACAGAAAAGATTCACCTTCCTTTGAATCTCCTCCGCAGTTTATTCAGATTATCGATCCTAAAAAATCACAAAACTTGGCGATTCTCCTAAAAGCATTGAATGTGACAACAGAAGAAGTCTGTGATGCCCTCAACGAAGGTGCCTTTTACAAGACTTGGCAATTTTTTCGAAACCACTGAATACATGTGCATGATATATTAGATGACTAGCATAAAAGTTAGGGATAATTACACAAACTACCTCCAAGATTTAGCCTAAGTACAAAAAAAATCCAATTATCTTTCAAAATTACAAATATCCCCTTGGGGTTGTATTTTTTTACCTAACAAATATACCCCCTCTAGAGGCCTCTTGAGGGTGCAATTTTGTAAGCTAAGAACAAATGTCAGGGGGTATTTGTAATTTTACAAGATAACTGAGTTTTTTGTAATTAGGCTAAACCTCAGGGGTAGCTTTTGTAATTACTCTAAAATTTATAAACACTGGACAAAAGGTGTCCTAGGCTGGATGTTCTTCGTGTCAATATCCTTCCTTTACTTCATTCCTGGACTTTCCCTTGAAAATCTATCGAAGCTTTAGAGCAATTTTATCCCTTTAAGTTATTATTATGTGTTTGTGAATTAGTCTCTGCATTTTCTAACTTCTTGATGGAGTGTCTATTTATAATATCAATCAGGTAATGAGCTGCCAGCAGAACTCGTCCAGACTTTGTTGAGAATGGCACCGACAACGGATGAAGAATTAAAACTTAGGTTGTATGGTGGAGATGTTTCTCACCTTGGCCCAGCCGAGAGGTTTCTCAAGGTCCTCGTTGACATTCCATTTGCCTTTAAACGTCTCGAATCGTTGTTGTTTGTAAGCACGTTCCAGGAGGAATTTTCGTCAATCAAAGAGGCCTTTGCTACTTTAGAGGTTTGTATACACCCTATAATAAATTTTAATTTCCTTTTATAGTGTCCAGTTTCATTTAAAGTAGGAGATTTTTCTTAATATATCATGGTTATAGGAATTTTTAGAAGAGAAAATCCATAAATTTTTAAACTGAACGTTTGCTGGTGATTCAAATATGTGTGGTGCATTCTAGTTTGGAATAACGGTGATATGGTTTTTTCTAGCTACGAATATTATACTAAAAACTATTATGATTTATTAATTGAAGGGTTAGAAATATTTATTTGAAGATTGACAAAGAATGTCACCCTATATCATTGGTTCTGCTTCTGGTAGCTTCGGGAAGCTTGACTCATTGGCTTAATGCAAATGGGAGCATTCTTTTGATGCCAATTTGAAACTTATTTCCCGAGCTTGCCTTATTAGTTGCAGCCATGGGTGTAAATGAATAGAGTAGAACTGAACATAGTATAGTTCAAGTTTGTTTGAGTTTTTATCCAGCTTAAAAAGATTGTGTATGAGTTTGGTTTAATTATTAATTGAATCGAGCTTGAACGAGTTGTAGTTGAGCTCGAGTAACTTGATATTTTTACACTTTTCTTTTACTAATTTAGTTGAAACTCCAGCCAAGCTTTAACATCTTATCAAATTTGGTGAATATTTATGTATGTTCCAACAAACCGAGTTCAGATGCTCTCTTAATGATCGAGTTCGAGTTGATTATCGAATAGTTTGATGTGTTTTTCAATCGTACTCGAGGGGATAAAATTGGCTGACAGATATTTTTCATTGTGCCAAATAATACATCATGGACGTTTCATGTTGCAATTTTAGTTGGCTCGCCTTTTCTTATCTTAATGATGGACAATCTCATTCTAACTGTGAGTTTTTTCTTGAATTTACATTAACACCACCCCTTTTAGGTAGCATGTAAGGAGCTCAGAAACAGCAGACTCTTCCTCAAACTCTTGGAAGCTGTTCTCAAAACCGCAACCGAATGAACGACGGCACTTATCGTGGTGGGGCCCAGGCGTTCAAGCTCGAAACACTCTTGAAATTGTCGGATGTGAAAGGAACGGACGGGAAGACCACGCTGCTGCATTTTGTCGTCCAGGAAATAATTCGGTCTGAAGGTATAAGAGCCGCTCGTAGATTAAGAGAGAGCCGGAGTATGTCCAGTGTTAAGACGGAAGATCTCGTTGAGGACGCTTCTAATGAATCGGAAGAGTATCACCGAACTCTAGGTCTTCAAGTGGTTTCCGGGCTTAGCAGTGAATTACAAAATGTAAAAAAGGCGGCTATAATCGATAACGAAAGCGTAAGTGAATCCGTGTCTAAACTCGGACAAGCACTTGTCAAAACGAAAGCGTTTCTCGACACGGAGATGAAGGGCATTGAGGGAGAGAGTGAGTTTCGTAATGCTCTTACGAGTTTCGTTGAGCAATGTGAATCCGATATCAAATGGATGAAAGACGAAGAGAAGAGGATAATGGCCCTGGTGAAGAGCACGGGAGATTATTTCCATGGTAGAGCCGGAAGGGACGAGGGCTCTCGTCTCTTTGTGATTGTTCGTGATTTCTTGTTAATGTTGGATAAGGCGTGTTTGGATGTGAAAAACTCGTCGAAATTGCCGTCAAAGACGCCGAGGAAAGAGGCTTCGGCATCATCGTCTTCGCCTACTTCCAAAGAATCACCGTCCGAGTCGTCACTTGATATTCACCGACGACTGTTTCCAGCAATGAGGGAACGCCAAATGGATGATGATTTCAGTTCGGATGATGAAACCTGATCTCTCTCTATTAAAAGGTATGCAGAAGTTTCATTTTATATGGAATTACGCGTGGGGTAAAATGTAAATTACAAAAACTACCCCTAATGTTTAGTCTAATTACCAAAAATCCAGTTATCTTTGAAAAATTACAAATAACCCTTTAAGGTACTGCAAATTGTATTTACTTAATCTATACCCTATTAAGGGTGCAATTTGTAATACCAACACAAATATCGAGGGGATATTTTTATTTTGAGATAATTACAACAAAACCCCTGAGGTTTGGGTTGATTACAAAAAGACCTAGAGATTTTTGAAAGTTATAAAAACCTCCCTGAGGTTTGATTCCGTCTTACATTTTCCTTCATAAGCGAAAAAAATTTCAAAATCCCCTCTGACATTTGTAAAAATATTACATTTACCAAACCTGAGGTTTTATTGTAAGTTTGAAACATCTCTCGGGTTTTTTGTAATTAGTCCAAACCTTAGGGGTGTTCTTGTATTATCCCTTGTATTTTTGAAAGGTAGCTGAGTTTCTTTGTAATTATGCTAAATCTCAGAGGTATTTTTTGTAATAAATCCTTACACACACTTGTCTCTTCTTTCTTACCACTCCGCAGCTGTCTGAGCCTCTGAGGAACATAAGATAGGAACTTAACTCATTGTACACTTACTGACTTTGTGGTTCTAGTCTATATGCGTCTTCTGATAATCGTCTTCATTTTTCCATTCTAAGACAAATAATTTTTGCATCTAACTTTGAAGATATATCAACATGCAGGGACTCGCTTCTGAGATTTTAACTAACTTTTGCTCGGGTGGACACGAGATCTTAGAGCTGATACGGTTCGATGATGGAGAACCACAATGACAAACATATACAAGTTTGAGGACTTATAATTATATATTTTTTTGTACATATACAGGTGAAAAAGTTAAACAAAGCTACAAGAGTTTCATCTTCTTAGAGATATGAAGTAGATATACCTGTTGTTCATGCTTGTGATGAGGTTCAAACATTTTTTGTCTGTGAAATCTGAATGATTGTTAGGATAGAAGTGTCACAAATTTATACTATATGGTTAAACCATCTGTTCTTGTCTAGATTCTGTCGTACATTTGCTTCTTTCTTGTTTTCTTTCTTCATTTAAGCCCTATCAGTGGAAAATACTGAGTTTCTTTTCTTTTCTTTTCTTTTTTGAATTCAAAATGTACAAATTAATAGCATAATTAATAAAATTATTGGAAGACCTTATGATGTCAAAATTGTTAAAAACTAGTAAAAGCCAGTGTTTTCTCCTATAATTTTTTTTTTCAAAATGTGGTTACTGCATAATGTTAAAGTTGCATTTTGTGGGTCATATGTTGTGGATTCAGCCATGCCCAATTAAGGCATATGTAAACTCAAATTAGGGATATTTACCAAAAAAAGAAAAAAAAACCTGAGGATTGGGCTAATTACAAAAAAAACCCGAGATATTTCAATTACAAGAAGTCTCCTCATGTTCATTATTAGAGATGTTAAATGGGCCGTGCCCCGGACCATTTAAACCGGAAAAAAGAGGGTTAGGGCCGAATTATTTTGGCCTGTTTAAATCTGGGCCTTTTTTGGTCTGGACCGTTTACCCCGAGGCCCGTTAGGGCTAGCCCGCTAGCCCGCCAATTCTGTTTTTTTAAAAAATAAATATAAATCTATTTTATTACATGTTACCTATTACTAAATATATTTTTTCAAGCTCATATCTTCCCATCTTTAATAGGTTTAAATATATAATTCTTAAAACTATGAGTTATAGTCATATTAATATTTTTTTTAAAAAAAAGTATTATTTTTTTTTATTTTATATGGGTATATATTATATAATGCTATCTTTTATTATTATAGTTTTATTTTAAAATTAAATTTTATAATTCTGATAATGCAATATAATTATAAACTATGCAAGATTTTTTTTATAATAAATACTTTAACTTAACATATTAAACTTAAATGTTATGTATGTTCGAGTTTAAAATTTTAGATTCAATATATAATTTTTTATTTTTTGACTTATAGCCCGATAGTGGCTCGTTAGCCCGAAGCCCGCTAGGGTTAGGGTTAGGTTCGCAATATTCTAGCCTGTTTAGTAGTGATCCGTTTAGCCCGAAGCCCGTTAGGGGCTGGCCTAGAGGCTAGGGCCGCCCGTTTAATATCTATATTCATTATGTCTTAAATTCAAGGGGCTAACTTTATTTCTATAAATATCGGGAGGGTTTTGAGATGTCTTTTATTTATGAAGGGGCGGAATGTTAGATGGAATGAAACCTTAAAGATTTTTTTTTTTTTTTTTTGTAATTATCAAAGATCTCTCGAGTTTTATTGTAACTAACCTGAACCTCAAGGGGTTATTTGTAATTATCCCCTCAAATTGTTCTTTTCAAGTGCAGATACATTGTCATATGAATTATGATATCTATCAAAATATTAAAAATTTCATGAACTTTTCAGTTATCTTGGAAAATGATAAAAATAAAAAATTCTCGATGCTCAATCTAGCAAATGATAAAAAAAAAAAGAATCAATCAATTACTCTTTTTTTTCCCGAAACAATAGCTTATATATTAAAAATTAGAGAACAAAATTACACTACCAATCGATAAAGGGCCACCTTGAACAAACATCTATGTCAAGGAAAAACTCCGCACAAAATGAAATTAATCACTTATTGAGGAGCAAAACACGACTCAAAGAAAAATAAACTAAAAACAACAAAAAAAATAAAAACTACGCACTCCCACCGGATACTAAACCACCCCCAAAAGGAGGACTAGGCACTTCGCAAGAGACCCACAACCGAACAATGCGGGCACGAGCTACATCACGCGCTCTAAGACAAAATTACCGACCAACCTACGAGTTTCGCAAATCAATCGGGAAAACAAAGACTCAAAAAAAAAAAAAAAGAAAAAGAAAAATACAATAATATATACTAAAAAACGAGAAAAAAACAAAAAGAAAAAATGTCTCTCCTCACCCAAATCTATCACGCAACCCATCATCTACTCGACTCAGAGACACCTCCGTGAAGCTCGGACCGCTTTCACCCTGGAATGGAAATTTTAGCCACCTCCCAGGATGTCAAAGGGACCGCCATCGTTGGCCCTCCAAACAGAAAGCAAATGAAGGAGGATTCAAGGCTCGGTAGTCGTTTCTTGGTTCAACAAGAAACATAATTCAATAGCTACATCCATAATCTCTTTTTAGTATACATTTCCAAGTCTTATGGATGAGACATCACCGGTGAGAGATTATGATGTTGAAGAAAAAGAGATTCCAATTATGTGTGATAACACTAGTGTCATTGAAATCACTCGAGAATCCAAACATTGCATTCAAGAACAAAGCACATTGATGTCGAGATATCATTTTATAAGAAATTATGTTGAAAAGAAAGACATCACTTTGGAATCACTACCGAGATGGGGAGAGGGAGGGGAAAAAGATTTTGGGTTAGGGCTTTTTTTGTAGAAAGAATGGAGAGAAAAAAGTGTTAGAGAGAGAGAATGATAATCAATTACTCATTCAAAGTGTGTATTTGGGTGGAGTTCAGGCCACATAAATGAGTACTTTATGATAAAAATAAATTAGAAGAATGATTTATTTACCTTTTGAAAAATCTCCTAAAAATCCAGTATATCTAATAAGCAAGGACATCTCCCCAAAAAAAAAAAAAAAAAAAAGCAAGGATATCATTTCCTTCTACACAATTCTGGGTTTTTAACAGAAACTTGTAGTTGAGGAAAATCATTATACAAATGTGGTGGATTTAAGGGGTTTCAAAATATAGAGATGGTCGTTGATTCAAGCAACGACTAAAGCTTACTCGTTAATTGAATCAACGACCAAACAAAAAACTTTTTTTTTTAAAAGACCTCATCCCAGTCGTTACTACAAGTATCACCACCTTCATCTTCATCATCCTCTGTGTCATTTTCATCATCCATCCAATCTTCGCTCGGTTCGAATTTAAAATTTCATGATCCCCGTGATCATCGAGGTTAGATTCGTGCAATAATCTTTCAATATTGGGATGATCGGATTCGAGAAGGTCGTGTGTTCAAATCATTAACAACAACATTATTAATTCTTTGCATTGTAGAGCTTCAAGTGTAGTATCCCCATAATGTAAGATGCATATTGATGATATTCATTTTCTAAAGGGATATCAGACATGACATTACGATGTACTTCTTCCGTCTCGACAAAGATATCTACAGTTCTATTTTCGACTCCGGATCAAAGAAAAATCACAAATCTTGGTTGATATTAATTGCAATGACTCGTCACATGTTGTTATCACAAGATTTTACCTGGATAGTTTTAACAAATAACGATTTCTACTAAGCCCGAATATCATGTAGTATAGATATCAAATTGTCCAAATTTGTCGTTCGGGAAATTCTCGTGGCTTCAATAAATAGAGCGACTATATGCTACTTGATAGACATTTTCAATTAATATTTGACCCCGTAATGAACAATCACTCTAATTTTATCTCGAATTTGACATATCTTCAATAATCCAAATATAACCCTAAATTAGCAAAATTATACTAACTCGCACATAATATAACAAACATGCAAAATATCACAAAAAATTACGTATAAAATAGCATACGTGCAACATATAATAATTTCTTGAACAAACATAATATTTTCATGTTATTAAAAGAATTAAATTTTCATGTTATTAAAAAACATAAAATTAGTTTTAAAAAACATTACATGAACAATTTACCTGCAAGAATGCTTATGTCTACTGTCTTCGCCTTCTTTCTGACCGCTGCCTAGACGCTGGTGACCCCCAACTCGAATGTGTGTGCTTCTGTGTGTGTGAATTGAGAGAAAAACGAGGCAAAGTGCGTCTGTGTTGTGGAATGCATATGTTTTGAAGGAGGAGGAAATGTGCTATTTATAAGCCAAAATCAACTCATTTGATTTTCTTTTTTAAAATTTAAACCCAACTGGATCTGGCATCCACAATCGGAAATCCGACCAATTCAGGGATTTGATAGCCCCACGACATCGCTTTTTGACCGCTTTTTTTTCAGAAAATCCAAATGACTTGAGTACACGACTGGAGAATTTTATTTAAAAAAAATAAAAAATGCTAGTCGTTATTTCTAGTAACAACTGAGATGGATTTTTTTAATATTTTTTGTTTGTTTTGGTCGTTGATTCAATTAACAACTAAGCTTTAGTTGTTAATTTTTTATTTTGAGTACAATAGGGAAAATTTGGAGAGGGGATACACACATCCGTATGAAATTGAACCCGTGTCATTCACTCTTACAATACATGTCTCAACGACTAGAGCACAAAGTTGATTAACTAAATCAATGACATCTCTATATTTTTATTTTTTTAATACCCCAAATTCCACCATAATTGTGTAACAATTTCCCCACTTATAATTATCTGTTAAAAACAATCCAAACAATCCTTTGGTAATCAAACTGAATTTACATCATTTTCAAAGCATATTCTGCTATCTTCGAGCTAAGGCTAACCAACATTAGACCAATTATACTATTTTTTTTAGAGAAATTTATACTAATTAAGTCAACATATATACTAAACGTTTTTGCTTTGAAAATATATGAAAAAGGAAAACAACTTTAACAATTATATAGTATATACGTTAACATATGTATTGTGCGTATAATATAAACTTTTACCCTTTTCTCTCGACAGTTGAGATTCCCTAAAAAAATAGGAATTCGTAATGATTATTAATTAGGGGTAATTCTAAGAGGGTTAGCCTCTCCATCAGACCGTCTAACTGATCTAATTGCTTAGATAAATCCAAATACCCGACTCACAGTCAATCCATATATTGATCCGCACAACCACTAATACCACAACAACATCCGCTGAACGCTGCTAATAGGATTACTAATATTTTTTCAGGAGAAATACTAAAATACCTTTAATCGAAAAACCTAAAATTTTTCAATAAGATTATAAATACGTTTAAGTGGGGATACTAATACTTTTAAGGAAAGAACTAATACTTTTTCACGAGGATTACTTAAAAACTGTTTAAGGGGTTACTAATACTTATACAAGGAATTACTAATACTTTTAAAGGAAAAACTAATACTTTTAAAGACCCATAATATTACAAAATGTCATCGATCCCAGATCCTATGATAACGCCCCCACAATATTAAGAAAATACCCCGGTGTATTAAATTACAAAAGAACCCAAGTCGGGTTGGATCCGTCTAACTAAAAAACCCGTTGAATCCGCCTAACCCAAGTCTTTGTCATTCTAAAAACGTATCTAAATTATACCATGCATTCACTTTTGCTAGCCCATTTTCAGGGCATATTAATATGGTATCCCATATTCTACTTTTAATCACTTCCATCACATTATAAAAGTAAAATATGGGATACTAAAATTGATGATGAAAACATAAATACGGCCTAGAGTACTAAAATTGACGGATATTTGACGAAATGTAACAAAAGTGATTAAGTGGTAACTGCCTTGTAATACCAAAATTGTTGACATGAACGTGGGGACCAAAAATCAAAACAATTTATGGTTTATGTACTAAAATTGAAATTATACCGTATTAATTATACCAAGTGGGAAATGAACTTACCAAATGACTATTGAAATTCCAATTCATTTCATCTAACCAATAAACCCTTGTTTATTAAAATTCAAAACCCTTGTAATTAAACTTTTGTTTTTCTTTGTTCTGTTTCAAAACCCTAATCTTTTCACCTCATCACAGAACAAAGCTCACCCAAGAAACAGAACAAAAATGACGCCCAAAGCTCCCTCTCGCTCTCGTCAGCCCTCCAAAGATAAACAAGAATCTTCTTCTGAAGAAGAGAAAATGAGGAGACGCGATCGCAATCACAATCACAATCTTCTTCTGAAGAAGAAAAAGATAATCTTTCTGATGAAACAGAAGGATACTCATCTGAGGATGAAGACGAAGATCTACAAAAGGTGAAAACTAAAAACCCTCCAAACCCACTCCCCAAATCAGACCCGAAATCAACTGTCCAAGAAAACGGGTCGGATTCTGACTCGGATCTGGGCTCCCCTTCTGATTACAAGCTACAGCCCATCTCTAAGTTTTCCAAATCCTCAGCAAAACGCGCCGCCCAACAAGAAGGTACTAACAGTAAAAATTCTTCAAAAAGCAGTAAAAAGTCAAAAATCGAAGTGGGTAAATCTATTTCGTCCTCTTCTACCCCTGGTGGATGTATAACCAGGCTATGGAGTGATGAGGATGAGGTTACTGTTCTGAAAGGTATGATAGATTTCAGGAATTTAAAAGGTGTAGATCCTATGCGGATATGGAAGCTTTTTACAATTTCATTAAGAAAAAATTGCTGGTTGATTTTTCAAAGGAACAGCTGAAAACTAAGATTAGGGGCATGAAAAAGAGGTTCTTGAATGCTTTAAAGAAAACTGAGAATGGTGGGGACCCTGTTTTTTCCAAGCCACATGAGGATAAGGCATTTGAACTCTCCAAGAAAATATGGGGTGGTAATAATGAAGGTATTAAGAATGGGGAAAATGCAAAGAAAGATATTGTTGTGAAGGCTGAAGAGGTTGTAGTGGATAATAAATTAGAGATTGTAAAGAAAGAAGAGGATGGGGAAGGAGGTGATTTTTGGTCCAAGTATCCGCTTTTTAGCGCGTCGTTTGGTAATATGGCGTCGAACTTTCCCTCTTTGGATATGTCGGAAAGTATGATGAGTTTTGTGATGAAAAAGTTGAGTTCGATTGGGAATGATAAGGCGAAGGAACTGGAAGAGAAGTGGAGGCAATTGATTAAGGAGGAGGCTGAGGTAAAGTTTAAGATGTTGACTTTGATGCAGGAACAAGTCAAAATGGCTTTTGATCAATGAATTGGTAAATTGGTGATTGCAAGTTTAAATTTTTCGCTTGATTCGTATTAATTTTGTTAAGGGTGAATATATTTTTATTTTGGTTTTTAAGATAATGGAGCTTTTGAGGTTTTGTCCAGATAGGTACTTCATTGTTTTGTTGATGAATTTTTTTCTAAATTACAAATTGTTTATGCCTTGTTTCATGTTCCGTCTACGTTTTATTTGGTCACTAGTCATTAATCCTTTTAGTTCTGAGCCATGATTTTTTTGTCGGTTGTCACCGAGTTTTTGTGTTTGTTTAGTATTTATTGCAGTAAATGATCTCATGAAATGCCGAATCCCATGGTAGCTCTTCAATGGCCATTGATAAATATGAGTCTGGACAGAATGTGACAGTAAATCTTAGAAAGCAATAATCAACTGGCTTATCATACTTTTTGATGAATGCATTTTGATAATTAACTGCCTAAGCTCTGGATTTAAAGTAGGCCGTGTTACCTCTAGTTGCACTTGTCAAACGCCTAGTTGCTCTACATACATTTTGTGACCCAAATATTTTTTCCACTATTTTTCACTCCTTGGTCCATACTCTGTTGATCTAAGATTTGTAGGGGCTCTCGAAGAATTTCGTTAGAAACATTGACTTTATATTGCATTTTGTTACGCCTTTTTGGTTTCAATTTTATAATTTCCAGGGTTTATGCTTCTAGAGCAATTGTCCTATCTGATTGATTCCATTTCCCTTTAGAATGATGCTATCGTCCCAGTGAGTTTTTCCTGTGTTTGTTTCTTGTGACTTTGACATCAGAGATAGAGGAAATTATATTGGCCTGTGATTATGGTCATATGCATATGGTAAAAGTAGTAGTTGTTAGTTGATTTAAGAATAACAATCCTTGCAATTTAATTCACCATCAAGTAGGAGTTCTCTCTCCTGGCAAAATATATAGTAATTTTTTGGATAGGTATTCTGTCAATAACATTTAATTGTGCAGGTCATGGTTTTACACTATATTTACTTAAGTGACAGGGTTCTAGGTTTCAAGGGCTCTTGTTTTTTTGATTCATGAAGCTTAATCATCTTTTAAGGATTTCTGTTCACAAACTTGAACAATCCCTGAATATTGCATGGATGATTTGTTGTTTGGTTATGTTATTCAATGAAAGTCCTTGGTTTTTGCACTTAGGTTGCTATTGAATATCCTTTCATTATGAAACTTATTTTTTGATAGAGAATTGTGATTAAGAAAATGAGAGAAGAATGAATTTTGAAAGTGTGGTTGAATATGAAATGAAAATGTATTTATGAAAGTTGATTTGATATAAAAATAGTAAATATTAATTGGGAATGATTGTTTTTTTTTTTAGAGTACAATGAGGTATAATAAGGGAAAACACACTCTCACTATCTCACATGAGATCCGAATTTGGGTCAATCACTCTATCAATGAAGCACAAAGTTGATAACAGAAATGACTGGTGATTTAAATGTGTGACTGAGTGAATGGTGAATTTGTGAGAAAATGTGTAACAATGATTGCTGATTTGATGGTTTTTATACTAGAAAAAATCAGTAGATATGATAGGTGGGAGAAAAAATAAAAGTGAGTAAATAGTATTTTTTGTAAATTTTAATAAACAATCGGGTACAATTTTTTATCTAGCATAACGATTTTGGTAGACAATTGCAATTAGTTTCTCTCCTCCGCGCGTGCGCACGCACGTTTTTAATGTTTTTTAAGCTTTGACACAATTATGACCTTGCCATCCCATTGCTTGGGGTTATTTTTCAGATTGTGGCAAATGCCACAAAAATTTGCAAATATGGGGTGAAAACTGGACACGTTGAAAATATATGTGTAGGCGCCCTTGGGTTAGGCGCCTGCCAAGGGGCCCTTGGATTCGGGATCGTTTCAAATGGGATCGTTTCAAAATTTTTGGATAACTATAATATGAAATATCAATGGATCAGAACTCGATTAAATAATAAAAACTACAACAAAAATTTAAAAACCAACAAGAAGTTGCACATTCAAAAACTGGAATAAGAAACGTCATCCCCATTATTCGAATATATACGAATCAATTCGAATAATCGTACTTAAAATTCTAATATATCTTTATTGTTGGGTTATTTAAAAATTATATATTTGGAATAAGAGATATTTCTTAGGAGGGAGTAAATGTGTTTTCTTGATTGAGTTATTTAGAAATTATATGTTTGGAATAAGAGATATTTCTTAGTAGGGAGTAAATGTGTTTTCTTGATTCTTTTCAACTTTGGAATAAGAGATATTTCCTGTTGTTTGCGTGCTGATTTCGCATACTTATGTTGTAATAACATGCCGTATCTTATTTCAGTATTTTAATATGTAATTTTCTTGCTGTTTTTTTTATTTATGTTTACTTTATTATGTAATCGTGTTTCGATTGAGTGATATTTCGATTCAGTAATATCCAAAAATTGTGTGTTTTATATTTAAACATTCAATTTCGAAAATAATTTTAAAAAAAATTTCGAGTTGTAGGCGCCGGTCAAAGCGGCGCCTACGTGGCAGAGATAGAAAAAAAAAAAACAAGGACAGCAGTAGGCGCCCTTGGTATGGGCGCCTGCCAAGTGGGCGCCCTTTGTAAGGGCGCCTACACCTAAATTCTCAATCCCTCTCATTTTCACCACACTTTTACAAATGTTTGTGGCAAACACCACAAACAGAAAAATAACCCCATTGCTTGCTGATGGTAATCCATTTATTCTCTTGATTCTCAATAGAGTAATGTGTATGTCTCGAGATTTTCCACGGTCTCTAACCCTTTTTTTAATAATTGTTTTTATCAAGATTCACAACAAAATTTGTTGAACGAGTAAATTATAGATACGTTAAGTCTTTAGACATTACAAATACCCCTTAAGGTTTGTTTTTGTTTTACAAATACACTCATGTCAGTAGTTGTAATTTGTTGACCGTGTTGGTAATTTTGAAAGATAACAAATTTTTCTGTAATTAAACTAGATCACATGGATAGTTTTTGTAATCAATCCAATAGTTCATAAAATATCATGAGCAAATTTGGCCAAACATTGGCTCGCACATGTACTGGACAATTGAACAAAATAAAGTGCTACAAATAATAAATAATCATGTCGTTACAACAATCGAAGGAACTTGCAAGAACATGAACTGCAAAATATCGTACCACGAGGTTCTTGAAAACACGACCGGAGATAAACTAAAAGAAACAATTTATGTCTCGAGATTCTCGGAAACATATATGACTGGATTGGATAAACTAAAGGAAATTAGTCAAAAAGAGGGTTCAGCAAAAGACTAATTAATTAACTGGTAAAGTTAGAAGAGAAAGGGTGAAAAATAGGCATATTTTTGGCTGCCATTAAAGGAGAAGTGCAGTTGAAGTAACATAATAAGCAACAGAAAAGAGGGCGTGAACCATGCACAAAATCCCTCCCGTCGATAGAAAATGGTGGTGTGTGAACCCACATGATGCTCTTGATTTGTTGTTTGATATTGTTCCAATCACTAGCATTGACAATCCAACGGCCAGGATGATCCTGAACATATTACAATTTACAACCCACAATATATTAGCCTATATAGTCGTCAACGAGAGAGACTACAAAAAGAATCAGTTTACTTAGAATTAAAGATACGACGAAATCCCGACAAACCAAAACCGTAGGTAGTGTTGTTGTAGGTAAAAATTTACCGATAAAATCTAAAACTGGTAAATAATTGTAATATTTCTGTTGGTAAATTAAAGACTGTCGGTGATTTATTTGATCAGTACAGTTTGAGGGAAAATAATATTTTTCATTTTGTCAGTATTTTGTTGGTATACTGTAAAGTACTTTTAGTGATGAAATGATTTATTTGTCAGTAAACTATATATTTTTGTATAGTAAGAGAGAGAGAGGTCATATACACCATGTGAAAACAAGGCATGCAACTGACAACTTCTTGCTTGGGGCTGCTTTATGAAACTCATCTTGACTGCAAACATTGCAACCTCCAACCAAATTAGCAAGCACATGAGCCACACTCAGAAGTGTTGCAGCAGCTACACCTAGGACGAAAGCGTCGTGACTTGGCTCTTTACACTCGAATATCCATAGCCTCAAATGCTTCTCCTAATTAAATCAAACCGAACATATATATGTATATATCAATCACGAGACTAATTAAAACTCAACACAATATCAACATTCCGAACTCACCTGGTTTTGAGCCGCTTCGGCTTTGATTCCGAGAATTCCAGCGGTAACATCCAATGCTACAATCAAGAAACACGCGAAAATGCCGATATATTTTCCCATTTTTTCTTTTCAAGATCAGTAATGTGTATGTAATAATCTCGAGGGACAAGAAAAATGAAGATAGTAGGGAACCCTTGTTCTTTGAGAAAATTATTAGATCATATATATTGAATAAAGGAAATGTAACATGGGCTAGTGAAAGGAACAACTTATTACATGAATATATAAGAGTATTAAGTATACATGTAATTTGTGATGAGATTTAGATGATTCTTGGAAAAGCTTCTTTTGTCAATAAATGGTGACTTTATTTTGCTTTTATGCCTACTTTTACCTTCTGTTTTCCTGTTGCTTTTTTTGATTCTTTTCATAGGGAACAAGGAAAGTAGGGTATAAACCAACTAAGAGGTAGTGTGACTACTGCTGGTTACGCATCTTTTTTTTTTTTCTTTTTTCTTTTTTGTTATCTGGTTCCCGACTTCGCCAATCTAGTTCTAAGCCCCATTATTCCCGTCCCAAGAGTACTCCTGAATGAATGTAAATCAAAGAATGTACCTCATGAACTAGTCTCAAATCTTAATAAAATATGTATATTTCTGCGCACAACGGGCCCAATGGTGCGAGGAGTAATATTTTTTTTAATAGGAATTAATGAAAAATGAGGTTCATTTTCGCCAAAGAAAATCATACAAATGGATTGCTATGGCAGATACATTTCTTGTCAAAATTAAGGAAATTAAGAAAGATTAAGACTTAATTCAGAGCATTTGTATTGCAATATAATAACCAATAAAGGCTAAAGAGACATTACTTCACAAGAAGCACAAATGTAGTCGTCAATCAAAAAAAGCGAAAACGTATTTCATCTTTTCTATTTCCACAGTGTGGATGATTGACATGTATATTACACTTACCATGTTAATTTTCAAGCATAAATCAAGCAGAAATTGTAGGGTTCTAATATGGTAAGTGTAATACACGTGTCAATCATCTACACGGTTGGAATAGGAGATGAAACACGGTTTTGGAATAGAAGATCCCATGTGCAAAAGGAGACGGGTCACTAATACTATTTGTGTTGATTAAGGCATAAAAGAATTATTGTCCCTTTAAAAAAAAAAAAAGAATTATTGTCGAATAATACTGCAAACTTAGTGTTGTTTCATGTGATTTCCAACCTAATCATGGAGTTGGAGATTTTCCTCCCTATAATGTATTTTGACCCACATCACAAAGTCTTGGAGGAAAATTCTGGTAACGAGACAACAAGATTAAATTTCATAGAAAAATTATTGTTCATATGTACCAAATTTGTTCATGTCCATATTAGACTTTTTTTTTTCTTTAATGAAAAATAGGTTCATTTGAGTATATCGATCTCATGCGAAAAATTCATATAAGACCGTTTCACGGGTCTTAATCCATGAGACCAATCAATACCCAAAACCCATGGTGGCATTCTTGTAATTTTATTGGGGGTGGTGGTATTTTTTATCGGATTTGTTTGATAAGATTTTAGAATCAGAGAATTGAATTTCTCTAATTAAAAGGTAGTAGTGTATTAATTAATCAGCTGTACGAACCTAACTCAGATTAACTAATAAATCCATCAAATCCAAATTTAGTTAATTGAATCAATTAGAAAGACTTAGTTCAAATCTATTACAATCAGATACATGTAATTGGATTCACTTCGAGTTCACAATCACAAATATATTAGGTCCTAATAACTAATAATTGACAATTCGAACAGAATTAGTAGTATTGCCCTCCGATAACCCTAATATTGTGTATAGAGTTGAATAACAAACTAAAATACTCGATATTTGATTTGAGATCGATTGCTAAAAAATAGTTTAATCAATTTTTTGTTGACTTAACATCCAAGTTGGAACGAACATAAATATTTTTCTCCCACAATAAGAATTGAAGCGTGGTTGTGTGGCCCAAGTTCCACTCGATTAATAAAAACAAATAGGTATAAAAATATCAATTAGTCACTCGACATTGGTTTTTTTCGAATATTCTATTAAAGATCGTTCAAATTTGATTTGATTAACAATCAAATTAAACTCAAATAGTACCTCCTCACATGGACATCTCATTTCCCCTTTTTCCCCCAAAAAAGGACTTCAGCGCGCGCGCGCGCACACACACACACACACATATATATATATATATATGCAAAAGTAAATAAGAATAACTACAAGTCAACATTTTGAATGTTATGCATAATAATTTTTCTGATTTATTTTCAATACTATGTCTCTTAATTTATTCGTATGAAGCGTTATCATAAGTTATTACAACATGGACGGGAACAATTAATTTATCAACAAAATTAAGCAATTATAATCTATGTCTGCATTTTTAAATTTATTGTTAAGATACTATTATCGGTTTTAAAATGATTGACATAGGATAATTCAATAAAACAATTAATCAAATGAAGTACATGAATATAATGAAAGTCCAGAAAGTGACAATGCTTCTCATCAAACATTATCAATTTATTCTACTAATACATCTTTGTTGTCATTACAGTTGTACCGACCAGAGTGAGAGTAACTTAACAAAGAAAAAGAGACTTTTTCTCATTATTAAATATTCCACCAATTGATCGACTACATAACTAAATGAAAATATATATTATTTTTGTATTTTATTTTAAAATAGACTAATTGGGACACTACTTAACTTCATATATTGAACTACTATCATTTTTTCTAAGAACATCCTGAAGGAGTTTGTTTAGGCCCGATAAATTTAATATTGGCACTAGAGCATGATGCAGTCGTAGGTTGGCCTTTAAAAGTAAGGTTAACCCCACTTAATTGTATGTCTTGGCACTGTTTGTTTCGGCTACAGTCAAAATTTACTGCAATTTTTGTTGCTGAGCTACCCCGTACATCATCGTATTTCACATCTTTGATCCAACATTTGACTCACTTTACATAAAGATGTGGTGTTACATTGAATAAATTGATAACTATTTGAAATCTCGAAAAAATAAAATATATATTGAATGAACTGGCTGTAAATTATGAGCTCTGACTATCTTTCTCCAGTGTACCTTTGGGCAATTTTTGCTAGGGCAATAATGTTGATCGATGATGATTGGATTTTGAACATTGTTCATTATAATGTGTTGATATCTGATGTTATAAACATTGATTGGTTGAGAAGGTGCAACTGTTTTGATCCTCAAGCCATTAGTAGTGTTGGTTAAAGTGCAATTTGACACGGTAATTGAACTAACATCCTTTTCTTGTGGGTTTGTTCCTAAGCTTCCAATGCTAATCCCGTGGCCCGGCCCACAAGAAACCCTAGAAATATTGACATTTGTAGATCCATCTAGCATTGCTATGCAGTCATCACCTGTGCCTATATGTGCATTGTTGATCCTGATGTTGTTGGATTTTCCAATGTGGATTCCATCTCGTGTTGGGGCATTTGCACGGGGCTGATATACCCACATTGTCGAGTGTCATGTTCTGAGATGCGAATATATTCATATGGAACGACTTGCTGTTAACTGAATTTATGTTTTGAACTTTGCTATTTCTCACAAAAGCAAAGCTTATCGATCATTTTTTAAGATACAACTATATAGTTAATAATCACAAACTTTATTATTTGCTAATGTTAATTATTGTACATACATATGAGTTAAGTTAGAACTTACGATAGGAAGTTTGCAATTTTGGCATTTGCGTCCCCAAGCTGAGGCACCGTTTCCATCAAATGTACCATTTCCATAGATTATTAAGTTTTCTACATAAGAAAACCCAATCCAAAGAACTCCGCATCAAGTGTAAGATCGAAGTAGCTTTTAGGGTTCCTTTGAGGTTGACCTTTGTTTGGCCTCTCGCATGGCCCTTGAAATGTTGCATCACGCACCAAGTAAGTTCCCAGTGGAATTAAAAGCACGCCTCCATTAGTCCGACAAGCTTCTTTCCATGCTTTCAAAAAATTCTGCATCATATGTTTTTAGTGTGTGATGTTATTATAGATTTTCTAAAAACCAAATATGTTGATATATATTAAATTGTAATTCAGACTCATTTACATACTCATGTACAAAAGTCCATAAATAGATTATTACATGTTTGTTATCTGATTGACCATCTGTGGTGGCACCATAATCAATGACATTGAAAATGTTGCCAATGTCACTTTGGCAATGAATATGTGTACTCCAAATAGATATAAATTTGATGAGAATAATGCACAAAGAGAACTTTTTTGAGTCCATGTACAAGGTTAATTTCCGAATTCTATATTTTTGCTCTACGTTAAATTTATGTCAATGGAGTTCCAAGGGCTTGTACTACAAATGAACACAAAACATCATCACTATATATACTTGAACCTACACTTAGGTGTATGACTCAATATTATAATCATTTTATAAAATCCATAATCCAGCACATGTGTTGAATTTTACATGGAAATAAAATCTGACTAATTCTGTTAATTAAGAAACGACATAAATACCTACTAGAGTTGAGGAGGCCAACAAAGAAACTTTTACACTTAATTTGTGATCCTAAAACTAAATCTATAAGCAAATTGATTGAATTATAATTAGATTCTCAAATAAGATATTTTAGTTCAAGTTACAATTCATCTAACTTCAAAATTATTGATAGAATATACTTCGGTGATATTTGGAATACGAGATAAAATATAATTTAAATTAGAATATGTTATGCATTTGGTAAATTAATTACGTAAATCATGTGGGAATTGAAATTCACATCAGGTTGTTTAAGTCCACTTTTGAAATCGTAAGTAGGTTGTCATGTAAGTTGAAAAGTATTTGCAAATACATGTATGAAAATCTTAAGATATTCCATGAATTGAGTTCGAGGAATATGGGTTCTTTCATTGTCGCATGAAAATTAAAGTCAAAAGACTTCCACATTCCTATTTCTCTCTTTTCTTTTTCTATATGGAAATTCTCCAATTTCTTTTTATATTTTTAGCATCTTATATATCTTGAACAATATATGATCAGAGTAATTTGTATCTTTATCATTAAATGGTATTAGAATTTAGAAACATATAAATTATTACACTAATATACATAGAATCAAATGAATTTTTCTAATGTTGATTAATATGTAAATTAAATACTCGATATATTTTATGTACATGATTCCTTTTTATTTGGATGAAGGGATTTCTCTTACCATTTGGTGAGTCTTGAACCTAAATATCACTTGTAAATTGTAATAATTTATCCATAAAACCTATACAATTATAATACATATTTTTAAATAAATTTGTTAGCCATTGATAAAATAAAAATAAAAAAACTCCTGGACCTCTTATCAAATGCGAGTTTATGGCATAAAATTAAACTTATATGATAATTTATTCGTAGCACCTATATAAATATAATAAATATGTTTCTAAATTACTTGACAATAAACAAATAGTAAAGAATTTTCGAAACTTCAATTCACACGACCATTTGTAGGATGCACCGACGGATCTAAGGGATATATAAGTGGGGGTGCTTCCCCTCCCCCCAAATTTTCAATTTTGTCTTCTTTAATTTAGTTTAGTATTAGTCTAAATTTATGTATAAGTTAAGAGAATAAATACCTTTACCCCCAAAATTTCGAGAAAAGATCTTGCAATTAGGGGTGTGCACAGTACGGGACAGTTCGGAGATTCATAAATATTTGTAACCGTCCCGAAGTTTGGAGATTTTAAAAATCAATCTCCATAACCGAACCGTAGAGAAAAAATCTTCGTACTGAACCATACCGAAAATTCGGTACGGTTCGGTACGGGGATTTGGTTCTAATGGGACGATGCGGTTCAGATGGTTACAAGATTAATCAAAAGTAAAACACACAAAATAAGAAAAAAAATAAAAAATGAATGTAAAGATCACCAAATAATTATAGTCTATTCCTTTTTTTAGTGCAATCTCAAAATAAATACTACAACCATAAAGGGCAACACAACTCAAATTAAAAATATTCTTTTTTATTTTTTGAGATACAATTCATCTCTGTTAGTATATATCATGCCTTTCCTACTAAAATACAACAATCATTCTTTTTTATTATTATTTAAGTTAAAAATTAAAATCTTTATAAAAAAATCATGATATCCAATAGTTGGATATTTCAGACAATAACCAAAAGCATAAAAATTAAAAACATCATCCTGACCTGAGATTATTCTCGGATTGCCAACTCAAATTCCAACCATTGGACCTTTTCTTTTAATTTTATAATCATACATAATAAATCACCAAAAATATCAAATGTAGCAAAATACAACATAAATTATCGAACTTACCTCAAAGTCCCAAATACGAAAGGCAAAAACTTGTATAGACCGTCTTACGGATCCTATTCTCAGAAGATCGATCCTTCCCGATCCGCTGCGACACGCGACCCGCGACCTGGATATAAAAAATAAATAGAAAACGCACCTAAGACCCCTAACACGCTGGGCCCAGACCAGCCCAAATCGCACGCGCCCGCCCAAGACGCCTGGATGGGCCAGTATGGCTGGATCCGCTTAATCAAAAAATTAATAAATTTGCACTAGCTGGGAATTGAACCCGAGTCTGTACCAAGGCATGGTGCTATTCTACCGCTACACTACTGGTGCTTCTTGTGTATATTTAGTATAACCATGAGGATAAATATGAATATAAAGCTTCATTATCATTCCTTCATTTTAAAAATTTAAATTCTCTGAATATGAAGTGATACTTTACCGAAAATAGTGGTACTTTTGAGTAATAAATATGATACTTTTAAGGTGAACGTTAATACTTTAATTTTTACATATTCAAAAAATAAGATTTTTTGATATACTCATTCTAGTCTCATAGCTAATGTTTTTTACATTGAAAAACTGATACTTGTCTTTGGAAATAGTGATACATTTGATATTAAATATGATACTTTTATGATGGACAATGACATTTTAAAATTTTAAGTTCTCTGAATAAAAAGTAATACTTTTATCCGAAAAGAGTGATACTTTTAAGTAAGAAATATGATACTTTTAAGGTGAACATTATTCAAAAATAAATTTTTAGATGTATTCATTCTAGTCTCATAGCAAATGTTTTTTAACCATTGAAAAACTAATACTTATGTTGGAAATAGTGATATTTTTGATGTTAAATATGATACATTTGTGATACTTCAATCTAATGATTTTCTAATATGCGACTGTATTAAAAAAACATGATACTTTATCTCAAAAAATGGATTTTACTCATAAAAATGGTACTTTTCTAGATTGCTAGGAGGTTCTCCTCTTGGTAGGAGGTTTCGTTCTCTTCTCTGAGTCTTGTTCCCTTTAGGGTCTTGGTTAGGGTATCTCTTCCCCTTTGTGTGTTTTCTTATTCCTTTGCTTTATGTCGTCCTTTTACTCTCCATCCACCAGTCCTCTTCCTCTCGTCTCTTCTCCTCACCGGAGCTGTCATCTCTCAGGCCACCACCGCCGCCTATCTCCATCGGCGTAATTTAGTCGATTGATTTTTTCCCACATCCCACCGCCGCTGAACTGGCGGGATATTTCCAGTAAATATTTTATACATTGGGTTGTGTAATCCTACACCTAACCATCCACTAACATCCCACTAGTTCCCATTATCCATCCACTAAACATCTCACTGACTCCCATTAGCTGCCCTCTTAACATGTTTTTTAGTCAGTGGAATATTATTATGACATCCAAATCACCCACTAACACTCCACTAACCCCTTTCTAAAGTTAGGCGTGCTCCAGGTTTTTGCTAGGGTTTCTTCTCCTTTCTTTCCGTCTGTTCTCAATCGCCCACACCGCTCTTTTCTTCTCCTGTCTTTCCATCAGTTGCATTTCATGCATCGATTCATTCAAGTCAGTTGATTTTCATGCATCTATTCATCTTACTTTTAGGTCCTAGATTGCCCCGGTCTTTTTTTCCTAGACGTTAGTTTTTCCTATTTTTTTCTTTTTTTTTTTTCCTCCACACCCTGTGAGTCTTCTCGTTTTCTGTTTTTTGTGTTTTTGTATCAGGTGAGTGTCTTTGGTGTGTCTTGTGTCGAGTTTTGGTCTCCCCTTGAGGTCGTTTCAGGTCGCTACTATAATTTGGTTAGTCGTGGAACGAAGACATGGATGAGCGTACGGAGCAAGAATCTCAGGTTTTGGATTTAGACGCAAATATAGACAACGCTCAAAGCTATCAGACACCACAAGGTCACTGCATCGTAGGTAAATTGTGTACTCACAAATCTCACAATTCGTTTTACCTCCTAGAAGTGTTGAAGAAATCATGGAAACCTAAAAAAGGTTTCTCGGCTAGAGAATGGGGGAAGAACTTGTATCTATTTCGTTTTGATGATCTAAAAGAACGGGATTGGGTGATTCAAAATCAACCATGTCACTTCGAGGGATTCTTATTTGCCATCCAATCTATAACTGGAACGGAACAACCATCAACAATTGCAATAACACGAGCCTCATTTTGGACCCGCGCTTATGATCTCCCCGTAGCATGCATGAACGAACGGTCACTAAGATTGATAGCCCGACAAATAGGAAGTTTCGAAACTTGGGATCCACTGGAGGACGGCCTCTACGGTAAATCGGCAAGGTTCAAGGCTTCAATCGATATCACAAAGCGTTCCCGAGGGGATTAACTGTGAAAATCAAAGGCGAACCAATTTGGATCCCATTGAAATATGAATCGCTACCCGTTTATTGTTTTTGTTGTGGTACGACCGGTCATCACTTTCGAGCTTGCGAAGAGTATGATAGTAATGATGCACCGGATCCTTCAGAAACCAAATACGGACAGTGGTTGAAAGCTTCTCCCTACAAACGACCTCAAAAATACAACACCTCAAACCCGAAACCCGCACCAAAAACACGGATATAGACACCTCAACACACATACCCCACTGCACGCTCCACTCCACAACAACCAACACCCTCCTCATTCCCCTACACATACGTCCATGCCACCCCCCCACAGGAAAACATATCCATCATTATAAACATCCAATCCTTAGCCCTATCCACCCCAACCCGTAAACATTGATCCCCAAAACAAATACCCAATTCAATAATGAAACCAATCCTTTCTCCCCCACATGGGTCCCTCAACCCCCATTACCACAAACTCATGAAAATATAAACCAAAGCACTCTTCCACCCAAACCCAACACACCATGCATCAATCCAATTGGCCCACTCCCATGCATAAACATACAAAACACTCATACCATTAATAATCCAAATTTTCCCATAGAAAACCCCAAAAACACCACAACTCAAACCCACCTACGCATCATCCACCTGGAGGCATACACCCAACCGCTCGAACACCCCAAAGCCCGCCCATGCAAAACATACTCCAACAAATACTTCCAAATCCAAGAGAAAACTCCCTCGTACCCTTCTAACCCCCCTGCACCCAACCCCACACCCCTTAGAAGAAGCAAAAAATCGCTGATATAGTCGAGGTTCCGTAAGCATACTCTAAAACGGCGGCAGCTGCAGTTGAGCAGCCCCGCCAAGAACAATGAGTTGCTTTAGTTGGAACTGCCGAGGGCTTGGGAACCCTCGGACAGTTCACGTGCTAAAACGAGAGATCTTTAGACAAGACCCCAGTTTGATTTTTCTCATGGAAACCAAATTAGTTAGTGAGGAAATGATTAAGGTTTGTACTCAGTTGGACATTAAGAATTATCATATTGTAGATTGTGATTTGAGCTCGGACGGTAGGAAAGGAAGAATTTGTTTGCTTTGGAAAGATTCGATGAACGTGACTATCTCATTGGCCACCCTTCATGTCATTGATGCTTTAATCTATGAGGAAGACCCAACAAACCCTTGGCAACTGTCATGTATTTATGGATAGCGGAGGAAAATTTAAAACATTGCACGTGGGAATTAATGCGGGGAATGTATACCGACTCGGGGAGACCATGGCTTTGTTTAGGGGACTTCAACGAGATTTTATACCATCACGAAAAAGTGGAAGGTTTAACGAAGGACGACCGTAAGATTGGAGCTTTTCGGGACACAATCACACAGTGTGAACTAGATGATTTGGGATTTGAGGGTTTTAAATTTACGTGGACAAATGGGCAAGCGAATGAAGAGAACATACAAGAACAGCTGGACCGTTGTTTGGCAAATATTAGTTGGGTGTGTCAATTCCCGGACTACAGAGTCGAACACCAAGTTCGCATGGCATCAGACCATTCTTCTATCGTCATCTCATGGTTGAAACGAAAAACGAAAAAAAGGAAAAAAAGACAACGGGTTTTTAGATTCGAGAAGATGTGGCTTGACGATGAATCTTATAGACCGGTAGTTTGAAAAACATAGACGGATGCACCTACAGGAAAATGCCCACACGCCTTAAAGCAAAATTACACTACGTGGGATCTTCACTTCATGCATGGGAAAAAACCCGCCGGAGATATCAAGCATCAACTCAAGAATAACGGAACAATTACAAAGATTTCAGGCCCGTACACAAAACACGAGAGACCCGTCATCGATCAAATCCTCGAGAGAAAAAATTGAAACACTCATGAAAGGAAGGAAATCATGTGGTATCAACGATCCCGGGTGAGTTGGCCTCGGGATTTGAGATAAGAACTCGAATTTCTTCCATAAGTCGCGAGTGGCGAAAAAAGAGAAATGATTGAGTGGCTTAAGGACATTGATGGGAGCCGAGTTGAGGACCTGGATGACATTGAACGAATTCTGACCCAATTCTTCCAGAATCTTTTTTGTTCCACGACTAACCTTAATATGGATCATGCGATCGATGCTCTCGACAGGAGGATACCGGATGAGTTACAAGACCACCTTAACGCCCCATTTACAGAAGAAGAAATAATAGAAGCATTGACTCAAATGCACCCATCAAAATCCCTCGGCCCAGACGGTATGCCCGCTTTGTTGTATCAAACTTTTTGGCCTTCTGTGCGCTTTGATATATCTCTTGTGGTGCTCGATATTCTAAATAATAATGCTGACCCCTCCCCCCTTAATAACACCCATATTGTTCTGATTCCTAAGAAAAAGCATCCTGAATCCCCGAGCGATTTTTGACCTATTAGCTTGTGCAATGTGATTTTTAAAATTATTACAAAAACCATAGCTAATAGATTGAAAAACACTCTTTCACACATCATTCATCCTATTCAGGCGGCGTTTGTTCCGGGGTGACTCATTACGGACAACGCCCTACTGGCTTTTGAAATTTTCTATGCTATGAAAAATAGTTTATCAAAAAAACGTGGTTATTTTGCACTCAAACTAGATATGAGCAAAGCCTATGATAGAGTTGAATGGATTTTTCTCGAACGTGCTATGATAAAAATGGGTTTGGGCCACAATCTTGTCTCCCTTATCATGCGGTGTGTTACTACTGTTTCCAACTCGGTCCTTACTAATGGTCTTCCTGGCAGTCCTTTTAGCCCTACTCAAGGTCCTCGACAGGGCGATCCCCTCTCCCCATATTTGTTCCTTTTTTGTGCAGAAGCTTTTTCAGCGCTTATCTGAAAAGCAGAAGTTTTGGGACGTCTACACGGAGTAAAAATCTGCAAGAGCGCCCCCTATTTCTCACCTATTTTTTACAGACGACAGTCTCATTTTTGGACGTGCAAATGCAAGTGAAATCCAACAGACAAAGGATATAATAGCCCCGTATAGTGGTGGAATTGTCAACTTCGAAAAATCGGAAATCATCTTCAGTAATGGGTAATGCAAGCAGATGCGAATGAAATGGTGTGGCTTCTGGGGGTTCAGATGGTTGATAAACACTCCATTTATCTTGGACTTCCCACTTCAATTGGACAATCCAAAAAGGCAATTTTCAGCAGCCTCATCGATAGAGTCGCAAAACAATTGAAGGATTGGAAGGCACGTACTCTATCAATTGCTTAGGAAAATGGTTCTTATTAAAAGTGTGGCTCGACGCGATCCCCACTTTCATTATGAGTTGCTTCCTCTTCCCCAGAATGTTTGCAAAAAAATAAATTCTCTTGTTGCAAACTTGTGGTGGGGACAAAAAAGGGATGAAAATTGAATTCATTGGAAAAAATGGCATTCCCCGTGCTACCCAAAAGAGGAGGGTGGGCTCAGCTTTCGTGAACTATCTGCTTTTAACAGGGCGATGCTTGCTAAACAAGGGTGGAGGCTTCTTCAGGACGATACTTCTCTTATTGCTCGAACATTTAAGGCTCGCTATTTCCCCACTTTAGAGAGTTTCTTTTCTCTAAATTAGGCCACAACCCCGACTACGCCTGGTGAAGCATTTTGCGGTAAGGAAATTCTTTAAAAAGGACTTAGATGGCTTGTCGGAGATGGTTCGACCATTCGAGTGTGGATTGATCCGTGGCTGGCGAAAAGTATGACTTGGACCCGCAGTGCCGAATTATGTGGAACCAAATGACATGCGAGTCAGGACCTTATTGATGTGGATATTCATAATTGGGACGAAGGTCGGGTCGAGAGATATTTACGTGGGAGGATCTTGATCAAATTCTTAAAATCCCGCTTCGGAATATTTGGAGCAATGACCTCTTGGCTTGGCACCATACAACATCTGGGATATACACGGTAAAATCTGGGTATAGAGTCGCTCTAAACTCATCGAAATTGCTCGACAATCAGCCATCAAGATCGGGACCGCCACCGTTGTGGAAATGGATTTGGAACCTCAATGTCCCACCAAAAATACGGTTTTTATGTGGAAAATGGGGAATGATACTCTCCCGGTTAATACTAGCTTAGCTCGTCGATCGCATGGAGTGACCCCGATTTGCAAAAGATGTGGTTTAGACGTGGAAACCATAGAGCACGCCCTCCGGGATTGCCATTGGTGTTTCGTTTTTTGGCAGGCATCCATCCTTCGCCTGGATTACTTTGCAGAGGAATCTCATGCATCAATGACCAATATGTTGATGGAATTTGTGAAATATAAAGATACAGAAGCAGGGGAGTGGTTTGCCGTCCTAATGTGGTCAATTTGGTATGCTCGGAATCAGCTTCAATTCCAAGAAAAGAAATTAACACATATGGATTGTGTCAAGTCGGTGAACAACCGCCGATCGTACAAATTAGCTAATGAACCACCACATCGCCTACACCCCGAGCCACCAGACGCACCACAGCAACATTGGGCGAAACCACCACCCGGTATCATAAAAATTAACACCGATGCCTCTGTCGCTCTTTCGGTGGGGACGGGAATGGGAGTATCAATACGCGACCATGAAGGAAAGATTGTCAGTACATTGGCTAGTCATATGGCACCTGAATACCCCGTCGAAGTGGCCGAAGCATTGGCCCTTAGAGAAGCTCTGGTTCTTGCTCGTAAATTACACATATCCATCGCGCTTGGTTTGAGTCGGGATCGCATGGCACTTATAAACAATATCTGGAGATCTTTGGTAGACCTGTCGTATGTGGGTAGGATCATCACCGATATCAAACAACTTAGCGATGATTTTATCTCTATTTCTTTTTCCTACATTTCTAGGACGGCCAATGTGTTGGCACATAATCTAGCTCGTTTTGCTTTTTCGATTGCGTGTTCTGATGTTTATTCTGGAGAGGTGCCACCTTCTCTTCAGCACATTGTTTCTTTGGAGGCTAATGCCTAGTTGTTGAATGAAATTATTTTCCCCTAAAAAAAAAAAAGTGGTACATTTAACTCTGTCATATTTATTTTTCTTTTTTCACTGTACTGAATTCATACTTGCTGGTTTATTTACAAAAATATGATTTATCTCAAAAAATGGATACTTTTACTCATAAAAGTGTTAATTTAGCTCTGTCTTATTTATTTTTCCTTCGTGATTTAAAGTATTATGGTTTTTAATATAGTCACAAATTGGAAATGAAGGAAAAAGGAAAAATAAAAAATAAATATGATATAGTTAAAGTAACACTTTTATAAGTAAAAATATCCGTTTGTTGAGATAAAATATCGATTTCTTAATACGATTACAAACTAGGAACAAAAAAGAGGAAAAATAAAAAATAAATATGATGTAGTTAAAGTAACACTTTTATAAGTATCTATTTATTGAGATAATGTATCATATTTTTTAATAGAATTGGGTTCGATTCTTAGTCTTTACATTTATAGGCATTTTTAATTTTTTTAATTACCGGGCGTATTTATGTATAGATTTATATAAATTGTTATACTAAAATTGCACAATAAGTGGTAGTGGTGTAGTGGTAGAACACCACCTTAAGTCTATTAAGGTTGCGGGTTCAATTCCGCTGTGGTGCTCTTTTTTTTTTAATAAGAGGTGCGGGCTGGTGGGTTGGGGTTGGGGCGCGGGTTGGGCTGAGGGATCCTTCTTACGGAATAGGATCCGTAAGACGGTCCTACTGGAGACCTACTCATTACGAAAACTCTCTGTCGTGAATGGTGGTGTATGGTGTCAGCGGCGTGTAGATAATGGATATATGATAATTTTCTAGGTTAATTAAATATGGGGTGTCACAATATCAATGGTGAATTTCATAATAGGATCCAAATTTAAGAAAATCTATCATTTTAAGACCCAAAATTTCAACCTTCTCAAATCAAGATCCAATTTTTATTTTTTCCTCAAATTGGGCTCTACCTCAAATTATGGGTTCTCACTTCAAGACCCAAAATTTCAACATTCTCAAATCAAGACCCAATTTTTATTTTTTTCTCAAACATGACACTCCCCCAAATTTTGGATTCTCCTTCAAGTTTTAAAATTCAACAAAAAGAAAAATATTAGTGTAATCTATCACGTCAACCACAAAAATTATTTTTCTTCTTCTTTTTGTTTTTTCGCTCGTTCCTTTTTACCTAATCCATACTTATTATCAATTTTGTTTAATGTGTAGAACCAAGATCTACAAATGTAAATGTATGTAGCTAACGAGATGAAAAAAGTCATAAAATATTTATCGGTTACTAAAAAAAATAAGATATACCAAATTATGAATGAAAAAGAAGTAGTAAAATATTATTCAGTTACTAAAAAAATTAAGATATCCAAATTATGATTGAATTTTACAGTTTAAAACAAGTATCTATTAGGAAAAAAAGAATGAGCAAAACAATAAAAAGAGAAAGAAAATTAATTTTTGTGGCCTGTGTGATAGATTACATTAATATTTCTCTTTTTGTTAAATTTTAAAACCTGAATTGAGAGCCCAAATTTGGGGGAGGGCCTGATTGAGGGGAAAAAAAATAAAAAATTGGGTCTTGATTTGGAAAAGTTGAAATTTTAAGTCTTGAAGTGAGAACCCAAAATTTGAGGGAGAGCCCAATTTGAGAAAAAAAAAATATTGCATCTTGATTTGAGAAGCTTGTAATTGTGGGTCTTGAAGTGATAGATTTTTTAAAATTTGGATCTTATTATGAAATTCTCACTAATATCAAAATATAAATAAGATAAAAATAATATATATATATATATATTTATGTATTAAAAAATTCTTAAAAATCGGTTCTATCTTCAGATCTTCGGTTAGGTATGGAACAGTCTGGCAGTTCTCGTATGGATATTTTAAAAATCTCGGAATCGCGTACTAGAATTTTTTTCGGACTGTTCGGTTCAAGAAATTCAAAAAATCAACGGATATTTTTCGGTTCGGGTATCGGTTCGGTTGCGATGATCTCAAGTCCGTGCACAACCTACTTGCAATTGTCATCAAAAATAGATTCCACTGGCAAGTCTCAAACCATGCGCCCGCCACCGATAAGATGGAGAAAATATCACAAAATGCTAGAATTAAATCTTATTATTTCTCTATAATAATTTCCTTAATTATTCTATAAATTTTTTTTTTTGCTTAATTTGGACAATAAATGACTCAAATACCGATTAGGGGTGTGCACGACGATGCGGCGATTCGGAGATTTGAAATCTCGAGAATCGTCCCAAGTTCTGAGATTCTGAAAATAAATCTTTAGAATCGAACCATAGAAAAATCTCCATCCCGAACCTTACCAGAAGTTCGGGACTATTGAGATGGAGATTCGGTTCTAATGGGATGGGACGGTATGGTTCGAGATGGGACGGAGATTCGGAGATTACCCATAAATAAAACATACAAATTTGGAAAAAAAAAAAAAAAGAAAATCAATATTAAAATCACCAAACATAAATATTTCTAGAGGGATATACTTCTAGAATTCTCGGCTCTTTTTAGCGTAGTCAAAATAAAACCTAAAATTATAATATGTAACACAATCCAAAATTCTAAACTTAATAACCTCTATAATACAATAATAGTCTATTATTTGGGAAATTGTCCTTCTATTGACATAGAACATATATAATTAACTAATATTTTTTATAAATTAACATGAAATTAAAACTTGTATAAAATTATAATCTCAATGTCTCATACTTAACAACTTAACATAATCAATAAAATTATATTTATAATTTATGTGATGTGGTAAAAAATTAAAATATGATCTTTTTTATATTGTTATAATATGATACTATTACTTGTTTCTCTTTTAAGTGCAATTACTAATCATTTAACTAATTCCAATTTCAAATGATTTACTCTATTATTAATATGAAAGTTTTTTAAAATTCATAATAGTTGCAGTATTATAGTTTTTTTTAGAAATAGCTTTATATTCAATTTAATTTTAAATAGTTTGTAGTTAATTCAATATAAAAATAAAAACAACATAGAAATAAGGTATATGTATGTATATAAAAAATTTATAATCGATTCTAGCTTCGGGTCCTCGGTTCGGAGTGGTTCGGTATGGTTTGGTACGGTTCTCGATGCGGGTATTTGAAAAATCTCGAACCGTACCATAAATATTTTCGATAATGTCTGATTCGGGGAAAGTCAAAAATCAACGGATATTTTCGGTTCAAGATCTTTCGGTCCAGATATCGGTTCGATTTTGATAATCTCCAAGTCCCGTGCATAACCCTAATACCAGTCGATATGCATGATTAATATCAATATATATTCATCGGGAAAATGTACTTCTTTATTTCATTAAATCCCATTGTAAATTCCTTTGGGAAGAATAAGAACAAGAAAAGGGGTACTTTTAAGATTTTTTTACTAAATCATGCTTTCCAAAAATAAAATTTGTTGACGAGTGTTTTGGCCAACAAGCAAGGTGTATGGGAAAGCAATACGTGGAAATACAAATTTGTTGCCGAGCCGAAATGTCTGGTCGGTTTTTTCTTACAACAGTGTGTTTACAAGTGCTTTTGCTTGGTCTTTTTCTCTTGTCCTTTTCCTCATAAATGAGGCCCCTATTTATATCTATTACATTTAACACTTAAATAATTAAAAAGGGATACTTATCCTTTGCTGAGCAATTGGGACGAAGGTCGGGTGCGAGAGATATTTACGTGGGAGGATGCTGATCAAATTCTTAAAATCCCGCTTCGGAATATTTGGAGCAATGACCTCTTGGCTTGGCACCATACAACATCTGGGATATACACGGTAAAATCTGGGTATAGAGTCGCTCTAAACTCATCGAAATTGCTCGACAATCAGCCATCAAGATCAGGACCGCCACCGCCATTGTGGAAATGGATTTGGAACCTCAATGTCCCACCAAAAATACGGATTTTTATGTGGAAAATGGGGAATGATATTCTCCCGGTTAATACTAGCTTAGCTCGTCGATCGCATGGAGTGACCCCGATTTGCAAAAGATGTGGTTTAGACGTGGAAACCATAGAGCACGCCCTCCGGGATTGCCATTGGTGTTTCGTTTTTTGGCAGGCATCCATCCTTCGCCTGGATTACTTTGCAGAGGAATCTCATGCATCAATGACCAATATGTTGATGGAATTTGTGAAATATAAAGATCTGAAGCGGTGTGGTTTGCCGTCCTAATGTGGTCAATTTGGTATGCTCGGAATCGCTTCAATTCCAAGAAAAGAAATTAACACATATGGATTGTGTCAAGTCAATTTGAACACTGCCTTCGATCGTACAAATTAGCTAATGAACCACCACATCGCCTACACCCCGAGCCACCAGACGCACCACAGCAACATTGGGCGAAACCACCACCCGGTATCATAAAAATTAACACCGATGCCTCTGCACGCTCTTTTCGGTGGGGACGGAATGGGAGTATCAATACGCGACCATGAAGGAAAGATTGTCGATACATTGGCTAGTCATATGGCACCCGAATACCCGTCGAAGTGGCGAAGCATTGGCCCTTAGAGAAGCTCGGTTCTTGCTCGTAAATTACACATATCCATCGCCTTGGTTGAGTCGGTCGCATGGCACTTATAAACAATATCCGGAGATCTTTGGTAGACTGTCGTCGTATGTGGGTAGGATCATCACCGATATCAAACAACTTAGCGATGATTTTATCTCTATTTCTTTTTCCTACATTTCTAGGGCGGCGATGTGTTGGCACATAATCTAGCTCGTTTTGCTTTTTCGATTGCGTGTTCGATGTTTATTCCGGAGAGGTGCCACCTTCTCTTCAAAGACATTGTTGTTTCTTTGGAGGCTAATGCCTAGTTGTTGAATGAAATTATTTTCCCTAAAAAAAAAAAGTGGTACTTTTAACTCTGTCATATTTATTTTTCTTTTTTCACTGTACTGAATTCATACTTGCTGATTTATTTACAAAAATATGATACTTTATCTCAAAAAATGGATACTTTTACTCATAAAAGTGTTAATTTAGCTCTGTCTTATTTATTTTTCCTTCGTGATTTAAAGTATTATGGTTTTTAATATAGTCACAAATTGGAAATGAAGGAAAGAAGGAAAAATAAAAAATAAATATGATATAGTTAAAGTAACACTTTTATAAGTAAAAATATCCGTTTGTTGAGATAAAGTATCAGATTTCTTAATACAGTTACAAACTAGGAACAAAAAAAGAGGAAAAATAAAAAATAAATATGATGTAGTTAAAGTAACACTTTTATAAGTATCTATTTATTGAGATAATGTATCATATTTTTTTAATAGAATTGGGTTCGATTCTTAGTCTTTACATTTATAGGCATTTTTAATTTTTTTTAATTACCAGGCGTATTTATGTATAGATTTATATAAATTGTTATACTAAAATTGCACAATAAGTGGTAGTGGTGTAGCGGTAGAACACCACCTTAAGTCTATTAAGGTTGCGGGTTCAATTCCGCTATGGTGCTCTTTTTTTTTAATAAGAGGTGCGGGCTGGTGGGTTGGGGTTGGGGCGCGGGTTGGGCTGAGGGATCCTTCTTACGGAATAGGATCCGTAAGACGGTCCTACTGGAGACCTACTCATTACGAAAACTCTCTGTCGTGAATGGTGGTGTATGGTGTCAGCGGCGTGTAGATAATGGATATATGATAATTTTCTAGGTTAATTAAATATGGGGTGTCACAATATCAATGGTGAATTTCATAATAGGATCCAAATTTAAGAAAATCTATCATTTTAAGACCCAAAATTTCAACCTTCTCAAATCAAGATCCAATTTTTATTTTTTCCTCAAATTGGGCTCTACCTCAAATTATGGGTTCTCACTTCAAGACCCAAAATTTCAACATTCTCAAATCAAGACCCAATTTTTATTTTTTTCTCAAACATGACACTCCCCCAAATTTTGGATTCTCCTTCAAGTTTTAAAATTCAACAAAAAGAAAAATATTAGTGTAATCTATCACGTCAACCACAAAAATTATTTTTCTTCTTCTTTTTGTTTTTTCGCTCGTTCCTTTTTACCTAATCCATACTTATTATCAATTTTGTTTAATGTGTAGAACCAAGATCTACAAATGTAAATGTATGTAGCTAACGAGATGAAAAAAGTCATAAAATATTTATCGGTTACTAAAAAAAATAAGATATACCAAATTATGAATGAATAAGAAGTAGTAAAATATTTTTCAGTTACTAAAAAAATTAAGATATCCAAATTATGATTGAATTTTACAGTTTAAAACAAGTATCTATTAGGAAAAAAAGAATGAGCAAAACAATAAAAAGAGAAAGAAAATTAATTTTTGTGGCCTGTGTGATAGATTACATTAATATTTCTCTTTTTGTTAAATTTTAAAACCTGAATTGAGAGCCCAAATTTGGGGGAGGGCCTGATTGAGGGAAAAAAAAAAAAATTGGGTCTTGATTTGGAAAAGTTGAAATTTTAAGTCTTGAAGTGAGAACCCAAAATTTGAGGGAGAGCCCAATTTGAGAAAAAAAAAAATATTGCATCTTGATTTGAGAAGCTTGTAATTGTGGGTCTTGAAGTGATAGATTTTTTAAAATTTGGATCTTATTATGAAATTCTCACTAATATCAAAATATAAATAAGATAAAAATAATATATATATATATTTATGTATTAAAAAATTCTTAAAAATCGGTTCTATCTTCAGATCTTCGGTTAGGTATGGAACGGTACAGTTCTCGGTATGGATATTTTAAAAATCTCCAGAACTGTACTAGAATTTTTTTCGGGACTGTTCGGTTCGAAGAAATTCAAAAAATCAACGGATATTTTCGGTTCAAATATTTTTCGGTTCGGGTATCGGTTCGGTTGCAGTGATCTCCAAGTCCCGTGCACAGCCCTACTTGCAATTGTCATCAAAAATAGATTCCACTGTCAAGTCTCAAACCATGCGCCCGCCACTGATAAGATGGAGAAAATATCACAAAATGCTAGGAATTAAATCTTATTATTTCTCTATAATAATTTCCTTAATTATTCTATAATTTTTTTTTGCTTAATTTGGACAATAAATGACTGTCATACCAGTTAGGGGTGTGCACGGTACCGGACGGTTCGGAGATTTGGAAATCTCTAGAATCGTCCCGAAGTTCGGAGATTCTGAAAATAAATCTTTAGAATCGAACCATAGAAAAATCTCCATCCCGAACCTTACCGGAAGTTCGGGACTATTCGGGATGGAGATTCGGTTCTAATGGGATGGGACGGTATGGTTCGAGATGGGACGGAGATTCGGAGATTACCCATAAATAAAACATACAAATTTGGAAAAAAAAAAAGAAAAAAGAAAATCAATATTAAAATCACCAAACATATATATTTCTAGAGGGATATACTTCTAGAATTCTCGGCTCTTTTTAGCGTAGTCAAAATAAAAACTAAAATTATAATATGTAACACAATCCAAAATTCTAAACTTAATAACCTCTATAATACAATAATAGTCTATTATTTGGGCAATTGTCCTTCTATTGACATAGAACATATATAATTAACTAATATTTTTTATAAATTAACATGAAATTAAAACTTGTATAAAATTATAATCTCAATGTCTCATACTTAACAACTTAACATAATCAATAAAATTATATTTATAATTTATGTGATGTGGTAAAAAATTAAAATATGATCTTTTTTATATTGTTATAATATGATACTATTACTTGTTTCTCTTTTAAGTGCAATTACTAATCATTTAACTAATTCCAATTTCAAATGATTTACTCTATTATTAATATGAAAGTTTTTAAAATTCATAATAGTTGCGATATTATAGTTTTTTTTAGAAATAGCTTTATATTCAATTTAATTTTAAATAGTTTATAGTTAATTCAATATAAAAATAAAAACAACATAGAAATAATGTATATGTATTTATATAAAAAATTTATAATCGATTCTAGCTTCGGGTCCTCGGTTCGGAGTGGTTCGGTATGGTTTGATACGGTTCTCGATGCGGGTATTTGAAAAATCTCGAACCGTACCATAAATATTTTCGATGACAATACTGATTCGGGAAAGTCAAAAATCAACGGATATTTTTCGGTTCGAAGATCTTTCGGTCGGATATTGGTTCGATTTTGATAATCTCCAAGTCCGTGCATAACCCTAATACCGATCGATATGCATGATTAATATCAATATATATTCATCGGGAAAATGTACTTTTTATTTCATTAAATCCCATTGTAAATTCCTTTGGGAAGAATAAGAACAAGAAAAGGGTACTTTTAAGATTTTTTTACTAAATCATGCTTTCCAAAAATAAAATTTGTTGACGAGTGTTTCGGCCAACAAGCAAGAGTGTATGGGAAAGCAATACGTGGAAATACAAATTTGTTCTTGAGCAAATGTCTGGTCGGTTTTTTCTTACAACAGTGTGTTTACAAGTGCTTTTGCTTGGTCTTTTTCTCTTGTCCTTTTCCTCATAAATGAGGCCCCTATTTATATCTATTACATTTAACACTTAAATAATTAAAAAGGGATACTTATCCTTTGATGAGCAAGCATGCAGGCCAAGTGTTCGCCACTTGTCGACTCATCTGATTGACGTGTTGACAAGTGTCAGCTTATTCATGTTAATGATGTACTTAGCCTTTCTTAATCGGATGGTTATCCTTTAAGTTTCCCGCCAAGATTGGGCTCGAACGAGCCCAATTAGTGACATCATCGGTCCGGTTCGACGTCTTAGCTCGGTCGATCTTGGCCTTGTGGGTCCCATACCTCCATGTCTTTGAATGGCCACGTGGATCAATTTCTTTGCCGGCTCGGCTTCGGTGTCATCAATGACCCCCAACTTTAATTCCGAGAGAAAAATTTCTGAAGTCGGATTTGAACTTTAATGTTAATCATGAGCTTTTAATGGGGAAAAAGAAATCCCAAAAGTCATCTTTCCCTGACACCTGTCACTTATCGGTTAATACTTGAAATGGCGCATTAATTGTGGTATCATGATGACGGACACATGGCAGTTCTAGGTTGGACCAACTTCGCGCGGGAACCGAAGAGGTGAGACAAGTGTGTCAGCGGAACGTGGGGACGTGATGTTTCGATGTTTCGATGTTTTAAAGCGGCTTTTGAGATTGAAAGGACATGTTTCTTGAGTTGGTGTCCCAATTTTCGAGGAACTTAACCTATAAATACCCCTTTCATTCTTCATTATATACTTTTGCATCCTTTATCATCCGAGCAAAATCCTTGAGAGTGAGAAGAAATTAGGGTCGGGCTTTAGAGTTCGAGTCTCTAGGGTTAAGTATTTTTACTGAAAAACCTTTTTCTTTTTATTTCAAATAGATGTCTTCTTTTGAAGATAGTCGGTCGAGTTATAGTGTGGAGGCGAAAATTGAAGACCCCCTTTCTCAACCTTCTCGCTTCTTTTTCCCGATTCGAAGAATCGCATCTCAAGTCTAAGCGTTGTCCACATTTCAAGTTCAAGTCATTCGCCTCCAGCAGAGACTCCATTAGGGCAGACACATAACATTTTCAATCCGTGCCTTTTACTATTTACCGAGAGGCGTTGTCTATAGACCAGGGCTAGTATAAGAAGAGTCCGGTGAAGAAGCTTTGAATTCCCGTCCCGCACATAATCAACAAGGAGAGGAAGAGATGAACCCTCAGGAGCATGAACATGAGGAGCAGGTAGATGAGCCTTCTGAGGGCTCGAGAGGCTGCGAGGCCCCCGGGGCTGTGGTCACCGCCACTAAGATGGCGGCGGGGAGGGGGCCACAGCTACGCATAGAGGGTGGAGGCCTGTGACCTAAATGACTACCCAAAGATGTTGATGGTCCCATAAATGGGGGCCGCCGTCAAAAGTATAGAATTACGGCCGGTGTGCATTTAAGGGTATCGGACGGTGTGGAGTGTCCCGATCCCCGGAAAGGGTGCATGGCTATACATACTCCCAACTTTGCTATATCGGGTTGCATTTCCCACGCCGCTAGTGTCTTATGCGGTGGCTTTGCAAGTGGGGCCTTCCCCACTTCAGTGCACCCCTATCTTGGGCCCGAATTATTGGGTTGTTGGTGTTATTCCATCTTGAAGGGTATCCGCGTCCAAGATTTGTGGAGATAAATGAACTATTTGTGCGGAAGGCGACCCTGCAACGCGGGCGGGGCAACCATCCGGATGGTACTATGTACACACGGACGGGTACCCAGGCGGGCTAGTTGAAGGCCTTCCACAATCCTTAAAGGAGTGGAAAGATAAGTGGCTTTGGGTAAGCGGCGAGTGGCAAACTCGCATTGGGATCGGATCGGAAGAGACGGTCATGCATCCCCTTCGACTTCACTTTTAATTTTAGTAAGTGCACTTCCCTTTTTTTTTCTTTTTCCTTTCTTTTTTTTAGGGCTCATTTGACCTTTACCTTTTGTTTTGTATAGAGAATCGACCCTCTGCTGGTCCCCTATCGACCGCCTTTGTCCTCTGCCTGGACAACATCCAGGCATAGGGTAAGAGAGATAGGCGGATTGAAAGGTTGGCCAGCGAGGTTCGTATGGCCCACAGTGACTTGCGGGCCGCTTTGCTGCCGATCCCGAGGCCGAGGGGGCGGCTCGGGGAGGCGGCAATGGTGGAAGAGGAGGTCGATGAGGTGGCGAGAGGAGCCCTCCAAGGGCTAGAAGGGGACATACCCACGAGCGGGGAACAACCTTTGCAAATGGAGCAGGCGAGACCGTCCCCAATAATGGTTAGTCCTCCCGAGCGAGCGTCCGTGCCGACCGGACAAGTGCGGACTCCTGAACCACCTAGACCAACCAGGACTCAAGGTATGCATCTTCTATTTCTTGCATCTCTTCTTTTTTCCTTTTAACTTTTTCCCCTCTTGTTTCTTATTCAATTGGTGTCTTTTGCGGGCGCGGCGTGGATCTCCTCGCGCGTCTTAACCGTGTGAGGAATATCGCCGCTCGCCCGAACTAGGGCGGCCGTGGCGAGCTTTGTTGATGCGAGAGACAGCCGGAGGAGCGATTAGAGCCGGGAAGCGTCCGTGATGGAGTCCCCGGCAGAGGAGCCCCCGCTTCAAAGGAGAAGAGGGGGAATTGTGATTGAGGAGCCCGGAAAATAGAGGGTCCGGGTCGACTCGCTAGTGCCTGCGGCGCGGACTTTTGTAGGAGGAGTTCCGAGATCCTTTTTCGGATGATCTCGGTGGGAGGGCCATTTCATCCCCTCAAGCCAAGTGAGGATGAGGCTGCGACAGATGGCCGATCACGCCCCGGTGGTTTGTGGAGTTCGTGAGATATTCCACGCCATCGGCGAGATGGAGGATTTCGGCCGTCATCAAGACTGCAAGAGGCTCATGCCCTCTCGTCGGGGGTGCGAGAGTCCTGAGGAACTAAGTGAAGGAGGCCGTAGTCGGAACAAACTCGGAAAAAGAGGCTGCTCTGAAGGCCAAAGCCGAGCAAGACCAGGCCCGTAAGGCTGAGGAGGAGCTTCGAGCCAAGGTTGCAGAGTTGGAGCAAGCAGCCGCCGCCCATGCCGAAGAGATGGAGCGGCGCTTAGCTGAGGCGCGCAGGGAGGCCGAGGAAGCCTCCCACAAGCAAGTCGAGGAGGCTAGGGTAGAGGCCATCCGGGTTTACAAGAACTCGGAGGAATATGCCTTCATGCTGACCTGCGGGCACACGACCAGCATCGCGAAGATCCTCTAGGACCTCAAGGCTGGCAAGACCATAGCGGAGCTGGAGGTCAATCGCTTGCTCGGTGGGCGCTTATTTAGATGCCATCCGCCCCGGTTCGCGGGACCTCGGTGTTGAGTGCTCCTCATCCGGAGGAAGAAGTGGCTTCGTGGGCCTATCGAGATTCCACCTCCTTCCAGTGTTTGAATTTTCTGTTTGTGCATTTTGTGTTTTGCTTTCCAAGAGATTAGACGGCCTTGGGCCCTTAATGTAATGGCTCCGCCCCCAACTGTATATATTTTGTTAGAGAATGAAAAGATTGCCCTTTTAATTTTTTGCTAAGTATCGTGTTCGACTCTCTTCTTCCCATCTTGTATGTTTTCCTTTTTGTTGTTGTTTGTGTGTTTTTTTTACAAGTATGGGGCTCGCCTTTGTATGAGAAGTACAAGTAATCGGGCTAAATTGCCTTTTATTCGTTAAGTTTTGTACTCGGAACTTAAGCCGAGTCTTTATCCTTTGGGTAAGGTCGCCGGGCGAGCCTCCCTTTATCGGGACGTGCAAGGACGTACCCCAAGACGAGCGATCGGCGCTCGACATTTAGCCGAGGCGATATAAACAAGGCTCGGATCTTGACGAAGGCGAATAAAAATTGTTCCCCCCTTTGAGAGAGCTAACAGAATATTAGGTGAAAGGATAAATCCCAGTCGTGTCGAATCATAAATCGAGCGTTTTATTGATAGTACCTCTAAGGTATGTTACATTCTAGGGACATGCAACCTTCTCCCGCTCAAGTATTCTAGTTCGTACTCCCCATTCGACATGACCTTCACATCGACCCGAAAACGGACCTTCCTGTGTCGGTTTTAGCGGTGGCTCAATCCCGTTATTCTTTTTAAGACGAGGTCGCGATCTCAGAACTTTCTTTCCTTCACTTTTGAGTTGTAGTACCTTTCACTTCTTTGCTTGTATACGGCGTTTCTCATCTCGGCACTGCATCTCTTCTCCTCCAATAGGTCCA